>CM063504.1:175942157-175967157 GCA_032207245.1 Pardosa pseudoannulata | reverse complement strand
ATATATATATGTATATATATATATATATATATATATATTATATATATATATATATATATATATATATATATATATTATATATATATATATATATATGTATATATATGTATATATATATATATATATATTATATATATATATATATATATATATATTATATATATATATATATATATATATATATATATATATATATATATATATATATATATATATATATATACATATATATATACATATATATATATATATAATATATATATATATATATATATATATATATATATATATATATATATATATATATATATATATATATATATATATGTATATGTATGTATGTATGTATATATAGAGAGAAAGAGAGTGAGAGAGAAGTAATTAAAAAGAATGTTAAGAAATAAAATTATTTTTGGAATTCAGTTACTGAAAGGATATTTTTAGGCAAGAAATTTAGTTTCTTTTGAATTTTTTTTTTATATATCACTGATTTTGATATCAAAAGCCTTATTTACATTGCTCTGTAAATATATCTGTAATTTATGCCGTAAATTATACAGTAAAAATTATATTTCATTTTATCAACATATCTTTTTCAGAATATTGTATGTTTTTTTTTAAACTTTTATTGCTACTTTTTGATCTGTTACATGTTTATTTCACCGGTGATATCTGTGAATGAAATCGTATTAAATTTGTTTCAAAGAAAACTTGTACATAGTCATACTGAAAATACAGACTTCTACGAAATTCTGTAGGCGTTAAATATAAAAATCGAAAACGAAATTGAATTGGAAGTCATTACAGTAAAAAACGATAAAAATGAAACTAAATTTAGGTTTTTCAGAAAAGTCTGAAACACAGTATCTCGGAAAAGTTTGCTTTGATTTTTGATGCTTAAAATGGGGAGATTGAAAGCAACGAAGTTCGTGAAAATGTAAAATATTTACTTAAAATCTATTGAAATAGTTATTCCCAGGCCCCATCTGATAGCGATCGAAAAAATAATTTTGTGTAAATAGTTTTTCACGCAGAAAATTCATCAAGAAGAGAACAACACATCTTAAACTTTTTAAATTTTGATCTAAAAAAAAATAACTATCTTTTAAAACATAAATTTCGGTTTCCTAGATACGTTATGGAAAATAACCCAGATATGATTTTATATTGTATAAATTTAAATTTCTTTGCAACATATTACCTCGGGGTTTTGTTGAAAATTTTTCATTTAAGAATTTCAAGCAACATTATATTATCAAAAATAAATGTAGAAAACATTTCTTAGCTCTTATAATGGATATTTCTGTTTTATTCCGTTTTGTGTTGAATCAAGTTTAAGCTTTAAAATTACTTTATGTTCTCAATTTAAACTCGGGTTTTACACTTTTGAGTATTATAGGAGTTGTTCCATATTTTTACAGTGAAAAGAGTAATATTAATACAAATATTAAAAATAATTTCATATATAAATAAAAGTGTATACCCATTTTGTAGCGTTATATGATATACTACAAATGAGAAATTAATATCCAAGTTTTATTTTTTCTTTAAAATACATTTAAAAGTTTAATACCAAAATATAATGCTTCTAAAATAAATTATTTGAAAATATGATCAGTATTTAACACTACATTTACGGATGTTGATCCTATACCTATTTTTACTGAAGTGAGCCAATTTGACTCATACAAAAAAAAATTTGAAATTTTTTGCAAAGAAAAAAGTTACAAATTAATTTAAAAATATTTATTATCAAAAAAACCATGGAAAATATTTTTTACACCTAAAATCTGTTTTGAAACATATTTTCCCCAAACATTTTTATTACATTTAGCACAATGGTTTCTACATCTGTTTCTTTTGCATGATTGTTGAACTTGACAATTCTTCCGTGCGTCAGTAGCATGAATTTCTGTCATTTCAATGGCAGTGTTCTCGACTTCTTCTCTATATTTACTTTATACTAAACTTCATACACTTTATACATTATATTTACTTTATACTCTATTTATTACTATATTTATTTATTTTCCTATTTATTCTATGAGTCAAAATTGCTCAAAATCATGAAAATATGTATACCAAATTTGATAATACGAAATGAAGGGGTCTGCGAGGAAGAGGAATGAAAGTTTACATATATTTTATTACTTAACTAAAAACCAACGTATGTTTTTGAAAAGTGATATTAAAGTTATATATATATATATATATATATATATATATATATATATATATATATATATGTGTATATATATGTATATATGTGTGTGTGTATATATATATATATGTATATATATATATATATATATATATATATATATATATATATATATATATATATATATATATATATATATATATATATATATATATATATATATGTATATATAAATATATATATATATATATATATATATATATATATATATATATATATATATGTATGTATATATATATGTATATATATATATATATATATATATATATATATATATATATATATATATATATATATATATATATATATATATATATATATATATATATATATATATATATATATATATATATATATATATATATATATATATATATATATATATATATATATATATATATATATATATATATATATATATATATATATATATATATATATATATATATATATATATATATATATATATATATATATATATATATATATATATATATATATATATATATATATATATATATATATATATATATATATATATATATATATATATATATATATATATACATATATATACGCAGTTTGGGAATACATTTAAAAGATGCGAATTTGATGAACAAAATTGATGGATAATTATTATCATAAATTATAATTCAGAATATCTATCTGGAAAGTTAGAAGGATGAATTCTTTTATAGTCATATCTAAAGAGCAAATATATTATCATTATCTAATATTCATTTTAACACATTGTGGGCGAGTACATTTCACAGCGGAGTTGTACCGGGAGCTGGGTTTTTGCGAGTAAATTTATTTATTTAGGTAAATCTCAATAGACCGAAAATTACTTACATTTTTACCAATTTTTCGTATTTTGATATATAAACAAGTAATGATTTATTTCCTTATTTTCTACGAGTTTAACACACAAAGAAATTCTTTCTATCAAAAACGAAATTATTAAAAATCATTTGTAGAATTTACTTTTCAATCTTTTACTTAAATATATCATTGCAAGCGTGTTTAAATTCATTTCTTATTTTAGCAACTAAGAGGTAATAGCAACAGATGACATGAAATGCTTTTTATGTATTTTGTTTCTTGCCTCTATTGGAAATTTTAATCAATTTACGGTAATTGCCATTGAGGTGTTTATGTTTCTTGTTTTCACCTGTTTTTTTTAAATTGACTTAAGTTGCAATTTTTTCTTAATGAAGTCCTTTGTGCCACATAAATTATTATACATATATTTTTAGGATTATGATCCTTCTATTTTCTTGAACTTGTCGAATTCTAGAAGAATCATTAATATCCATTAATGCTGGTTTATGCTTCTGACCAATATTTCTTAATTCGCAAATTAACAACGAATATATTCGTGATCTATTTGTTGTTGATATTCACAGAGTTTTTTCAATTTGCATCAGAACGTAAAAACCGATTAAACACGTGTCCCATTGGTTTATTGTTCCATTTACTCACATATTTATTTTCAAAAATTATGCAAAACAAAGTATACATTTTTGTAACTCTGATGCAACATTCCAACATAACTGCAGGAGAAGGCATTTTATAACTCCAACAAATGATTCAGTAACCTGTATTAATATTATGTTGTTTTAATAACTACCGTCAAAAATGGTGAGATATGAGTAAATAGAATAAGTTATTGAAACGAAGTATGCTGTTCTTTAAAACATTGTATACGAAACTCGTACTGGTAAGTTTTCTGACGATTGTTACTTGAGCGCGGGTCACGTACTAGGACGGGTTAGTGTAACAACATGGTTTGTTTGTGGGTACAAAAATAACGGTACATACATTAAAACAAAGCCGAATGTTCTTATCTAATACATAGATGCTGGAAAAATTTAGACAAATAAACACTAGTTTTTACATTATTAGTTTTATGATTGCTCTTTTCATTTTTTATAATGTTAAAGTATTTATATGTAACATAATTCGAAAAGATTAAAGCTATATACTGCTATTTCTATTTCATTTTTCATATTTACTCTACTATTATAAATTTATCCATTAAAAACCATTTTTTTTGTTTACAAAAATATTATGGTTGTTATTTATATATTTGTTTATATATTTCATTATAAAATACGAAACGTTGGTTAAAATATTAAATAAATTTCGATATATTGAAATATAACTGAATAACTAAATTTACTCGCAAAATCGGTACAATTCCGCTAAGAAATTTACCCGCACACAATGTGGTAACTAGTCGAATTTTAATAATTCCCACACGTAATTTTAATTAAATTTAATGCTCTTATATATGTATATATATAAATATATGTGTGTATGTATGTATATGTATATATACATATATATATATATTGTTATATACATATATATATATATATATATATATATATATATATACATATATATATATATATATATATATATATATGTATATATATATATATATATATATATATATATATATATATATATATATATATATATATATATATATATATATATATATATATATATATATATATATATATATATATATATATATATATATATATATATATATATATATATATATATATATATATATATATATATATATATATATATATATAATATATATATATATGTATATATATATGTATATATATATGTATATGTATATATATAATTAATATATATATATATATATATATATATATATATATATATATATATATATATATATATATATATATATATATATATATATATATATGTATATATATATGTATATATATATATATATATATATATATATATATATATATATATGTATATATATATATGTATAGTATATATATTATAAATATATATATATATATATGAATATATATAATCATATATATGTATAATATAAGACTATATAATGGCGATATATATTATATATATATTGAAATATATATATGTATATATTTATAATATATATATTATATATATATGTATATATATATATATAATATATATCTATATATATATGTATATATATATTATATATATATATATAATGTATATATATGTTATGTATATATATAAAATGTATATTATAAGAATAATATTTATAAGGACATTTATATACAAAAATATATAATATTTATATGTGAATATATACAATTTTTAAAGAATCTATTTAAGCATCAGTTGTAAATATATTTTCCACTTAGATTTTATTTAATCTGAAAATTTTTACGATAATATTTATGATTATTTAAATAAATAAAGAACATCTAAACTTTAAATTATTAACATTTCTCAAAGTTAGAATTGAAACTTTAGGATTTATCTTAATATTTAAAATTAATAAATATGCTAAAGTGTTGAAGTCCGATTATTTACAAAATAACACAGATTGTGTCGAAATTCTCGAGTGAAACAAAGCATCTGTCCACTAAAATCCAATATGTGTTTAATTTAGAAGGAGGAAAAGAACTTCACTCTTTGTGTGCTGAATTGAAATTTTACCACCCCACCGAACACAATTCAAAATGTCTTATAGGATAATTTTAAATATAAATATATTTCACAAACAATTTATCGCATTGTTAAAATCCTTTAAACATAACTCATAACTGCAAAGAAATCAATAAAATAAGCTTGCATAACGGAAAAGGTATCGTTCATAATTCATTCAGTCATCTAAGCTATCGGTGTAAGACATCGCTCAGTAAAACGATATTTTCTGTTGTATAAATGCCATAAAGAGAGATTTCCATAGGTAGCATAAAATGTCAAAGGAAACACTGTCTATTAATCAATTCAGTTAAGATAGCGAAACATTGGAATTACAAATTCAAAACACCTAGTGTATTTCAAATCTAGTTGTAGTACATTTGGAAAGTCAACGGCACGTGACGTTTCTTGAAGAAGAAATAAGAGTTGGGGTATAGAAAATAATCTTTGGATATAGATTACTCGATAATATACATTTTTCATGAAATGCAGATATTTCTTGAACTACAACAGTTGATTAATGAATCGTTATTAGAGGTTATAACTACAAATAAAATATGTTTATGTCTCGAGATATGTTGAAAAGAATTCAACAGTTTAACTAAGAAAAAAAATTACTGTGATTTTAATTTATAATTCTTAAAATGCCGGATTTTATTTTTAAAAAATTGATGTTTAATATCCATAACAAATAAGATATGTGAATATTTCTTCTTTGGATAAAAACTTCCGATTACGTTAACTAGATTACGAATATTACAGTGAAAGATTCCTGCTATTAACACATTGTATGCGGGACAAGTAGTGAAACGTTTTCTGACGATTGACACTTGAGCGCAGCACACGTAATAATACGTTTTCTGAATAATGATTCTTGAGCTCGGGGCAAGTACTAATACGTTTACTGACGATTGATATTTGAGAGCGTGACACGTACTAGTATGTTTTCCGACGATTGATACTTAATCGCGGGACACTTACTAGTAGAGGTTAGTGTAACAACATGGTTTGTTTGTGGGTACAACAAAAATAAAGGTATATACAGGAAAACGAAGCCGAATGTTCTTGTCTACTACATAGATTCTGGAAAAAATTAAACAAATAAAAAGTAGTTTTTGCATCAATCGATGAGGTACCAAGAACGGAAGGTTGATTATAAAATTTAATTTAGATTTAAAATTCAATTTTTATTTATCCTGTCGAAAATGATATTATATATATATATATATATATATATATATATATATATATATATATATATATATATATATATATATATATATATATATATATTATATATATATATATATATATATATATATATATATATATATATATATATATATATATATATATATATATATATATATATATATATATATATATATATATATATATATATATATATATATATATATATATATATATATATATATATATATATATATATATATATATATATATATATATATATATATATATATATATATATATATATATATATATATATATATATATATATATATATATATATATATATATATATATATATATATATATATATATATATATATATATATATATATATTATATATTATATATATTATATATATATATTTAGTTATTTATTTTTGTTTATATATTTCAATATAAAATACGAAATGTTGGTTAAAAAATTAAATAAATTTCCATCTATTGAGATTTAACTGAATAACTAAATTTACTCACAAAACGCCCGATTCTAGTACAATTCGGCTGCGAAATGTACCCGCACACAACGTGTTACGAAATTATTTATCATATATAAGACAAATGTTTAGCCCTAAAGAAAAATCCCAGCTAAAATAATTCTGTTTCTCTATATCTAATTGGAGACAGAACAGTCGTAATTATCATCGCAACACTCTATAACTTCTATTATTTTATGTTGCTTTGGTTTTTCATTTATTATTATAAAGACAAATTTTTCGTACTAGTTTATATGAAACAATAAAGTGTACCGGGCATATTTAAAAATGACTATATGTTTGAATTCATTAGGTCTAAAGAAAATCTAGAATGTTATTTTGATGAATTGTACTGACTCTTATAAAAAAAAAAAAATTTCATAATTTGAGAGTAGAGCCGCAGGATCATAGTCGACAAGGACAGCGTTTTCGTAAATGACAGGTTGCTGGATCGGGGATGTAGCCGGCGTAAGATCCGCCGTGTTCGCTAAAGGTGACTGGGGCACGTAAAATATGTTCACAGTAACAAAGTCATCCATGTTCTCAAAAGATACCTATGGGTGTGCAGACCAAGGGGGGGGGGTCTTTTGCTTGGTCTCTGCTTGTAGATTACGAGGACCCAGAGTGGGTAAGTTTACTCGCGTCCTTAGAATACCTTAAGTAACTCGTGCTCCTCGACAGGTGCTAAATGAGGTACAGACTCTCAGCCTTGTTAAGGCGTTAGGATAAAGTCTGTATGGTCTAATGCGTTAGAAATAAATAATTTCGAAGTTATATTTCGTAACATAGGTATATTTTATGCATGTGAATAGTGAGAAAACTGTCAGTGAACAACAGTGAACAACTGAAAAATTATCTGTTATAAAAAAATCAAAAGATAATTTTAGAACTTGAAAATCGGAAATGGGTAACATAATAGATGACTGTAATTGTTCATAACAAAATTGTACTTTCTAATGAACATAGTCAACTATTACCACAATACATTTCATATATCCAGATAATTTTTAACCGTGTTTTATTATACACTTCAAAAATTCATATAATAAATTGGATCCCCAAGTATTCCACTAAGTAAATGACCAACGACAGCAGTAATTTATTTTCGAACCAGATAAAATCCTCACATCATCTTATATGCCAAAGATAACTCATATATGAAAATATAAAAAGATAGATCAACGATCTTTTCTATTAGAGGATTATATGAGATTTTCTGTGACAAATTCATTTGAGGTATTTTGATGTGGTTGCCTTAGGTGATAAAATAGGTCTTTCCAAAGGCTTATATGTTGCAAAGGTTTCTTTTTTCTTTCTAACGTTGATTACGTTATGTTCAAAATCATACAGGTTTGATTTAAAGCAGAACTATATACTTTATCTAGCTTGTTCCTTGTAATTTTAAATTTATTCTGTTATATAAAGTTAATTTAAAGTGAATTTTTTAGTTGATATTTTTATTACCACATAAATATAATTTTTAACATCTCCTATATAATAATAGCCTAAGCTATCTGTCCCTGTGTCCTCAAATTTGTGAAGTGGTTTTGTACCTGGAATGGATAGAGGCCTCCATATTAGATTTTTGATGAGTTAGGTTTAGCAACGTTCGAAATCAACCCCCTTTCAACTTTTCTAGCATTTAATGCCATTATTTCAAGCCCTATTTTCCCATGTTTGATCAGGCGATTAAAATTATTAATTTGTTGCATAATAAATAGGAAAAAATAATATTTTTTATCTAGCATTATGACGTTATTCCTTTAACTATCTCATTTAATCATTTCTTATTTGGAATTATTAAAATATTGTCTGCATTATTTTCGTACGTTTTATCGCTGAACTTAGATAATACGTAAATAATTTTCTTTAATATTTGGCTCAAATAATGGAATATGTACATATGTGATAATTGTAAATTTAATCATCGATTATTTTTTGTTTGCAATGAAAATTTTATCACCGGTATTAACAACAAATTATATCTACCTCCAGGATGCAGTTCAAATGATAGTTTCAGTCCTTTACTTGCATTAATTACTCTGGTAAAATAATTGGGAAAACATAACGATAATTTTGACTTAGCTAACAAAACTTTGAATAATCTTTCTAAATGAATTCAACTTGATTCTAAACGGCATTCATAGTATCGGGTAACTTTAGAGCAGTACGAAGATAAACAAATTATAAAGCGTGTACCACATAATTCTCAGTTAAAAAACAAACCATTTTTATGTATCGCATAGGGTAAGATTAAAATTTTACTGATCCCGTCATATGACTGGCTTTATGCTAGTTCATTAATAAAAAGCAAAATATTTCTCTATCCTCATAACCATGTATTAAAAATTATTCAAGTGACTGGGCATATATTGAAGCCATGTACTTAGGAAAAAACTTTCTAAACATTCATGGTTTATTTTTATATCTATTTTCTTTCTCTTTGAAGGAATTTTACTCGTAATACAAAGGAAGAGAATATTGGCCATACAATTTTACCTGCATTTTTAAAATAAAAAAACAAAATTGTTAGTTTAAATTACTTTGAAAACTCTTCCGTTAACCCTTTTTTGTAGTTTAAAAATAGCAAGAAAGTAGTGTGTAAAATAGCATAAAAAACTGTTTTAAAATATTATTACAGTAACAGGATTTGCTTCCTATTTTAAGAAAGTAGACAAATTGGACTTAACAAAGTATACCTTCCATATTGAACATTCAGTATTTAATTAAGTAAATTGATAACAGTCTATCATGCTTGTTTTTGTATTTTGAAAAAGCAGTATGAGTAATTGTCGTTTTCAATTAGAACTTTTTAGAGTTGCGACTTATGTCTAAAGTATTTTAGAAATAGGATGCAGCATCAGTTATAGATTCAGATTTTATAAAACAAATATTTTGTTTTACTTTATAATCTTGAAATATTTATTTTTCGAAACAGATAAAGAACGATGCTTTATAAGATTATAGATACATGATTTATAAGATTAAACACTTATGCACATTGAAACTCAAAATATATTGTAACTTAAACCAATTAAAATTTTAAAAAGATGTTAAATGTCTTTAATTATATATATATATATATATATATATATATATATATATATATATATAATATATATATATATATATATATATATATATATATATATATATATATAATATATATATATATATATATATTTATATATATATATATATATATATATATATATATATATATATATATATATATATATATATATATATATATATATATATATATATATATATATATATATATATATATATATATATATATATATACATATATATATATATATATATATATACATATATATATATATATATATATATATATATATATATATATATATATATATATATATATATATATATATATATATATATATAATATATATATATATATATATATATATATATATATATATATATATATATATATATATATATATATATATATATATATATATATATATATATATTATATATATATATATATATATATATAATATATATATAATATATATATATATATATATATATATATATATATATATATATATATATATATATATATATATATATATATATATATATATATATATATATATATATATATATATATATATATATATATATATATATATATATATATATATATATATATATATATATATATATATATATATATATATATATATATATATATATATATATATATATATATATATATATATATATATATATATATATATATATATATATATATTATATATATATATATATATATATATATATATATATATATATATATATATATATACTATATAATGGACCTCATATTCGTTAAAAGAACAAATTGTGTGAATGAAGGAAGTTGCTGATAGTGGCCTTTCTTTTGGTATACAACAGGACTAATATCCGCAGAGTTCATTGTTTCATTGAGAATACTATAGTTAATGTATCTTTACTCTAGAGCTAATGATAATGAGACGATGTACGTTTTACAGCTGATTATAACTGTCTGTAATATTTGATCAGTTCTCATTTTGCTTATTGGTAGAAATGAAAAAAACTTAAACTTTCGTTATGTATTAAATTTATGTGCATTTATGAAAACAAAAACAAAGTCTCATTTACACTAATCCCGATTTAATGTAGAATATTTACCTAATCAGTTGTTTTTTCATAAGTTATAACACTTCTGGTACTTCGTTGATTTGAATTATGTTTTGAAAACAGGAAAAAATATTCTATTCGTAATAAAGCTCCTCACTTCATCTTCCTTACAAGTATGAAGAATCATATTTTGAGACACAGCTGCAATTTTCTTCAGAAGAAAGCAACATTTCAACACTTAGCATTTGATTCTCCTTATGATATGGAATCGCTATTTCCCAAAAAAAATCATGATAATTTAAATAGTAAGCAAATCTAAAACTAACTGTTGTTACAACTGATATTTGCTGTAGGATATCAACTCATGAAACCCTTAGAAAGAATATTGTATATATGTATATTGTGTATTGTAGATATGTATTTCTTCTACATCGGTCATTACAGCACCATTTGGGTAATTTTTTGTTGTATTCAACATTCCAGTTAAAAAGTGTAAAAATGATCTTTTTTAAATGCTTTTAGAAATGAAAGAGGTAACACATGTCGATTTAATCTGTTGCTGAAAGAATACATAATACCTATTGTAAACGAGTCATGCTAATCAATTACATGTTTCGAATATCATGTATTATTACTTCCGCCTGATTCTACTCCAGCACGTTATGTGCCGTGATAAGTTATATCTATATTTTTATGTTCAACATAAATAATAATGAACTTCTGCATGAGAAATTTAATTTGAATAGCCTGTATAAAGTCTCAATATGTATTTAGTTTTATGTATTAAACTAAAGTTCTACTCTAATTCTAAAGTGTTTTTATAGAAATATTTAATAGGATAGAGTTAAATATCAAGGGTGAATTAAAATCATAAATTTATTTAACATAATCGATGGAGGTTTTATCACTGGTAAAATGGTCTTTTTTAAATGCTTTTAGAAATGAAGGAGGTAACACATGTCGATTTAATCTGTTGCTGAAAGAATACATATTACCTATTGTAAACGAGTCATGCTAATCAATTACATGTTTCGAATATCATGTATTATTACTTCCGCCTGATTCTACTCCAGCACGTTATGTGCCGTGATAAGTTATATCTATATTTTTATGTTCATCATAAATAATAATGAACTTCTGCATGAGAAATTTAATTTGAATAGCCTGTATAAAGTCTCAATATGTATTTAGTTTTATGTATTAAACTAAAGTTCTACTCTAATTCTAAAGTGTTTTTATAGAAATATTTAATAGGATAGAGTTAAATATCAAGGGTGAATTAAAATCATAAATTTATTTAAATCTCTTAAATTTCAAACTGACAATATAAATATTTTTTCATCAGATTTTATCTGTATTGTTGAATTTGAAACATGTTCTTATACATGGAAAGAATTATCACCCTTATACGTCAAAAATGCATTTTAACTTTTGATATGTCATAGCATAATCGATGGAGGTATTATCACTGGTAAATGTTTGCAGCTGTATACTAAACTAAACTCCTAGCAACAGCCCCTAGGAGGCCCAGAACCTGCAGTGCCAATTTCCGTTTAAATGCCAAAGACCCTTGGGTGGAGCATATCTTCTAGCTAGGTGGTCGACCTTACGCGAAACCCCCAGTGTTTTGTTCTCAAGCATGCTTGATCCTGAGTTTGTCTACGTACTTAAGAGATGAAAGGCTGAGTCAACCTTACCCAGTGCATTACTCCAACGCCACTGGGTTTGCATCTATATAGTTTTTTTTTAATTTAGAATCTGTGATTTTTTAAATTTGCTTCATCCACTCTTAAAAATAAATTACATTTGAAATTTTTAAAATGTGTCAATTACTTAGAACACAATGATTTATGAACTGTTTGGGATGTACCTGTATTTAGTGTGTAAAACAAGATATTGATACTTGCATAAAAACAGGTTAAGGATCTTATCACTAAATAATACAGTGTAATAAATGCTAAGATTTAGTGGTAAAAAAACTTCTGAATATAATATTATTGCTTTGAAATTACTATTCAGTGGAACACTTTATTGTAATATCTAATAAATAAAATATATATTTAAATACTCAAGCCTTTTAAGATTTATTTAAAAAGTCTTGTTTAAAATCTGCTTGTCTTCTTTAAATAGCTACATGAAATAATTAAACTTTCATTTTCAGATGAAATTTTTATTACTCCCTTTAGTCGAAATTCTTATTACTTATTTAAAATGTTAAATAAATATTAAATAATATATATATATTATATATATATATATATATATATATATATATATATATATATATATATATATATATATAAATGCTCAAATATTTAAGATTTATTTAAAATGTGTTGTTTAAAATCTGCGTATCGTCTTTAAATACCTACATGAAATAATTAAACATAATAATTAAACTTTAATTTTTAATCTAATTACTTATTACTCCAAATGGATTTTGAATAAAATTCAATAACATTCTACTTTTTATAAAAGTGTAAAAATTGAATAAAACTTTGAACATAATGATTTATGAAATTTTTGTGTTATACCTGTATTTAGTGCGTAAAACAAGATATTGATAGTTGTGTATAACAAGATAAGGATCTTATCAGTAAATAATATAGTGTAATATATACTAAAATTTAGTTATAAAAAAGTTTCTGAGTAGCAAAATATTGCTCTGAAATTACTAAGTAATTGAGGACTTTATTGTAATATCTAATAAATAAAATATATATTTAAATACTCAAGCCTTTTAAGATTTATTTAAAAAGTCTTGTTTAAAATCTGCTTGTCTTCTTTAAATAGCTACATGAAATAATTAAACTTTCATTTTCAGATGAAATTTTTATTACTCCAAATGGATTTTGAATAAAATTCAATAACATTCTACTTTTTATAAAAGTGTAAAAATTGAATAAAACTTTGAACATAATGATTTATGAAATTTTTGTGTTATACCTGTATTTAGTGCGTAAAACAAGATATTGATAGTTGTAATTAACAAGATAAGGATCTTATCAGTAAATAATGCAGTGTAATAAATACTAAGATTTAGTATATAAAAAAAAACTTCTGAGTATCAAATTATTACTATGAAACTACTAAGCCCTTGAGCACTTGATTGTAATATCTATTAAATAAAATATATATTTAAATGCTCAAGCATTTTAAAATTTATTTAAAAATTCTTGTTTAAAATCTGCTTGTCTTCTTTAAATAGCTACATGAAATAATTAAACTTTCATTTTCAGATGAAATTTTTATTACTCCAAATGGATTTTGAATAAAATTCAATAACATTCTACTTTTTATAAAAGTGTAAAAATTGAATAAAACTTTGAACATAATGATTTATGAAATTTTTGTGTTATACCTGTATTTAGTGCGTAAAACAAGATATTGATAGTTGTGTATAACAAGATAAGTAAATAATCAATAAATAATATAGTGTAATATACACTAAAATTTAGTTATAAAAAAGTTTCTGAGTAGCAAAATATTGCTCTGAAATTACTAAGTAATTGAGGACTTGATTGTAATATCTATGAAATAATATATATATTTAAATTCTCAAACATGTAAGATTTATTTAAAATGTGTTGTTTAAAATCTGTGTGTCTTCTTTAAATACCTACATGAAATAATTAAAACTTTCTTTTCTGTTGAAATTCGTATTACTCCAAATGCATTTTGAATAGATTTCAATAACATTCTACTTTTTATAAAAGTATAAAGATCGAATAAAATTTTCAACAGAATGATTTATGAAACTGTTTGTGATATACCTGTATTTAGTCTGTAAAACAAGATACTGATACTTACGTAAAAACAGGTTAAGGATCTTATCACTAAATAATACAGTGTAATAAATGCTAAGATTTAGTGGTAAAAAAACTTCTGACTAGCAAAATATTATTCTGAAGTTACTAAACAATTGAGCACTTGATTGTTTAGATCTTATCAGTAAATAATACGGTGTAATAAATACTAAGATTCAGTAATAAAAAACTTCTGAGTAGCAAAATATTGTTCTGAAATTACTAAGCAAATGAGGATTTTATTGTAATATCTAATAAATAAAATATATATTTAAATACTCAAGCCTTTTAAGATTTATTTAAAAAGTCTTGTTTAAAATCTGCTTGTCTTCTTTAAATAGCTACATGAAATAATTAAACTTTCATTTTCAGATGAAATTTTTATTACTCCAAATGGATTTTGAATAAAATTCAATAACATTCTACTTTTTATAAAAGTGTAAAAATTGAATAAAACTTTGAACATAATGATTTATGAAATTTTTGTGTTATACCTGTATTTATTGAGTAAAACAAGATATTGATAGTTGTTATAACAAGATAAGGATCTTATCAGTAAATAATATAGTGTAATATATACTAAAATTAAGTGATAAATAAGCTTCTGACTAGCAAAACATGCTCTGAAATTATTAAGCAATTGAGGACTTGATTGTAATATCTATTAAATAAAATATATATTTAAATGCTCAAACATTTGGGATTTATTTAAAATGTTAAATAAACATAAAATAAAATATATATTTAAATGCTCAAACATTTAAGATTTATTTAAAAAGTGTTATCTAAAATCTGCGTGTCGTCTTTAAATACCTACATGAAATAATTAAACATAATAATTAAACTTTCATTTTTAATCTAATTACTTATTACTCCAAATGGATTTTGAATAAAATTCAATAACATTCTACTTTTTATAAAAGTGTAAAAATTGAATAAAACTTTGAACATAATGATTTATGAAATTTTTGTGTTATACCTGTATTTAGTGCGTAAAACAAGATATTGATAGTTGTGTATAACAAGATAAGTAAATAATCAATAAATAATATAGTGTAATATACACTAAAATTAAGTGATAAAAAAGCTTCTGACTAGCAAAATATTGCTCTGAAATTATTAAGCAATTAAAGACTTGATTGTAATATCTATTAAATAAAATATACATTTAAATGCTCAAACATTTAATATTTATTTAAAATGTTAAATAAATATTAAATAAAATATATATTTAAATGCTCAAACATTTAAGATTTATTTAAATTGTGTTGTTTAAAATCTGGGTGTCTTCGTTAAATACCTACATGAATTAATTAAACTTAATAATTAAACTTTCATTTTTAGTCTAATTACTTATTACTCCAAATGCATTTTGAATAAAACTCAATAGCATTCTACTTTTCATAAAAGTATAAATATCGAATAAAACTTTGAACACAATGATTTATGAACTGTTTTTGATATACCTGTATTCAGTGTGCAACACAAGATATTGATAATCGTGTATAACAAGATAAGGATCTTATCAGTAAATAATATAGTATAAATATATACTAAAATTTGGTGATAAAAAAGCTTCTGAGTAGCAAAATATTGCTCTGAAATTACTAAGCAATTGGGGACTTGATTGTAATATCTATGAAATAAAATATATATTTAAATACATAAGCATTTTTAGATTTATTTAAAAAGTCTTGTTTAAAATTTGCTTGTCTTCTTTAAATACCTACATGAAATAACTAAATTTTCATTTTTAGTTGAAATTCTTATTACTCCAAATGGATTTTGATGAAAATTCAATAACATTCTACTTTTTATAAAAGTATAAAGGTCGGATAAACTTTGACTCTTATCGAAAAAAATATGCAGATGGAAATTATCATGTTACTGTCTTCTTTCGACAGAAACAGATAATTTTTAAGAATCACATACCTACTTTTTGTTTCTATTCTTCTTAGAACTATATTCAAGGAAGAAGGGAGTTTTTTTTGTTACATGTCAAAATTTACATTCTTTTAGTAAAAAAAGAAAAATAAGTTTTAATTATATTACTTTCAAACGTTTCAGATTTTTTTTCTTGTGGTTTACAAGCTGAAAATACTTCTAATGAAATATTTTAGGATTATTTTAGTTATACATGTTTTAATACAGATGTACCTAAAAGCTTTATATAAGATATTATAAAAATTTAATTCATGGTTTCAGTGATATAGGTAATTGTTCTTTCAAATAAACAAATTTGAAATCTATTAGATAGAAAAGTTTTAGCTATATCTCTTTTATCTGCTTAAGAGTTTTTTTTTAATTTTTTAGTAAATTTTTTTCGGTGTGAATTTTGAAAATTTATTTTGTCATTGTTAAATATTTTATTTTCCCTTTTTCCTTACTAAATTAAACAAAATATAGCAAAATAAGTTAGCATACATTTTTTACACTAACTTATTATTTATCTCTATTTCATATACCTTAATTTAGTTACTTAATTTTCTTATGTGTGTTACCATTGAAAAATATATGTGTATTTTTCTATAAAAAGAACGTTTTGATTACGTTTCGTCTATGGCATAACGAATTACATTTAAAAACAAACGAATAAGTTTGAAATTAGATACAGATTTATACTATTAGTATCAAATCATTTCTTAATCCAAAAGTTGTTTACAATTTGAGTAATATCTGCTTACTAGTCGTTTGGAATACTCATCTCGATATTATTACTACTAAAACGTCTTATGGAAATCTATTATTTTTCATGGAAAGTGCAATGAAAGATAGTAACTCCTGAGTCTCAATGCATATTTTATAAAACAGATAAATTTTTCTCTGTGCTTTACAAGTTGAAAATAAATGTTAGTATTTTAGTTAAACATGGATGTATCTGTAAGGAGACTTAACTGAAAGCAATATTTATTTTACTATTCAAATGATTTAAGATCATGTTTTTAGTGTCGTAATTATATGCTCTTTCAAGTACATAACATATTAAGAAGCAGCTAAAAGTAATATTATTAGTAACCATTCTTTTCTTAGCTTAAAAATATTTTATTATTATAACAAACGTATTTATTAGTTTGGAAAATTCATGCTATTATTGTTATTATACCTCCTCTGTCAAAAATATTTATCTATCCATAGAGAGGATCATGAATAATTATTTAGCATAAATCGGTATCGTTTATAATGTCAAGAAAAGTTTTAAAGCAAAAAATATTTTCTATATATTTTATATAAAATTGTTTTCACTGCAATAAGCAACTTTCTTTTTTAATATATCTGTAAGAAATTAGATAATATATTACTTTATCAGCAAACAATAATTTTTATCTCAAAAGAAATTTATTTTTTAAAAATTTATTTTGTGATCACTGTGAAAATATATCATGTTTTTATTATTAAAACTTTTCTGTAGACGTAATTTTCCCTTATAATCTATATCGTAACACAGCATAGATTTTGTATAGATTTCACAGTAACAATAAGCTTAAATGTTATGGACAGGATTTTAAAAATGCAGTATAAATGAAAAAAGTAAAGTTGTTCATTGAAATAACAATTTGAAAATGCAAGCGAGATTAAATCTAAAAACATATATTTATATAAAAATGTAAAATGAAAGTAATTGGAAATCACTTTAATAAAATAAAAGAAATAATAGAATGATAAAACAATCACTAAATGGAGATATTTTAAATCATTTTAATATTTTGGACGTTATTTTCTTTAAAGCTAATATAGCTAGTTGTGCTAAATTAAAGATGGTATGTGGCCCATATAACATTTTTAATCATGTTATGTGAGATGATATTATATATAATGTCATTGCATGATATGATATTTCAAGTCATTTTAATATTTAGAAGGATATTTTTTTTTAAATTAATATAATGAGTTCAGTTAAATTAAATATGGTAAGCATTATTATGTGGCGTACATAACATTATTTTTAAACAATGTGTTTTCTGCGCATTTAGACTGACATTATGGTACCTTAACATGCAGTGGCTGCTATTTATAAAAACTGTATTCTATTTCTAAGGATTACAGTTTCTATCTGCATTAATGTTCTAGTTCTTAGACTGGAAATTAAATGTAATGGGAAAATTTGAAACCCTAGCTATTCGTTAGACTAAACTATAATATGTGTCAGGAAAATGAATTTATTTTAAGGGAGCATAGTAACTCCCGAGATCAAAATGTATTTCTCATAATACTCCATATTACATTTAATATAAAATAAAAATTTCTGCTAAACTTCAAATAAAATTTTTTTCATGTTACTACTAAGGGTCTAGCTGTATAAAAAATATTTCCTTTTTATTGTAAGTAGCAATGTATTTTTAAAATAACATAAAATGTATACATTAACCCTTTGAAGAAAACGATTACAAATTCTTTGGTATTTAATGCAATTAGGTTATAAATTTTATCTATGAGCCTTATAGATTTGAAATATATGAAAAAAATATTTTTACATTCTTTGAGGGTGGAGCGAGATTTAGAGAGGTGATTTAATTGTCAAACGCTCCCCTTGTACAGTAGAAAAATATTTCTTTCTTAAACTAATTTAATTTGTAGAGCAATGTATAATTACCCTTAAAATAATGTAGTTAATAAATGGCCAAATAATTTATAAGTAATATTTTGGGTAAGTATTTTCATACGAGATCATGAAGGAAATCGAACTCCTGATTCTTCCACAGTTCGATTCTTCCGTGTAAAACAAATTCAAAAATGTATATTTCAAAGATAAATAAATTAATTGTAGTGTGACCAGCTATCTATAGTTTAAAGTGTCAACAACAAAGAAAAAATTAATGTGTTTAAAACAGAGAAAAGGTATTAACAGGTGGTTTCGCTCTGAAACCACTGTCCTTAAAAGGGTTAAGAGAAGAAAATTAGAAAACAACCTTAAATAAATTTATCAAATTCGTGAATTAGAAAATTTTTTTTTATTAATTAGAAAATAATTATGTTTCTTATTATGTCACATTCAAATATTTTAATACGATCAATGAATTTTATCTTATAGAATCATAAAGCATATTTATTAACGTTCTTAACAGTTTTTTTAAACATTAAAGCGAATAATAACTTCGTTTGTTTTCATAAAAAATTAGAATAAAACAGATATTTTAAGTCAAACTTTCTAAAATACAAATTACTTTCAAATCTTACCTTGCGGATAAGTGGATATCGCAATATTATTTTGTGCAGAATATTTATTGTTTTTAAGTAAAAGCTCTTGAAATGACAAAAATTAGAATTTTTTTGAAGTTGAGAGTTTTTAAAGAACTTATAAAAATTCATTCTAAAAATTTCAAAATATTTCAATTAATATAAATTGTAAATTGTGATGAAAAAAGACTAATAAAAAAACTTTAAATTTTTTAATAAAGACTTTAATAAAAAAAATCAAATACTCTAAAGTAAGATTTGGCTAATATTTTTCCATATATAAAAGTTGCTCGAGTAGGCCTGTTTTTAACCCCAGTACTTCAAACACTGCTGTAAACTTGGAATCAAGATAGATATGGAAGATTCCGAGAAAACGAATTTCGACAATTCTTTTCTTTGAAGAGCCATAATTAAATGAGTTGTAAAATAAAAACAAACCCGAATGGCATTTCTTTTAGATTTATGCTTTTCTTATTAACAATTTCCTGAATCAGCTGTTTATGGCGTCATAAATGAATTATTGCATAGGTTATTTTTACCAGATATCTTTATAAAGATAGGATATTAAATACATAGGAGGATTAAATTCAAGAAATTTTAAAAAAAGTACCGGAATTTTATTTCAAAGTCTCAATTTCTTACGGACATAATTACAGGATATATTAATTAAAACAACCAAAATTCCTGATTTTTTGTGTATATGTGTATCTTATTCTTTGTAAACTGTAGACCGAATTAGATATTTATTATACCGCAACTAAATTATATTAATTTTGATTTTAAAATATACTTTTCATACAGCTCAGATTTTGGATTGAAGACAGACATACACGGATTTTAAAATTTCCAAGGAACACTTTTCACTAAGTCTTATCTTTGTAGGACTAAAATGCATTCCGAGAAAACGAATTTCGACAAGTCTTTCCTTTGAAGAGCCATAATTAAATAAGATATAAAATAAAAACAAATCTAAATGGCATTTCTTTTAGATTTATGCTTTTCTTATTAACAATTTCCTGAATAAGCTGTTTATGGCGTCATAAATGAATTATTTCATAGGTTATTTTTACCAGATATCTTTATAAATATAGGATATTAAATACATAGGAGGTTTAAATTCAAGAAATTAAAAAAAAGTAACGGAATTTTATTTCAAAGTTTCATTTTTTTAGGGACATAATTACAGGATATATTAATTAAAACAACCAAAATCCTGATTTTTTGTGTATAAATGTATGTTATTCTTTGTAAACGGTAGACCGAATTACATATTTATTGTACCGTAACAAAATTATATTAATTGGGATTTTAAAATATACTTTTCACACAGCTTAGATTTGGATTCAGGACAGACATTCACAGATTTTAAAATTTCAGAGGATCTTTTTTCACTACGTCTTATCTTTGTAGGACTAAAACTAATGGTGACATTAAATAAAATTACCGAAAATGTAAATTAATTCTAAATGTTATCTAATTGAACTAAATCGTTTTCAAAATTGGACTCATTTTTATTTGTTTTTTATGAGTATTTTATTGTGTATAGAGAAATAATAGTTTTTGCTATTATCGACTCATTTTGTCACTAAATAATTACGATTTGATGTGTTATCATTTTAGATATTTTCTAATTTAAATTAATATTTCATTTTAGGAAATTATCTAGAAGATATTAATGAATTTAAATATGATAAAGAAATAATTCTAAATTTTATGAATGTATTGATTTCTTGCTTATTTTTTTAGGAGCAATGTCATTTAAAAATAAAATTACATTTTGTTCAGGTTTAATGAAAAGAATAAAATACTCTCAAGTAAGATTTGGCTAATATTTTTACATATATTAAAGTTGCTCGGGTCGACCTGCTTTAAACCTCAGTTCTTCAAACACTGATGAAAACCTGGAATCAAGACTGATAACCTGTTATATGGAAGATTCCGAGAAGCGCATTCCGAGAAAACGAATTTCGACAAGTCTTTTCCTTGAAGAGCCATAATTAAATGAGATATAAAATAAAAACAAAACCAAATGGCATTTATTTTAGTTTTATGCTTTTCTTTTTAACTATTTCTTGAATCAGCTGTTAATGGCGTCATAAATGAATTATCTCATAGGCTATTTTTACCAGATATCTGTATAAAGATAGGATATTAATACATAGGATAGGAGGGTAAAATACCAGATTCAAAGCATTTAAAAAAAGTAACGGGTTTTTTTTTTCACTAAGTTTCATTTTTCTAAGTCCATAATTAGAGGATACATTAATTAAAAACAACTACAATTCCTGTTTTTTTTTTTTTTTTTTTTTTTTTGTAGAAATATATGATATTCTTTGTAAACGATAGACCGATTTAGACTTTTATGATACTTTAACTATTAATTGGGACTATTAATATAATTGGTATTTTTAAAATATACTTTTCATTTGGCTGAGATTTTGAATTCAAGACAGACATCCACAGATTTTAAATTTCCGAGGAACTCTTTTCATTAAGTCTTATCTTTGTTAGACTCAAATTAACGGAGATATTAATTAAAATCAACAAAAATGTAAATTATTTCTAAATGCTTTCTAATCGATTAAATCATTTCCAAATTTGGCCTTTTATTGTTCTGTTTATGAGTATCTTATTGTGTATAGAGGAATAATATTTGTATTCTATTATTTACTCAATTTCTCACTAATTAATTATGATTTCCTTACCTTATAATTTTAAATTTTGGATAAAATAATCTTGAACCAAAATTAAATAATTTGTTTGTAGAAGAAGTCTCTAGTATTAATTGGGGTATTAATTGCGATGTACCTTTTAATTATTATAGTACTATTTCTTTTTTATATGTGTTACTCTTTTTCTGTGTACTTTAAGCAAAGCTATAACTACTTTATTATTATTATTATTATTATCATCCTCATCATGATTATCATTTTTATTATTCATCAGATAAATATATACATTTTTAATGCGATTCTCAAAGATAGTTCCAAAAGCTCTTATATTTCTATGAGCAAGATCTTTCTTCATACTGTAAGTAATAAAAAGTTATCAAAACTATTTCTACAAGAAGAATGATTGAAATAATAGACAGAAAATAATTTAAAACTGGAATACATATATGGTCTATTCATTAACTACTTTCATGCCAAAATTTCCATTTTGTGTGGATAATTATTATTAGACCCAATCATTCACATATTGGATCCAAAGGGAAGTGGTCTTTCCCGAAGAAATGTTTCCGGTCAATTGTGGCCTTAATATGGTACCATTGATTTGTCAGTATTCAGTTACTTGTGGAAAAATCAATTTGTTGATTTCATCATAAATGCTTGAAGTTTTCCTGACTTTTACAGTTTGCAATAAAATAATATCCATTAACATTTTTCTTTTGACTTTTTTCTTGATATGACATTAGAGGTCATATAGACAGATACGTCTCCAGAAGTGCTCCAGGAATCATTTTCAGCCGCCGTTACCTCAGATGGTAACAAATTGTCAAACTTTTTGGATTACTTGTGTTTAAAATAACCTAGAAAATACAAAAAAAGTCTAATAGCCTTTAGTACCTTTTCACCAAATTAAACTCCTTCATGTCAAGTAGTCTGGTCCAAGTTAATGTTTCAATTATATAAATTTATAGCCGAAAGTTTATTTCAGATAAACACGCTTGATTAGTTATAATTAAATTTAAAAGTTATGTCGAGCCACACTCGATATCGTATTTGCTGTAAAGAATGGTGATGTTGACATTTTGATTCAACACTGGAATGTTAAAATAGTTAATAATACTGAAAAATTGTGTATTTTGGGGTTGCACAAATATGAGCAACTAAGGTACAAAGGAAACGAAGAGAAAGGCAGGTCAGTGATGATGGTGATAAACTGTGATGTAGAAATATAAAATAGCTAATTTTAAGGACCGCCAGTTTTTTTATTTACTTTCTTATTTATAACAAAAATGAGTAATTTCATTAACAGATTTAATGATATTAAAATATGCTTGCATTGATATTAACATATATTTAAGATTTTAGACTACGCGAAACTTGTGTAAAAAGATAAGCTCGTTAGTATTTGTTAAAATATGAGTTTATAATATGTGATTGAAAGAATTGGTCAAATGTTAAGTAATATAGATATTTTATCAAAGTTAATAGCAAGCATGCTAATCTAATTTATAAACAGTACATGGAAATTAAATAATTTAATTACAGAATAAAAAAAGAAACTAAACAGAAAATGTTTATTTGAAATTATAATAGTTGGTCAAATGTTAAATCTTATAGATATTTTTATCAAAGTTAATAGTAAAGTTGCTAATCTAATTTAAAAACAGTTCATGACAATAAGATATTTGAATTACAGAAAAAAATAAAAGAAACTAAACATAAAATATTTATTTGTAATTATAATAAGTGGTCCAATGTTAAATCCTATAGAAT
>CM063504.1:175924657-175929657 GCA_032207245.1 Pardosa pseudoannulata | reverse complement strand
TTCTCTTTAAACTACAAATATATTTCAAAAAATATCTAGTAAATTATGCAGCAACGGAATTCGCTGAATTATTTATAAAATATATTATATTGTAAAAAATAAACAAACACATTTTATAAACAGTTATATTTAAATGGAGTGTCCTGTAGATATTATCAATAAAAAAGTTTGTAGAGTGTACATTCACCTAAATTATATACACAATATCTAAGGCCATAATTATTATGGCAGAATCGAACAGTAGGTAATAAGTAGATTTTTTTAAAATTTATTTATCCATGAATATATCTAAAAGAAATTGTGTAATGCTAAAAAATAAACTATAGAAATTAATAATAATAATAATAATAATAATAATAATAATAATAATAATAATAATAATAATAATAATAATAATAATAATAATAATAATAATAATAAAAGGTATAAATACGTTTATATTAAGAGAAAAGCATTATAAAGAGATAAGTAATAAACATAAAGAAAACGAAAAATCTAATTTCGATAGCTCATACAGAATGATACTTTTCTATAAATGTATCCGAATGTTCACAATACTGGTAATATAAGGGTGAAAAACACTTCATATTAAATTAATTATCTTGGTTTAGTAATTCATTTAAGAGAGTGAATTTTTTTCTTTAAACTGCATATATATTTCACAAAATATCTAGTAAATTATGCAGCAATGGAAGTCACAGAATTCTTTATCAAAATTGTTATACTGTAAAAAAAACGAACACATTTTATAAACATTCATATTTAAATGGAGTGTCTAACAGATATTACCAAAATAAAGTATGTAGAGTGTACATTCACCTAAACTATATACACAATAATTAGGGGCATAATTATTATGGCACAAACAACAGTAGCTATTAAGTAAAAAATTTTTTTAAATTTATTTATCGTTTCATATATATAAAGGAAGAAATTGCGAAGTAAACAAATAAACTTTGAAAGTTCTAGAAAGTAATAGGATAAAAATAAGTGAATGAGAGATAACAATGAAACGATAAACGACTAAAAAAGAACTTATTGTAGAGGTTCTTAAATCTCAAATCTCGTAAAAAGAATTGGGCAGCATAAGAGAGGAAAAACCGAATTTTCACGACAATGGTTAAAAAGATAAAGAGAAATCCCTGTAGGCAACGAGTCAAAGGAAACTAGAACTCATTTGGGGAGTTGGTATTGATAAATGCCCTAGAATAATGTTGACACAAAACCAAATCCTGCATGAGATCAAGAAAATGCTGTTCAGTTAATTGTTAAACTATAATGACTGAAGAAAACAAGATCATCTGGATAACAACAGAAGAAACTACTACTACTACTACTAATACTAATACTAATAATAATAATAGATAATGATAATAAATGATTTTGAATATCATAATAATAACAAGTTTTATTTCCGACTTTGAGTAAAAATAATTTAAATCACATTTCAACAATATTAATATTTAGTGAACAACTTTCAATTATCTGATATGTACAGAAACATATAGTTTTACAATATGGAGCTATATACACCTATATATATACTAAGGACATATATATTATGACATAACCGAACAGCAAGTAAGAAGTAAATATTTTTTTTATATATTTATCCATGATTATATCTAAAGGAAGAAACTGCGTAGTGTTAAAAAAAAAACTTTTAAAGTTCTAGAAAGTAATAGGATTAAAATGAGAGATTTAGAGATAACAATGGAACAACAAACTACTAAAAAAGAACTTATTGCAGAGGTTCTTAAATGTCAAATCTTAAAAAAAGGAATTGTGCAACATAAGAGAAGAAATACCTAATTTTAACGACAATGGAGAAATCCATGTAGGCAACGAGTCAAAGGGAACAAGACCTCATTTGGGGAGTTGGTATTTATAAATGCCCTATAATAATGTTGACACAAAACCAAATTCTGCAGGGGTTAAAAAAATGTTGCTCATTTAATTGTTAAAAGATAATGACTGAAGAAAACAAGATCATCACGATAACAACAACAAAACTACTACTACTACTACTACTACTACTAATAATAATAATAATAATAAAAATAGATAATGAGAATGAGAATGAGAAGGATAATAAATGATTATGAAAATTATAATAATAACAAGTTTTATTTCTGAATTTGAGTAAAAATATTTTCAATCACATTTCAACAATATTAATATTTAGTGAACAACTTTCAATTATCTGACATGTACAGAAACATATAGTTTGCAATTTGGCACTATATACAATATAACTAAGGGCATAATTATTATAGCCCAACCGAACAGCAGGTAATAAGTAATTTTTTTTATTTATTTATCCATGCGTATATCTAAAGGAAGAAATCGCTTAGTGCTATAAAGTAAACTTTCAAAGTTCAAGAAAGTAATAGGATAAAAATAGATGAATAAAAGATAACAATGGAACGATAAACGACTAAAAAAGAACTTATTGTAGAGGCTCTTAAATGTCAAATCTCAAAAAAAAAAAAAAAGATTTGGTTAACATAAGAGAGGATAAGCCGAATTTTCACGACAATGTTAAATAGATAAGGATAAATATCTATAGGCAACGAGTCAAAGGAAACAAGAATTCATATCTGGAGTTGGTATTGATAAATGCCCCAGAATAATGTTGACACAAAATCAAATTCTCATGAGATGCAGAAAATGTTGCTCATTTTATTGAAAAAGATAATGCTTGAAGAAAACCAGATCAGCTCGATAACAACACTAATACTTCTAAAAATAATAATAATAAAAAAAATAGATACTGATAATAAATGATTATGAATATCATAAAAATAACAAGTTTTATATCCAAATTTAAGTAAAAATATTTTAAATCGCATTTACAATATTAATATTTAGTGAACAACTTTCGATTATCTGACATGTACAGAAGCATATAGGTTTGTAATTTGACACTATATACACAAAAAGTAAGGGCATGATTATTATGGCACAATTGATCAGTGAGCAATAAGTAAAGATTTTATTCATTTATTTATCCTTGAATATATTGAAAGGAAGAAATTTCGGAGTGCTAAAAAATAATCTTTCAAACTTTTAGAAAGTAATAGGATAAAAATAAACGAATGAAAGATAACAATGAAAATATAAACGATTAAAAAAGAAGTTATTGTAGAGGTTCTTAAATGTCAAATCTCAAAAAAAAAAAAAAGAATTGTTCAGCATAAGAGAGGAAAAACAGAAATTTCACGACAATGGTTAAATAGATAAGGAGAAATCCCTTGTAGGCAACGAGTCAAAGGAACAAGAACTTATTTGGGGAGTTGCTACTGATAAATGCCCTAGAATAATGTTGACACAAAACCAAATTCTCCTTGTTATCAAGAAAATGTTACTCATTTAATTGTTAAATGATAATGACTGTAGAAAATAAGATCATCTCAATAACAATAACACTACTACTACTACTAATAATAATAATGATATAATAATAGATAATGATAATGATAATATTAATAAATGATCATGAATAATATAATAATAACACGTTTTATTTCCGAATTTGAGTAAAAATAATTTAAATGAAGTTTCAACAATATTATTATTTAGTAAACAACTTTCGAATATATGACATGTACATACAAGTATAGTTTTACAATTTGCCACGATATATACAGCAACTAAGAGCATAATTATTATAGCACTATCGAAGAGTATGTAATAAGTAAAGATTTATTTTTTATTTATTTATCCAAGCATATATATAAAGGAAGAAATTGCCTAGAGCTAAAATATAAACTTTCAAAGTTCTAGAAAGTAATAGGATAAAAATAATCGAATGAGAGATAACAATGGAAGGATAAATGACTAAATAAGAACTGATTGTAGAGGTTCTTAAATGTCAAATCTCTAAAAAAAGAAATTGGGCAGCATAAGAGAGGAAAAACCGAATTTTCACGACAATGGTTAAATAGATAAGGAGAAATTTCTTTAGGCAACGAGTCAAAGGAAACAAGAACTCATTTGGTGATTTGATATTGATAAATGCTCTAGAATAATGTTGACACAAAACTAAATTTTGCATGGGATTCAGATAATGTTGCTCATTTAATTGTTGAAAGATAATGATTGAAGAAAACAAGTTCATCTCGATAATAACAACAACAACAACCCTACTACTACTATTACTACTACTAGTAATAATAATAACAGTAATAGATAATGATAATGATAATGATAATAAATGATTATGAATATCATAATAATAACAAGTTTTATTTCCGAATTTGAGTAAAAATATTTTAAATCATATTTCAACAATGTTAATATTAATGAACAACTATCGATTATCTGACATGTACAGAATAGTTTTGCAATTTGGCACTATATACACAATAAAAAAAGGCATAACTATTATGGCAGAATCTAACAGTAAGCAATAAGTAAATATTTGATTTTATGTATTTATTTGTCCATTAATATATTGAAATTAAGAAATTGCTGAGTGCTAAAAAATAAACTTTCAGAGTTCAAGAAAGTAATAGGATAAAATTAAGCGAAAGAAAGGTAAAAATGGAACGATTAGCGACTAAAAAAGAACTTATTGTAGAGGTTCTTAAATGTCAAATTTCGAAATAAAAAAGAATTTGGCAGCATAAGAATGGAAAAACCGAAATTTCATGACAATGGTTAAATAGATAAGGAGAAATCCCTGTAGGCAACGATTCAAAGGAAACAAGAACTCGTTTGGGGAGTTAGTATTGAAAAATCCCCTAGAATAATGTTGACACAAAACCAAATTCTTCATGGGATCAAGAAATGTTGCTCGTTGTTGCTAATTGTTAGAAGATAATGACTGAAGAAAACAAGATCTCAAGATCACCTCGATAGCAATAATAATAATAAACAGTAATAATAATAAACTACAAAAAAAACTACAAAAATAATAAAATTAATAATAGTAATAATAATAATAATCGATAATGATAATGACAATAATAATGATAATAAATTATTATAATTACATA
>CM063504.1:175909657-175922157 GCA_032207245.1 Pardosa pseudoannulata | reverse complement strand
CAGAATAAAAGGATAGTTTGCTGATGATATAACTGCATTATTTATCCTAGCGTAAAGTAAAAATTGTTTTTATATTTTCTACAAGTCTTTTGGTGATGATTATTTGTACTTCATTATTGTACAAGCAAATAATATATTAGTATTCATAGATATATGAAAGTTTGATGTAAAAGGTTATATTTACACTGCTGTTTAAATATTAAGAGTAACGAAAGTTACCTTTTTAGGCAGTATAAAAACTTGTATGTAGGCCTTGAAATATTGATTAGGAATATATAATATTCTTGAAAATATTTCAGCAGTTAAAAGAGAATTAGTTATGTTTTCTGGAATAATAATAAAACTGGCTAATACCTGTGATGAAACAAATAAACTGCTTTGAATATGGGATATGTATGACGAGATATCTCTAAAAATTACTTAGAATACGTTATGTTCGTATATGTTACAGTTGTATCAAGAAGGTTTTTAGAACTATTTCTTAACACAAAAGTAAAATTGACGGTATAAGTAATGCAAATAATATAAAGATATTAAATCAATTGTCGATTAGAGATAAAAGAAGATCATGAAAATAATCTAGGCATATAAAAATACGATTTCCACGAATTTCTTTTGTATTGAAGTGACATATGGACCTCATTTGTTAACACAATATTCTTATATCTGCAATGAAAGTAGGTAAGAGTTGGAGTATAGCAACCATTCGCCCAAGAACATTTTGATAGAGCAAATTGTTTCATTTTCAAGGATATTTCATACACATTTGTACACAAGTAAATTTATTCAAAATATGAGAACACTCGTGATTTTATCTTCATCAACTCTTTCGTTCTCACAATAGCCCTCGATAGCCAACACGATTGGGTCTCAGAAAAGCCTAAGATATCTGAGAAAATTTCTTTCCCCCCTAGAGGCATAACTGCTGATTGTTCAGGGTAATGTAAACAGAAGAATCATTATAAACATCTGACTTATACAGGTATTTTCCTATGAGGTTTTACAACACATTGAAAAACATTACTTGTCGCTATATAACATGAAACATTTCATCTTTATTTTGTCGGGAATTTATAGTCATTAACTCTTTTGTTCCCACAATAGAGCTCGATAGACAATAAGAGTGGGTTCCAGGAAAGTCGAAGGCATCTGAGAAAATTTCCTCCCCCCTTGAGACACAACTGCTAATAGTCCCGGGTAATGTTGATATCGGTGAACTAAAGACACATTGTAAACATCTGACATATGCAGGTATTTTACTCTGAGGTCTTTACAACACGTAGAGAAACACCACTTGTAGCTATATAACATGACACATTTCATCTTTACTTTATTTTATCAGGATTTTATCATCATTTACTCTTTTGTTCCAACAATAGTCCTCGATAGATGTTGGCCAAGACGATTGGGTCTAGAAAAATCGAAAGCATCTGAGAAAACTTGAGGTACAACTGCTAATAGCCCGGGTAATGTTGATGCATGTGAACTAAAGACATATTGAAAACATCTGACATATGCAGGTATTTTAATCTGGGGTTTTTACAACACGTTGAGAAACACTACTTGTCTCTATATAACATGAAACATTTCATCTTTACTCTATTTTATTGGGATTTTATCTTCATTAACTCTTTTGTTCCTACAATAGACCTTGATAGACAATAAGATTGGGTTCCAGAAAAGCCTAAGGCATCTGAGAAAACTTCCTTCTCTCTAGAAGTACAACTGCTAATAGTCTCGAGGAATGTTGATATCGGAGAAGAAGACTCTGGCATATGTAGGTATTTTCCTCTGAGGTTTTTACAACACATTGAGAAACACTACTTGTCCCTATATAACATGAAACATTACTCTATTTGGTTTGAACTTGTTTACATAAATTGGCAGGTAAAAGACTGAAATGGAAAAAATACAAACTTTAGGCTATTGTGCTTCAACAGGACATGTAAAATTCACTTGTGTGGTTCTTAATCGTGAGTTAAAATTAATGTAGTACCCTTGAGACTAGGGAAACATTTTGCCTTGAAACCTGAGCAGGAAAAATATTACAGATATTACTTTAATTAAATAGAATGGTACATTGTTTCTCCGAGTTATTTAGTTAATACACAAAAGGCAATATTATATCACTATAATTTCCTGTTTTTTAAAATGAATTATTGTCTGAAAAAATGAACATGGTTTTTGAAAATTGTTTCTTCATCATCAGTTGAATGATTTATAAACATCATCGGCAGTTTTCTAAAATTTACAAAAATTTAAAAATTCATTTGTTGCCAAGAATATAAGAAAACTATTAAAAATACATTTTTATCGCATCTGTATAGCTGCTTTTCTTTTATTTATATGAGTATGCAGGATTAGCAATTATTTATTAGCAGTTCTCGATTTAAAAAAAAATATTTTTTGAACATGCTAAACAAATAACATATTTAAGATTTTAAGTAGAAGCCTAAATTACGTTATTTTAAAAATTGTATTTTTATCTTTAATAAAAGAGTTTCAATGTTATCGGAAGTGGGCATGTTTTTAAAAATTGTTTCTTCATCATCCAAATTCATCATCAGTTGAATGAACTACAAACATCATCGGCAGTTTTCTATAATTTACAAAAATCTAAAAATACATTTGTTGCACAGAAAATAAGAAATCTGTTAAACGTGCATTTTTAATCGCATTTGTATATCTGCTTTTCTTTTATTTAAATAAGTATGCAGGAGCTACAATTAATTATTAGCAGTTCCCGAATTGAAAAATACTTTTTTTGACATGATAAACAAATAACATACGTAAGATTTCACGTAGAAACCTAAATCGTACTATTTTTAAAAATAACATACACAATTTTTATATTATTTTAAAAATTAAAATAATAAAACTTTTAATTTTGATTAAAGAGTTACTACCTGAATTTTGAATGCTCTTGAAGATTGTTTACTGAGCTTATTTCAGCTCTTTCAGTTATCAAAATTCCAATTTTTTTTTTCTAAAAGTATAAAATTCGTTCACTTTCATTTTATGAATATAATCAATGTGTTTTCATTAGTTGGATATTATTCCATATTATTATTAACAAAAATAACTTTATTCAGATTTATTTGAAAATATTATTTTTACATGTTAAAAAATTCATGTAGTAAATGTTTATTTGAAGTCATACATTTAAATTCATAAATTTTATGATCATACGTAAATCTTTTATTTAAATTTTAAGGAGCGTATAGAAAAAAATATGAAAGCAATATTGCAACAGAGAAGACAAATATAAATATTTTGCAATTGTATTTTACTAAATTATTCATCATTTTTGAAACTGAATAATTTACAGACATAAAAAAAACCTGCATAAATAATAGAAAAACTTTCACTTCAAAACAGTCACATTATAAAATCTTAAATAAAATTCATTCTTTTGAAAAAAAGTTATATTTGTGAATTTATAGAGTAAATGACGTACCATCATTCCAAAAATCATTCGCGGACTATCATCAATCAACTACGTTAGAGGTCCTGGAAAACTCTGGCCAAAAGAATTATTTGAGGCTTAGGATGTAACAGCTGCGTCAAGGGATTATGTCGGGATTTCCCTGCTTTTATGTTCTTCTGCTAGGAAAATATCCAAATACTTTGTTTATATTTTATCTTATATGGATTTATTTGAGCGATTCATCTGTGTGTGGCTTGTTTCATAGTTTTTTCTTTCTTTTTTTTGCAGACAACCTTTAATATTTGCTTTGGGTCTTTTGGAAATTGTAATAAGTACACTAATGTAGGGGGATATAAGTGTTCTTATGGCCTTTCCGCCTTACTCTGTGCTGTTATGGAAAAAAAAAAGAAAAACTTTAACGAAATTGCCTCAAACCTGTTTCTTTTTAGTTCCAATCAAAAAAAGAAAAAAGAATTTGCACAGTGGTTAGGCGAGTTGATGTTACTGTTTATTAGGTGAAACATAGATAATAAGAGAATAAAATGAAAAGAAATTAGAATATTTAATTTTTTAAACAAAAGTAAGTTTTAATCTACTTCACTTAGCAAAAAACAAAAAAAAAAGTCACTGTAATATATATGTATGTAATCCAATATTAATTTAAAAACTTATAACATGACATAACATAACATAACTTCCTTATAACATAATGTCTTTATAAGTTAATGATATTCATCGGAAGAGTTTAACTTTCAGTCAGATTTTTAACCGTGAAAGCCATATGCAAATTACCTACCGTATCTATATATTTAAGCCTGTTCAGCTTTATTGGACGTGGCACACCTAACAACTTATGCTGTTCTTTAATAGTCTGGCCTAATATACATATGTTATTTTTATGCAATAAGTCAATGTATATATTATTTCAATTATTAATAACACTTTAATTCTGATAGCCAATATTATTTTTACTTCCCTGGGCTACTGAGCAAAAAGAAAGGTAATAAGTTACCAGTAATAATGAACGATACAGTCTAGATACATTGAAGAGAACGGCACTAAATAACTTTATTTTAGACCTGCTAAAGCTGACATCTTTACTAGTCAAGGACAGGCATGAGAAACACACAAAAATCACTCTGCTCGAACAGAGGTGTACCCAAGAGCGAAGACAGAAAGAGTTTTAACAAGGTAGAAGAAACTTACACAGAGAATTAAGTGTTAAAATCAGGAAAATACGAGGAGCTATTTGTCGGCGAAAGCTTGGAAACGCGTTGAATAGAAAAAAAATTTGCATCTATAGTATAGAAAGCTTTGTGAAATGTATCGAAAAAAGTCCAGAACGTTCCTTTGATTAAGCATTTAAATACTGGTAAAAGGATTTTAAGGAATTAAAATGGGAGAGCAGAGGAGGTGTTTAAGGAAATATTAAAGATAAATAATTGTAATATATATACATTAATATATATATATATATATATATATATATATATATATATATATATATATATATATATATATATATATATATATATATATATATATATATATATATATATATATATATATATATATATATATATATATAATATATATATATATATATATATATATATATATATATATATATATATATATATATATATATATATATATATATATATATATATATATATATATATATATATATATATATATATATATATATATATATATATATATATATATATATATATATATATATATATATATATATATATATATATATATATATATATATATATATATATATATATATATATATATATATATATATATATATATATATATATATATATATATATATATATATATATATATATATATATATATATATATATATATATATATATATATATATACACACTTCTCAATACATAAGTAAATATTTATGCCCATACAAATATATATATATATATATATATATATATATATATATATATATATATATATATATATATATATATATATATTATATATATATATATATATATATATATATATATATAATATATATATATATATATATATATATATATATATATATATATTGATGACTAAGTTTCTTCAAGACTCATCTGCTCTAGGGATTACATTATTAACATTATGAAATCGTACCAGTTTTACAATTGGCTTTTTACTGTTTTTGTAAGGGAGAAAGTTGATTGAAAATATTTTCTTCTCTACAAAGATTTAGAATCTCTGTAAAAGACCTCTGAAGAGTTTGCTGGAAGCTTTGTACTTTATATATATATATATATATATATATATATATATATATATATATATATATATATATATATATATATATATATATATATATATGTCAGGATAAAAATATAGAGTAATTTAAGAGATTTAATTAGGGATTCTTTTAATGGGAGTAACGCGCCTCGCGTTACTAGTCACATAAATACGTCTCACGCGTAGTGATATGAGCAGAGAGCGATAAGCAATTACTACAGGCAGAACTGTGGCTCCTCGAAGTAGTAAAGACTGCCTTTGTTTGCAGTTGGGCGCCAAAATGAGATGCCATGTTGATTAGTGTGTGAAATGGAGTAATAAAGAGAAGAAAAGAATGACTTGAGTGTGAACTGATTTATATATTTACCAGTGTGTTTACTCGGACCATGTCACGAGTCGGCAGCAGGGACCTTTGCGGATAAAATCATTTGACTTGATGTAAATTCTACTTTTGTGGGAAAAATCCCCTTTTCGACAAAGATTTTTTTTTTTGAAGATGGATAACAAAAGCCGAGCAGGCTTACGAACTCTGCGGTTAACAATAATTTGAACCGATGTACCTTTTACTTTTGCGGGAGAATCCTTTTCATGTTAAACTTGCACTGGACTGAATTTCGCTGCCTGAGAATTGACCTGTTTCTTTTGAATTTACACCACTAGACGAACGATGGATAAGATGCTCAAACGTGAACAATTATATCCAGGACCATGGCTTCCATCCGCTGTCGGCAGAAAGAGTTTCGAAACCCTTGTGTTCGAGAGATCCGGCCTGCTGGCCTGGCAGGGCCGCATCGAGATTCCTATGTGCTCATTTCATCGAAGTTCCATACAACGAGCCTTCCGGATCGAGATCATAGATTCCCTTTAAAGCCAAGCAAGAACTCTTCACGACGAGTACAATATTAAATTTCAGCAAATTAATGAAAAAAAAAATTTTTCTACAAAAACTTACTGCTTGACCTTTGTATTTTCTGAACATAAAGGTAAAGTTAAATTTTTTTAACAGAGCATTTTTAAAAAAATTCATCAATTAAAATTTCAGTATAAAAATTTTTAATAAGACTTTTTATAAACTAAACTTTTTTCAAATAATTGTGTATTTGTATTTCTAGAATTTATAGTTTGAAATTTCTGTTCTTGTAAATATATCTAAATTTGTTTAAATTAATGACATTTCTAGACATGTGATAATTCTTAAAAAAAATAATAATTATGGGAGTTTTCCTTTCTCATTTTTAATATTGAAGAAGTGGTTAAATTTTACTTATTTGGTGTTTTATTAACATGATGTTTGGTTAAATTTTGATATTTGAAATGTAAGGATCACAATGTTTTTCACTGTAAAACTTACTTATTTAAGAATAATTTTTGGCTTATATATATTAACAGAGTTAAAATTTAATAATTTCCTTCGGAATTTAAAATTTTGATTTTAGAGAAATTTGATTATTCTATGATTTTATCACGTAGAAAAGGCCACCTACATGGGCAAAACTTTTGACCGAAGAGAAAAATTATTTTATTTTCAGCGCGCGTGATTAAAAATTCTATTATTTTTATCGATAAAAATGTGAATCGTCTGTGACCTTGGTCGGAAGCTAACGGAATTGTACGAGTTGTAACTTCGAATCCCGTAAATCTGAAACTGCACCCTTTTGCTGCTTGAGAACATAAATTACTGCTTCCGATAACGTTAAATCTTTTATTTCCTTGTTAGGACTATTGCAAAAAACTGTGAATTCTTAATTCTTATGACGTGGCATTTTCGGTCTGAAGTGAGTTGCAATCGAACTGAGATGATGTTTTGACAATTTTTGCTGAGTGAGGTTTTGTTTTTAAGGAACTGCTCTGCTGATTACGAGCTTTAACTAAAGATACTCTGATATTTATGCGCTATTTTACATTCATTTCTTATATTTAACTAGATTTGTATTTAGTCGTTTTTTTTTTAATTTTGCTTTTTATTGAGTGGAATGTAAAGAAGAATTTTTTTCTCATTGTGAGGGGGGGAATATACTTGGGATTTATAGAATGTTGTTAAACTGCAGAATTTGTTTGCTATAATTCCGATAGCACAAACATAAGACACAAACACATTGAAAGATTAAATCACATGTTTATATTTCATTATTTGATCAAGTAACTATGCATTTTTCTTAGCTACCTGATCTCCCTCTGATACACAAGTACTAAACAAAAATGCAAAAGTGTAGGTGTTTGGACTGGGTCTCTGGAGACCAAATAATTTAAAGGTATTTCTTTTTGAGAAAAATATCCATAGAAAATTTCGGAAATACATGTTACCGGTATCTAGAGGACCTATCATACAGCTACTGTAAAGCCGAAAAGTTTATTCCCATTGGATGATTTTGTATAGAAGGTCTCATAATTATCGAGCTTCACAAGCAAGTCGCCCGTCCTCGAGGGTTAACATTTGACAGATATTTGTTTAAATATCATAACTAGAATACTTATTTACAGTTATATTAGTTACATGTTAATCTTTCGTCTCTGTACACACACATAATCATAATTTTATTTTGAAAAATAGCATTTTAGTAAATGTTTTCCATGATAAATCATGGTTTACTTATTCATAATTGTTGGGAAATTAAAAAAAACGTTTCTTATATTCAACATGACCTCATTATGAGTTAATGATATTTATTCGATGCGTTTACCTTTCAGTCAGATTTTTAACCTTGACTGAAAGCCATATGCAAGTTATCTACCTTATCTATATATTTAAGCCTGCTCAGCGTTGTTGGACGTGGCACTCCTAATAACTTATGCTGCTGTTCAGTAATCTGGCCTAATATACATGTTATTTTTAGGCAATAAATCAATGCACGTATTATTTTTATTAATAAAATTTTAATTAAAAGCATTCTAAGTGGAAGTGTTATGAAAAAGCGAGTACTTCATCAGTCCACTGACGCCTCTGCAAATTTAGAAGCTTTGGAAAATTACATATGACTTTTTGACTAATTTTCCATCAATAATATTTAACATAAATGTTATAAATAATAATATAGCAGTATAAGCTTATATAAGGATACATATAAGCATATATAAGCATATATATAAGCATTCGAAGTGAAAGTGTTATGAAAAAGCGAATTCTTCATCAGTCCACTGATGACCCTACAAATTTAGCAGCTTTAGAGAATTACATATGAATTTTTGACTAATTTTAAATCAATAATATTTAGCATAAATGTTATGAATAATAATATAAACATTTATATGTAATTTGTGACATATAACATTCATAAATTACATAAAAACATTTATTTTTTTAATTTGTGAAATAACTCTCTATTTCTGTAGCTAATTTCAGGAATAGACTGAAAAATTGCTAAATATAAAGTCGATAACATTTTAAAGATTGTATAATTACTTGGACATATTTTAACAATTTAACCTCTCTTACCGTTGTTTAATAGTCTGGCCTAATATATATATATATGTTATTATTATGCAATAAGTCAATACATGTATTATTTTTATTAATACAATTTTAAATAAAAGTATTAGATGTGGAAGCGTTATGCGAGTACTTTATCAGTCCACTGACACCTCTGCAAATTTAGAAGCTTTGGAAAATTACATATGATTTTTTGACTAATTTTCCATTACTAATATTTAACATAAATGATATGAATAATAATATAAACATTTATATGTAGTTTGTGACATATATAATATTCATAAAATTACATAGAAACACTTATTTTTGTAATTTGTGAAATAACTCTCTATTTCTGTAGCTAATTTCAGGAATAGACTGAAAAATTGCTAAATATAAAGTCGAAAGCATTTTAAAGATTCTAAAATTACTTGGACATATTTTAACAATTTAATCTCTCTTACCGTTGTTTAATAATCTGGCCTAATATACATATGTTATTATTATGCAATAACTCAATGCATGTATTATTTTTATTAATACAATTTTAAATAAAAGTATTAGATGTGGAAGCGTTATGCGAGTACTTTATCAGTCCACTGACACCTCTGCAAATTTAGAAGCTTTGGAAAATTACATATGATTTTTTGACTAATTTTCCATTACTAATATTTAACATAAATGATATGAATAATAATATAACATTGATATGTAGTATATTTGTGACATATAACATTCATAAATTACATAGAAACACTTATTTTTGAAATTTGTGAAATAAACTCTCTATTTCTGTAGCTAATTTCAGGAATAGACTGAAAATTGCTAAATATAAAGTCGATAACATTTTAAAGATTGTATAATTACTTGGACATATTTTTAACAATTTAACCTCTCTTACCGTTGTTTAATAGTCTGGCCTAATATATATATGTTATTATTATGCAATAAGTCAATACATGTATTATTTTTATAATACAATTTTAAATAAAAGTATTAGATGTGGAAGCAAATGCGAGTACTTTATCAGTCCACTGACGCCTCTGCAAATTTAGAAGCTTTGGAAAATTACATATGAATTTTTGACTAATTTTTCCATCAATAATATTTAACATAAATGTTATGAATAATAATATAAACATTGATATGTAGTTTGTGACATATAACATTCTAAATTACATGAAACACTTATTTTGTATTTGTGAAATAACTCTCTATTTCTGTAGCTAATTTCAGGAATAGACTGAAAAAATTGCTAAATATAAAGTCGATAACATTTTAAAAGATTGTATAATTACTTGGACATATTTTAACAATTTAACCTCTCTTACCGTTGTTTAATAGTCTGGCCTAATATATATATGTTATTATTTATGCAATAAGTCAATACATGTATTATTTTTATTAATACAATTTTAAATAAAAGTATTAGATGTGGAAAGCGTTATGCGAGTACTTCATCAGTCCACTGACGCCTCTGTAAATTTAGAAGCTTTAGAGAATTACATATGAATTTTTAACTAATTTTCCATTAATAATATTTAACATAAATGTTATGAATAATAATATAAACATTTATATGTAATTTGTGACATATAACATTCATAAATTACATAAAAACATTTATTTTTTTAATTTGTGAAATAACTCTCTATTTCTGTAGCTAATTTCAGGAATAGACTGAAAAATTGCTAAATATAAAGTCGATAACATTTTAAAGATTGTATAATTACTTGGACATATTTTAACAATTTAACCTCTCTTACCGTTGTTTAATAGTCTGGCCTAATATATATATATATGTTATTATTATGCAATAAGTCAATACATGTATTATTTTTATTAATACAATTTTAAATAAAAGTATTAGATGTGGAAGCGTTATGCGAGTACTTTATCAGTCCACTGACACCTCTGCAAATTTAGAAGCTTTGGAAAATTACATATGATTTTTTGACTAATTTTCCATTACTAATATTTAACATAAATGATATGAATAATAATATAAACATTGATATGTATATTGTGACATATAACATTATAAATTACATAAGAAACACTTATTTTTGTAATTTGTGAAATAACTCTCTATTTCTGTACTAATTTCAGGAAATAGACTGAAAAATTGCTAAATATAAAGTCGATATACATTTTAAAGATTGTATAATTACTTGGACTTATTTTAACATAGTTAAACCTCTCTTACCGTTGTTTAATAGTCTGGCCTAATATATATATGTTATTAATTATGCAATAAGTCATACATGTATTATTTTTATTAATACAATTATATAAATAAAAGTATTAGATGTGGAAGCGTGTTATGCGATATATATATCAGTCCACTGACGCCTCATGCAAATTTAGAAGCTTTGGAAAATTACATATGACTTTTTGACTAATTTTTCCATCAATAATATTTAGCATAAATGTTATGAATAATAATATAAACATTTATATGTAATTTGTGACATATAACATTCATAAATTACATAAAAACATTTATTTTTTTAATTTGTGAAATAACTCTCTATTTCTGTAGCTAATTTCAGGAATAGACTGAAAAATTGCTAAATATAAAGTCGAAAGCATTTTAAAGATTCTAAAATTACTTGGACATATTTTAACAATTTAATCTCTCTTACCGTTGTTTAATAATCTGGCCTAATATACATATGGTATTATTATGCAATAACTCAATGCATGTATTATTTTTATTAATAAAATTTTAATTAAAGTATTAGATGTGGAAAGTTATGAAAAAGCGAATAGTTATCAGTCCACTGACGCCTCTGCAAATTTAGAAGCTTTGGAAAATTACATATGACTTTTTGACTAATTTTCCATAATAATATTTAACATAAAATGTTATGAATAATAATATAAACATTATAAGCATTTGTGACATATAACATATAAATTATACATAGAAACATATATTTTTTGTAATTTGTGAAATAACTCTCTATTTCTGTAGCTAATTTCAGGAATAGACTGAAAAATTGCTAAATATAAAGTCGATAACATTTTAAAGATTGTATATTTATGACATAAACAATATTTAACCTCTCTTACCGTTGTTTAATAGTCTTAATATTTATATGTTATTATTAATGCAATAAGTCAATACATGTATTATTTTTATTAATAATTTTAAATAAAATATTAGATGTGGAATTATAGTACTTTATCAGTATGACGCCTAGAAATTAATAGAAGCTTTGGAAAATTACATATGAATTTTGACTAATTTTTTCATCAATAATATTTAGCATAAATGTTATGAATAATAATATAAACATTTATATGTAATTTGTGACATATAACATTCATAAATTACATAAAAACATTTATTTTTTTAATTTGTGAAATAACTCTCTA
>CM063504.1:175882157-175904657 GCA_032207245.1 Pardosa pseudoannulata | reverse complement strand
AAAACTATCTATGCCATTAAGTCTAATTGTAAAATATTTTTTCCTATTCTTTACATTAGCCGTCGTGTTGCAAAAAGTAGCCCGTAGCACTCTAAACCAAACCAAACCAAACCTATCCTTTACATTAGAAATACATAAAGTGTATTCACACAAAAGTTCAATAGTACGTAAATTAACTTTTACAGATATTCTGTTTAACTTAAGCACATTTTGACAAAAATTAAATTATTAAGAAATTCATTTAAATTATATTTTATTTCATATATATATATATATATATATATATATATATATATATATATATATATATATATATATATATATATATATATATATATATATATATATATATATATATATATATATATATATATATATATATAATATATATATATATATATGTCAGGATTTAAATTGAAGATTAATTTTAAAAGATTGTAATTAAGGATTCTTTACTGAGAGTGACGCGGCGTGAGGAGTTAGCCACATAAACACGGATCACTGGCAGTGATCTGGAGCAGAGAGCAGTGTGCACATTCCGCAGACAGAGCTGTGTCTACCCGAAGCAGCTAAGCCTGCCTTTTTTAAAAGTTGGGAGAAAGTGTGCGACGCCATTGATGATGATTGAAAAGTAGTGTGCTATGAAGATGTAATCAGGACTGTAGTGGCATTTAGTTTAAATGTATCATATATACATATATGTGTGTGTGTGTGTGTGTAATTGCTATAAGGGTCAAATTAATCTCATTTTAAGTTTCACTTTCATCTTGTTTAATTTAATCTATTTCCCATTTTATTATCATTTTCATTGATTTCCTGACTATTTTTATACATGTATCGTGTCTCTATAATATTTTGAATTAGTGGTATTATAAATGTCAAAAAGACTGTTGGAAATTAGAATTGGACCTTTAAAATAGCAAAAAAGTTCATTTAAATTCTTTGAAACATGCTGCAAGTTGGCATATACACATTTTAATATAATAATATAATCCTAATAATCTTTCAATAACATATTTGAAGGCATGCTGTTTAAGGAAATTATGTTCTAACACTTCCATCTGCAGTTATATTTCACAGAACAACAAACATTTTATATTTAAACATATGTCTGCAATACAATTTAACACTAATTATGAAGATTTATTATACATATGAATAATATTAATATAATATTTCATATGATTTCAGTTAATCATTTCATATACACACTTATAGGTTTTGCAGAGCTAAATGTTAACTGTATCAAATTGTATAGAATCAAAACCTCATTCATATGTTATCTGTAACTAAATACAAAGTCTATCGATTAATAGGAAAAATAAATTTTAGGAATTTAGGCTAAAAAAATACGTTTGAGTCATCGTATCTGAAAAATTCTAAATTTCCTTTTTGAAGCTTTATATGTATAGACATGATTAAAAATTTATGTTCCTTCTTTTTAAGATTATTTTTTAATAAATTCGAGAAATAATTTGACATTGTAAAAATGTAGGAAATATGATGTTGTGCTTCATACGTAAAATCTTCTATATTAAATTTAATCACTCCATTTAAACTTGCAGGATTTTGAAACATAATTTAATCGATTATAAAAAACATTGTTTATCTAAAGGAGTAGTCTTCCTGAAACCGATTCATATATTAAAGTTTTGTTAAACGGTCATAAAAGTTAAATAAATAAAATTTTATGATATTTTTATTTCAAAATGAAGACTACTTTGATTATAGGAAATAGAAATTTTATATATGTATATTTTTTAACTTAGGCTATTTTAATTTTAGAAACCAAATAAAGCAGAATGTGCATAAATGAATACTAAACGAACGTTCTATTTTTTTTTCTTATCAAAATCTCCGTGTAGGATAAAAAGCAGCATTTGCCGTACATTTTTTTTTATAAAATCTTCAATACATTTTAAATGATATTGTTTATTCCAACTAAAAAATAGGGCTCCTATTGTGTATTTGTTTTTATTAATTTCTATTGTAAAAGAAACAATGAAAATGGAATAAAAAAAAAGGAAAAATAACTTGATTAAAGAAAGAAAATGCAAATGTCAAAATGTTACAATGAATTATTGTTTGTAATTAATAATAATAAGATACAAAAGAACAATAGAAAAATTAATTTTTAATAAAGGTGCATTTTACTTAATTGTTTTCTATGCTCAATAAAAATGAATTATTAAAAAACGATAAGAGCACCACATTAAAATAAACCAATATGTATCACTTAATACGATTTACTTCTGCGGAAATTACAAAAGTTATCTTATTTTAAATATTTATACGTAAAATTTATATTAAATATAATATAAAAATTTAGTGTATATAGAAATTTGTGGCATTTGACATCTTACCATAGTAGTTTACGAGACACATGTGATCAGCTGATTGCCTGGGGATTTTGTATTCATATTAAATAATTACAACCTTTGAAAATACACAATATTCGAAATTTATTTAACATTGCTTTTATTACTTTGAAAATTTGAGGGGATTAGTTGCAGCTTCAAAAATTTACCTGGGGAACATAAATTATCAGTTCAAAATTTATAAGAAAGAATAATTTTTTCGTGTGAGCTGTTTTATCTAAGGTAACAAGAGTGCTGTTAAATAATATAATGAAAATAATTTTTAATTCATAATTTTTTATCATTTAATTTTTTTTAAATAATATATATATATATATATATATATATATATATATATATATATATATATATATATATATATATATATATATATGTGTGTGTGTATAAGCAATTTTTAATAAATAGCAATGAATTACTTACACAACTCTAAAAATAATAACAGAGTTAAAATACATTAAAATTGAGCATATTGATAAACATACTAAAATAAAAATACAAATATAATTCAATTTCATTATAGACTATAAAATATCATTGATTGCTAATATATTTATACAAAGAGAAATATAAAAACTTTTATAATCCTTTTAATTAATGAGAGTTGCATATGGAATTGGTAAGATTTACGATAAATTGAATACATTTCTACATTGATGGATAAGGAATTACTTAAAGTATTCTTCCATTTACAATTATTAAATTTGACATCCCAAAGAATATAATTAATAAAAGTGGAATGAATTTTCTAAAATATTTTAAAGTATTAAAATGAGTATCCAATTAATAATCTTGAAGGAAAAATATGTAAAAGTAAAGTATTTTATATTAGTATCATATTTTTGTTCATGAAAATATTAATTAAGGCATCGCTTCTGAGAATTTGTTTGAAATCTTCTTACTAATGTTAGTATTTTTTTTGTAAATATAGTAGTAAATAATCCTTTCATTTTATACTTTAATAATATAAATAATACATCTGTTACTAAATAATGGAATTTGAATTTAATCTTAAAAATTTTATTTCGATTACATTAGAATCATAAATATGTTTTGCACTAGTGTCGGACACTATTTATTTTATTTCTTATTTACACATATTTCATAGAAATTGGTATTATGTGTAAAAATTCACTTAGTAGAAAATCAAGAATAATTTTAATCCTTCTTATTATACCATAACACTGAAAGTTTTAAGTTTAAATAAATATTTTATAAATAAAATTTAGGATATTGGATTTTTGAAGGTTTCAGAATATCTATGATAATCCTAAAAGTCAACAGTTTCAGTGGATTGTTATAGATTTCCTTAACTCTATGATTGTCTACACTGTTAAATCATTATTTTAACTGTATTTGATTTCACTCGCATTGCTAACAAATATTAAAACGAATTATTGTGATTTTTTCTTTAGTCCATAGAACTGCAGTCAATATTTTTTTTAATTTGTACTCTACATGGATTAAGTATAAGGCAGTTAAAAACACACAATATATAAGTTTAAAAAGTAGAAATATATTATTAAAAATAACGTTTTAAATTTGTAAATTATCACATTATATTTATTTATTTCATGAACCTGTATTATATTGATACGAGCAACATATTTTAATTTGAATTATAATAAAATCTTAATATTTTTATTTTAATTTTTTAAAGATCTTTTAATATATTTTGCAATTTTTTATTTTAGATACATCTAAAGTTCTAAATTACAGAATTATGCTGATATTTAACTTTAATTGGATACATAAATTTCGTTTTTAAAATGTATACTTTGAAAAATATCTGGAAGTTAGCACATTTTATACCTATTTTGAACACCTATTTGAAAAATATTTTGAATGTTATTAAAGATTTCAGTCTTCAGAGTGAGCATAGATTTTTAATTTACAATGAATAAAAAAAATGCTGCTGTGGTGAATATCTGGGACCCCTAAAAAAGCTACTACTAAGAAAAAACTCTTACTGTTCTGTAATCACGAATTACAAAAATAAAATAAATAAATAAATAAAACTTCTAAATTACAGAGTAATAGGAATATTTTACTTTAATTGGATACATAAATTTCGATTTTAAAATATATACTTAAAAAATTATCTGGAAATTAGCAAATTGCATATCTTTATTTGGTGTCATTTTCACGTGACTATAAAAGAATAATATTTTATGGAAAGACAAATATTTTTGAAAAAACAAATTGGAGGTTATTAAATATTTCACTCTCTAATGTGAACATAGATTTTTAATTTACAAAGAATAGAAAAAAATGCTGCTGTGATGAATAGCTTGAATCTCGAAAGATAATATGACCCCTAAAAAAGCTATTACTAAGAAAAAACACTTACTGTTCTGTAATTACGAATTACTAAAAAGTTAAAGTTCTAAATTACAGAATAATACGGATATTTTACTTTAATTGGATACATAAATTTCGTTTTTAAAATATATATTTCAAAACTTATCTGGAAGTTAGCAAATTACATATCTTTGTTTGGTGTCATTTTCACGTCACTATAAAATAATAATATTTTATGGAAAAACAAATATTTTTGAAAAAAAAAATTGGACGTTATTAAAGATTTCACTCTCTAATGTGAACATAGTTTTTTAATAATTTACAATGAATAGAAAAAAATGCTGCGGTGACGAATAGCCTGAACCTCGAAAGATAATATGACCCATTGCTCTCAGAAATTTCAATGTTTCTTTTACATCTATTTTGTTATTGATAAGTTTATCCATGACATCTGAGAATGACAGGATATTAATGAATATATACAAAATTAATGAATATATAAGAAAACCAACAACAGAATGCTTAAAATGTAATGTTGGACTTTACTATTTCCACAAATTTCATCTATGAGTCAGCCTAATGAAATGAAAGTGATATTTGTTAAATTTTAGTAGTGTATTGGACAGTTGTCCTATTTATAGAACAGCTAATTACTTAAAAAATTAAAAATATTTTTTCAAAATTTTCGTTTTATATGTTTAATTACACCATATTAATGATATGGATGAAGTTTTATAAACTTACAGAAATATTTAGTTGGAATGGTACAATATGGGTTAAGGTTCTACATACTGAAGTGTAAAACACTCTATGTTGTCATTTAATTTCAAAATCAGAATAGACTAAGAATTCTATTTCCTTGTTATTAATTTCTAATACATTCCGTGTACTATATATATGGTTTACTATGTTTACATGATCAATTATTAGAATAATAAATGATATTAAAGTGTAAATCTGGATTGAAATTATCTTATTAAAACTACAAAGTGATAAATAAACATTTAAACACAGAGATCAATTTGAATAAAGTATGTATTAAAGATGCTTTAAGGGGCTGAAATTTCTACTGCACATAACCTAAATAAAAATAAAAAATAGTAGTAAAAAATTGCAAAAACTTGTAGTATTTAATTTTTCTAAGGGTAAATAACATTGAAAATTAAAATCTTTTTAAATAAGTAAACAAAATATGGATATCTAAGTTCCATTTTACATTAATCTGACATAAATACCAACAAGCAAAAATATATTTTAATCATAAAATAGTAGTGTATAAACACTTGATGTACAGAAGAACAAATTCACCTTTGACTGTCATTCATTAATTTTTTGCTGCCAGAAATTTCAATGTATCTTTTACTACATCTATTTTGTTATTGATACGTTTAACCATGACATCTGATATTGACAGGGTAGTAATGAATGTCCAAGTCACTCAGATACTACATTTATTTAGTATTTTATTACTTTTTATCGGATACAAGTTCAAGAAGTACAGTAATTTTAAAATAGTATATTGTTGCACTTGGAATGTTTAATGTTCTACATACTGAAGTGTAAAACACTCTCTGTTGTCATTTCCTTTTAAAAACAGAATAGACTAAGAATTCTATTTCCTCGCTATTCATTTCTAATACATTTCGTGTACTATATATATTGTTTACTATGTTTACACGATCATATATTAGAATAATAAATGATATTTAGGTGTAAAGCAGGATTGAAATTATCTTATTAAAACTACAAAGTGATAAATAAACATTTAAATACCGTGATCAATTGGAATAAATAACAATTATAATAATCAATTAGGTAAATAACATTGAAAAATAATTTGTTTTAAATAAGGAAACAAAATATGAATGTCTAAGTACCACTTTACTTTAATCTGACATAAATACCAACAAGCAAAATGTATTTCAATTAAAAAATAGTAGTGTATAAACACTTGAAGTACAGAAGAACAAATTCGTCTTGAGACTGTCATTTATTAATTTATTGTTCTCAGAAATTTCAATGTTTCTTTTACATGTGTTTTGTTATTGATAAGTTTATCCATGACATCTGATATTGACAAGATATTAATAAATGTCCGAGTCACTGAGAGACTACATTTATTTAGTATTTTATTACTTTTTATCGGACACAAATTCAAGAAGAACAGTAATTTTAAAATAGTTTATTGTATGTACTTGGCATATTTAAAGTTCTAAATACTGAAGTGTGAAACACTCTGTGTTGTCATTTCCTATCAAAATCAGAATAGACTAAGAATTGAATTTCCTCGCTATTCATTTCTAATACATTTCGTGTACTATATATATTGTTGACTATGTTTACACGATCATATATTACAATAATAAATGATATTAAGGTGTAAAGCATTATTGAAATTATCTTTTTAAAACGACAAAGTGATAAATAAACATTTAAATACCGTGATCATTTTGAATAAAGTATGAAATAAAGATCCTTTAGGGGTCTGAAATTTCTACTGCACATAACCTAAATAGGAATAAAATATAGTTGAGAAAAGGGTAAAAACTTCTAGTATTTAATTTTTCTTAGAGTAAATAACATTGAAAATTAAAATTTTTTTAAATAAGTAAACAAAATATGAATGTCTAAGTACCATTTTACTTTAATCTGACATAAATTACAACAAGCAAAAATATTTTTAAATTACAAAATATTAGTGTGTAAACACTTGATGTAGAGAAGAATAAATTCGTCTTGTGACTGTCATTCATTAATTTATTGCTCTCAGAAATTTCAATGTTTCTTATGCATGTGTTTTGTTATTGATAAGTTTATCCATGACATCTGATATTGACCTTATATTAATGAATATTCCAGTAACTGTGAGACTACATTTATTTAGTATTTTATTACTTGTATCGGACACAAGTTCAAGAAGAACAGTAATTTTAAATTAGTTTATTGTTGCACTTGGCATGTTGAAGGTTCTACATACTGAAGTGTAAAGCACTCTGTGCTGTCATTTCCTTTCAAAAACAGAAGAGACTAAGAATTATATTTCATCGCAATTCATTTCTAATACATTTCGTGTAATATATATATATTGTTTAATATTTTTACATGATCGTATATTAGAATAATAAATGATATCAAGGTGTAAAGCAGGAGGTAAATTATTATCTTATTAAAACTACAAAGTGATAAATACACATTTAAACACCGTGATCAATTTGAATAAAGTATGAATTAGAGATGCTTTAGGGGGTTGAAATTTCTACTTCACATAAAATAAATAGAAATAAGATATAGTTGAGAAAAGGGTAAAAACTTTTAGTATTTAATTTTTCTTACTGTAAATAACATTGAAAATTATTTTTTTAATAAGTAAACAAAATATGAATGTCTAAGTACCATTTTACTTTAAAATGGCATAAATACCAACAAGAAAAATTTACTTAAATTACAAAATAGTAGTGTATAAACACTTGAAGTACAGAAAAACAAATCCGTCTTGTGACTGTCATTCATTAATTTATTGCTCTCAGAAATTTCAATGTTTCTTTTACATCTATTTTGTTATTGATAAGTTTATCCATGACATCTGATATTGACAGGATATTAATGAATATCCGAGTTACTGAGAGACTACATTTATTTAGTATTTAATTTCTTTTTATCGTGACACAAGTTCAAGAAGTATAGTAATTTTAAATTAGTTTGATGTTGCACTTGACACGTTTAAGGTTCTACATACTGAAGTGTAAAAACTCTATGTTGTCATTTCCTTTCAAAAACAGAAAAAACTAAGAATTTATTTTGTCTCGCTATTCATATCGAATAAATGTTTTTTAAAACAATGTTTTTATTTAAACATAACCATATTGGCAATAAACTGCTTTTCTTTTAAGACATAATAACTGCTAAACCCCTGCATATAAAAAGATAAATAATAATTAGAACAGGTTTTTACAGGTATAGTTCAAAATTGTCAAAAATCTAAAATTTGAACACTTTAAGATTTTTTTTCTTTTGGGATTCAATGATATCACACATAAACTTACATAATAAATTATAGATTTTTCAAAACAAATTATGTGTAATTTGAACGAAATTTTCCAAATTCTAAATGTTCTAAATTCTGTATGATTATTATGTACTTTTTAATGATTTGGAATTTTAAGTTCAATGAACGCTGTCTTGTTAACGATATATTTTTTATGAAATTATTACACTCAATCAGTTGTTTATTTGTATTCCTCAGTATGGCATAATTTTTAAGTTTTAATATATGGCAATATTTCAGGTTAAAGAAATGAAAAATTTAAAATTATATAAAATATTGTTATCAAAAGATTAAACTTTAAGAGAATTTACTTAAAAATCATTTTAACTATATTTTTCTTTTAGAAAATGAAAATTATTTTGAATACAATTAGATTTTCAGAATGCAAAAAATAATTATTTTAATGTATGGTTTTAGAGGAATACTTTATGCTACGTGTGGTAATCTACTTAAATGAAGTATTTAAACTAATTTAAAACTATAAGAAGTGCATAGTTTGTTCTACACGCATTGAAACACAATCTTTCACTTATTAATCTTAATAAATGATAATTTAATTCTCAAGTTACACTGCACAAAACTTAAAAATAAAACTCGGAAACAATCATTTCAATTTCAATAAAGTACCACGCAATAATTAGCAAACTAAAGAAATCTGATATCTCAATAGTTTCTAAATTTATTTTCTCATTACTTAGCATAATGAAGAACTATTGTCATTTGTTCGTTAAAAACTAAAATTTGGGTAAAATATTCATATTTATAGCAAACACTTGTAAAACTTATTTGATAAGTCTACAATCATACATTTCAGGTCACAAGTACATCCCCCTTTATTCAAATCGTCTTCTATGTTTCTAAATTAATCATATCCAAATTAAAATATTATGAGACGTAAAGTAAGACGATTTTAAGATGAAATTCACTGGAAAGTAATTAATAGGAAAATCCTAATTAAACTCCTAATGATCATTCGTCATTAATTGTAGTGTTAAATTTAGATTTTAAATGAATGTAAGTGCATATTATTCAGTATATGACTTTAATTTTAACAAAAATATTATTCTGGAGAAATGTGTTTAGTACAGCTTGAAATATAACCCATCCACAAGTTTTGAAAGATTAAGATATACTCGCTTCAAATAATTTGTAAGCATTTGTGGTATTTTTCTCCCAGATTTGCTTTCTCTGTAAACTTTGTTTATAATCGTCAAAACATCATACTGATCTATCTTTTTAAATAAAGACGATTATCGGTGCTTGCTTTATGTAGTTTTAAAGTATGTACTGGTATCACTTTAATATTCTATAGACTTATCTTTTATTAAAAAAATATTTTTTAAGTTTTTCCTTTTAGGTTCGGTAAAGAAAATACCTATCCAGAAATTGGTAAAAATGTTAACATTTCCAACTACCAGATCTGTTTTCTGTATAAACTTTGTTTATAATCGTCAAAACATCATGTTGATCTATCTTTTTAAATAAAGACGATTATTGATGCTTCATTTATGTATTTTTAAAGTAAGTACGGGTATCACATTAATGATCTATAGACTTATATTTTATTAAAAATATATCTTCTAAGTTTTTACTTTATGTTCGGTGAAGAAAATACCTATCCAGAAATTGGTGATAATGTTTACATTTTCAGGTTCCATATTTGATTTCTCTGTAAAACTTGTTTATAATCGTCAAAATATCATACTGATTTAACTTTTTAAATAAAGACGATTAGTGGTCCTTGTTTTATGTATTTTTAAATTAGGTAGGGGTATCACATTAAAGTCTATAGACTTATCTTTTATTTAAAAAAATATCTAAGTGTTTACTTTTAGGTTAGATGAAGAAAATACCTATCCAGAAATTGGTGATAAAGTTTACATTTTCAGGTTCCATATTTGATTTCTCTGTAAAATTTGTTTATAATCGTCAAAATATCATACTGATTTAACTTTTTAAATAAAGACGATTAGTGGTCCTTGTTTTATGTATTTTTAAATTAGGTAAGGGGATCACATTAAAGTCTATAGACTTATCTTTTATTTAAAAAAGTATCTAAGTGTTTCCTTTTAGGTTCGATGAAGAAAATACATATCCAAAAATTGTTAAAATGTTTACATTTCCAGATTCCATATTTATTTTCTCTGTAAAATTTGTTTATAATGCTCAAAATATCATACAGATTTATCTCTTTAAATAAAGACGATTAGTGCTGCTTGCTTTATGTAGTTTTAAAATAGGTACGGGTATCGCATTAATGTTCTGTAAACTTTTCTTTTATTAAAACAAATATCTTCTAAGTTTTTACTTCAGGCTTTTAGTTTCGGTAAAGAAAATGCCTATCCAGAAATTGGTAAAAATATTTATATTTCTAGCTCTACCGTTTCATTTTATTACATTTATTATTTATATATCAGTATATTATTTCCAATTCATTATTAACTGATATATTTTCATATCTCATTTTGTTGGTTAAGAAGAACTGTGAGATTTTATAGAGTGACTTCGCTCTGTGAATCATCACAAATTGAGTCAACCTAATCAAAACACTTTTTTAATATACATATATAATTTAGTTTAAGTGAATTTTCTATTTTTCAGGAATGGTTTTACTGACATTTTTAATCTGTGTGGTTAATGCTAAGTACATCGTTAACATGATTCATATCCTAGAATGTGCAATTATTTTATGTGAACAACGTCTTCAAGTTGTTCTGTTTATTATACGCATCTATAACAGCTTTAACTTAAAGAAGACCACCAATTCAATTTTAATACTTTATTTAGTATACGTCTTTGTTAGAAATAAATATAAAATATACTACATTTTTCTGCAATGGGGCATTTGGTTATCCTCTAAATAATAATAGTCTAAGTTATCTATCCGTCTGTCCTCGAATTTATGAAGCGGTTGGACCTGGAATGGATAGAGACATCCATCTTAGATTCTTGATGAGTTAAGGTTAGCTAAATTTAAAGAGAGCTCGAAAACATTCGAAAACCACCACTTCCTCTTTTTCAATTGCTTAATGCCATTATTTCAAGTCCTATTTTCCCCAGTTAACAGCAGGCGATTACATTCATCAATTTATTACATTATAACTAGATGAAAACAATATTTATTTTCTATCACTATGATGTCATTCTTTAATCATCTAATTTAATAATTTTTTGATTTTAAATTTTCATACGTTTCTAAATTAACTTAGATATTACTTAAATAATTTTCTTTTATGTTAGACTTAAATAACAGATTAGGTACATATGTGATAATTTTAAACTTAATCAGCAATTATTTTTTAATCCTAAAAAATTTTATCACCAATATTAACATCAAATTCTTTTCATAAAACTCTAAGAGTCTACTTCATGAGCTAATAAATATCTAGCGTTTAACTTATATATCTTTGAAAATAAAAAAAAAGTTTGTTCGTTTGTGTGTCTGTTCTTAAACATAACCACACAGTTCGCAATCGATAAGCTAAATTTTAGACTTCATTTATATATAACACCAAATAATAATTGTCAATATTGAAATCTCTGTTGTCCATCCTGTCCCGTAATAGGATAAGATAAATTAAAGTTGGCAAGTAACATGCGGTCAGTAAAGATAAACAAATTATTGAGTTTGATAAGCTTGATCTGACTGATAGTAACAGATAATTCTCAGCCAAAAACAAACCCTTTTTTAATATTATATAGTCTCATAAGGCATTTTAAAAAGTACTCATTTCGTTAATTGATTGTAACTTATATTCAATGAACCTCTAGCAAATCGTCCTGTGAATCCAAATTTATTAGCAAATGAATTAAGATGGGAAAGAATGACCATTTACCTTTAGCATATTATTTAGCTTGAACAAAATATGCAATAGTCTCGTATTAATAGTTTGTTTACAAAAATATGCATCAAACGTTCAAAAATTTAGTGTGTCTATTGCTAATGACATTAGAAATGTAAAAGCTTTATTTTATATTATCAAGAAATAATGTTATGAGAATTTGTTTTATATTACAACAGAAATTTAGTATAAAATAATTAAAAGTGATCTGGATAATTAGTGAAAGATCCTGAATATTTTTATATATTATATATATATATATATATATATATATATATATATATATATATATATATATATATATATATATATATATATATATATATATATATATATATATATATATATATATATATATATATATATATATATATATATATATATATATATATATATAATATATATATATATATATATATATATATATATATATATATATATATATATATATATATATATATATATATATATATATATATATATATATATATATATTCATTTTATTTATTTATTTATTTATGTATATTAGAATATTTTATAAGAATGGGATATGAATATTTTATAGGATATTATATTTTTTATGGCAAACTTTAGTTATAATTTTCGCAGTATGGGAAGTTTTTAGGAAATGAAATCAATTAAAATTAAACGTACTTATAGGTAAAAATAGAGATTAGGTATCTAATAAGAAAAACTATTACATTCTCTAACTTCATGTTTTTAATTGTTTATAATTTTTCTTGTTTAGTTTAATGTGTAATATATCAGTATAACTATCACATTACACTATGTTTAAAATGTAGTTTGAGTAAAAACCACACCAACCAACAATTTTTAAGAAAAACCTCTACATGGTTACTGTACATAACTGACTTTAAATTTCATAATAAAAATTAATAAAAAATGTAGATAGTTTATTTTTATAACATCAATTTTTAAAAACCGAATTTCTCTTTTAAACGTTTATACATTATTTACTTTAAATATCATAATAAAAGTTAATACAAAATATATAGTTTATTTTCATAATCTCAATTTTTATGAACCAAATTTCTCTGTTAAACGTTTACACATGATTTACTTTAATGCATTACTTTCTATATTTTAATAAAGCATATAGTTTATCTTCATAACCTCAATTTTTAAAAACCGAAGTTTTCTTTTAAATGTTTATACATTATTTATTTTAATTATCAGAATAAAAATTAATAAAATATATACATATTTTATTTTTATAACCTCAATTTTTAAAAACCAAATTTCTCTCTTAAACGTTTATAATTTATTTACTTTAAATATCATAATAAAATTTAATAAAAAACACCTATAGTTTATTTTTATAACCTCAATTTTTAAAAACAAATTTATCGTTTAAGCGTTTATAAATTATTTACTTTAAATATCATAATAAAAGTGAACAAAAAATATAGATAACTTATTTTTATAACCTCAATTTTTAAAAAACAACTTTCTGTTTTAAATGTGTATATATTACTTACTTTAAATATCGGAATAAAATTAATAAAAAATATAGATATGTTATTTTCATAACCTCAATTTTTAAGAACCAGATTTCTCTTTTAAACATTTAGACATTATTTACCTTAAATATCATAATAAATATTAATAAAAAATGTAGATAGTTTATTTTCATAACTTCAATTGTTAAAAACCAAATTTGTCTTTTAAATGTTTATACATTATTTACTTAAAATATAATAATAAATATTAATAAAAAATAGAGATAGTTTAATATCCTAACCTCAATTTTTAAATACCAAATTTCGCTTTTAAACGATTATAAATTTCTCTTTTAAACATATATACATTGCTTACTTTAAATATCATAGTAAAAATTAATAAAATTATAGATAGTTTGTTTTCATAACCTCAATTTTTAAAAACCAAATTTTTCTTTTAAGCTTTTATACATTATTTACTTTAAATATCATAACAAAAATTGATTAAAAATATAGATAGTTTATTTTCATAGCCTCAATTTTTAAAAACTAAATTTCTCTTTTAAATGTTTATACATTATTTACATTCAATTTCATAATAAAAATTAATTAAAAATGTAGATATTTTACTTTTATAAGCTGAAATGTTAAAAACAATATTTCTCTTTTCAATCTTTATATATAATTTACTTTAAATATCATAATAAAAATTAATAAAAAATATAGATAGTTTATTTTCATAACCACGATTTATAAAATCCAAATTTCGCTTTTAAACTTTTAAACATTATTTGCTGTAAATATAGTAATAAATATCAATAAAACATATAGATAGTTTATTTTCATAATCTCAATTTTTAAAAACCAAATTTCTCTTTGAAACTTTTACACATTATTTGCTGTAAATATCATAATAAAAATTAATAAAATATTTAGATAGTTTATTTTTATAATCTCAGTTTTAAAAACCAAGTTTCTCTCTTATACTTTTACACATAATTTGCTCTAAATATCATAATAAAAATTATTAAAATATATAGATAGTTTATTTTCATAATCTCAGTTTTTAAAAACCAAATTCTTCTTTTAAACTTTTACACATTATTTGCTGTAAATATCATAATAAAAATTATTAAATAATATAGATAGTTTATTTTCATAATCTCAATTTTTAAAAACCAAATTCCTCTTTTAAACTGTTACACATTATTTGCTGTAAATATAGTAATAAAAATTAATAAAAAATATAAATAGTTATTTTCATAACCTCAATTTTTAAAAACCAAATTTCTCTTTTAAACGTTTATCTCTTCTCATATTTTAAATACGTAAATCGTCTTCACTTACTGTCAGCGTCTTAAAGAAACGCTCCTTATAAGTGTCTCCCTATAAGGCCTTTATCAATTCCGAGAGACATAAATCTGTCACTTACGGCTTGTTCGCGCCCTCTCCATCATTGTTACTGTTATTCAGGCTTTTACTTATCACAGACATACTGTCAATAGTGAAATATAGAGTACTGAGTTCCAAAATCATATTTTTATGATGGGAGAGCGTGCCTTAACGTAAGAATGCTTTTGCTATGAATATACATGCACGATCGTATATATTTTGGTTGGATTTTATACTTAACAAGCATCTGATATCATTCAGGTATATCTGAAATATTTACCACATTTTTATTTAAATAAACGTATGACTAATTATCAAAACTTCAGTGTTTTTCTCCTCATAACTAAACTAACAAAACTAAAAGTAAAGCATGCATTCCAAAAATTATAATATATATTTATTTCATATCCCTAAAAATAATGCATTATTATTATGAATACGTGTTGTTAGTCATCCCAGATACAGTGCCAAAATAAATATATAGTGTACTGTGTTCCGTATGAAAGCGTGCCTTAAAATGGCTATACAATCCACAAGCGTTAAAATGCTAATATATGTTTTAGTGTGATTTTATATTTAATAAAATATTTAATGCGTCATTTGACTGATAACTTTCCTAATTCTTTCTCAAAACAAAGATAAAATTAAATTTGCAGCTTTCAAAATTGTTTTAATTTCTCCCCCATTAAACAAATCTAAAGCTAAAATTGAATAAGAATACAATGAACTTTCATATACAATATATTTACCTATGGATGTGTTTCTACAAATACTTATATAGTCGCAAACTTAGCAAAGGTTCTTTCTCTGGTATCTTAAATATATTGTTATCAATGTAAATTATTATTGTTTTAAATCCAAAATTCATGAATAAAGATATAAATCGCTTACGTATTTCCTATCAACAACTAAATAATAACAGAATTACTGAAAGGGAACAATTAGAATATAATTTTCATTGCAGCCCAAATCGCTAAATTATATAATATATTTCCATACCTCCAAAAATGAGAAATACGATAAATGCATTTGTGAGAATTAGTGGAATGTATAATTAAATATATAAACTAAAATAAAGACTTTGTGATTGAGAAATGATTAAAGAAAAGAATTTGCTAATAGTTTACAGTAGATTCGAATTTGACATTACAAAGCAAATATATTACTAACAATAGAGAAATAATATATATTACTAAAATATAATATATTACTAACATTTAAGCTTTTATTCCAATATAATATATAAGAATAATATGAACGAAGGGGATACATAATACATAAACACAATCAAATAGAATTAAATATATATGGATTGGATCAAATTGAAATTGAAAACCCAATAAGATTTATGATTAAAGAAATTAGGAATTTACTTACTACAATGACTTTGAATATTTTTAATCAAAACATCGTCCAAACCATAAAGAAAATAAACGTGAAGAATAACAGAGTATATTGGTTCGTAGCCGATTTAATCCCCCTAGTTCCGCGCTCTCAGCGAACACTATATTTTTTTCAGATGGCGCTACACTCAAATGTAACAAAATAAACACATTTTACAAAACTATTAAGCAATTGCTGTCGCTGATCCAGCATCATGGCTGCTGGACGGAACAGTAATATAAGTAAAAAATCTAAGTAATTCCCCTACAAGGTACATCCAACTATGCAGCAGCCAAGTAACAAAATTCTTTATTTCGACAAAATCAGTTACAGTCTGGCTAGCAGCTGCCCTCTTGAATTAGCCCCGTATTTTTTATTTTAGATCTGAGCATCATCCCTTCATTTCACTTCTAAAATCATTTCATCCTCAACAATACATCTTTCTGTCTTTAAATGATGAAATCAATAAAAAATGACATTAAAAGAAAATTGAGCTCTATGGAAGTTTGAGCTCCATAGCACCAATATCACACTTTCACTCTTTTTGATGATAAAATAAAAATATAAGCATATGTAAAATATTATAAGAATAATATAACCGAATGGTGGATTGGAAAATATATATTCCAGACAATCTTTCTTTCTGGAAAATAAAAAACGAAACTGAAAAATTGATTTAGTTCGAATTTGTTAAATTTTACAACATATTTTTATTAGTAAAATATATATTTTTGCCTCTACGTTTAAAAAAAACTCTGTATTTTAATTTTGTTATTAGATATTAGTATTTAATATAGGATAAATAATTCATGATATTTTAGAGACATCATTTATTTTAATCATTCATTTATTAAAAATAGAATTTTTGAATTTTTGACTAATTGTGAGTATAAAATATTCACTTATAAAACATAAATATTAAAAAGATAAATGCACAGCTGGGTAACACTTTGGTGATTTTGCTTAAAATACACGAAAATAAACATATAAGCAGATGTAAAATATTGTAAGAATAATATAAGTGAATGGTGGATAGAAAAATTAAAATATTTCAATCTTTCTTTCTCTAAAATAAAAAAGCTAAACTGAAAAACTGATTTAGTACGAATTTGTTAAATCTTACAACATATTTTTATTGGTAAAATCTATATTTTGGATGTGTACGTTTAAAGGAAAATTATGTGTTTTAATTATGTTATTAAATATTAGTATTTAAAAGTAGAATAATTAATTCATGATATTTTAGAGACATCATTTACTTTAATCATCCATCTGTTTAAAATAGATTTTTTGAACCTTTGACTAGTGGTGAATATAAAATATTAACAGATATATCTAAATATTAAAAATATAAATGTACAGCTGGGTAACACTTTAGAGACTTTTCTTGAAATACAAATATTTTAGCTTTAGTAATAATATGTTTTTCAGTTAACTATAGAAAACAAACTAATTTTTTTAATTTTAACATTAATTTTTTTTAAACAAAATCTTACTTTTCAATTAAATTCAACGAATATGCGAGGTTGATGCATTATCTGTATTACACTTCTAAGATGTATTTATTCCATTCCTATTTGAGATAAATTAAATAAACTTTCTCATAGATTTTGCTGCTATTTATAGAAGTTTCATTTACATGGTTTAAATCAACTTTCATTCAGTTTTCTTCACAAGAGAACTGGAAATTATTTCAAATATCATTTCGTTAATTATTAAATAGTTATTTTAAACTTAAAAGTTTATTTCTTTATGGATGAAATACATTTTGATTAAATCCGCCTAACTCAAAAATAATCTAATAGTCAATGCAAAAAGAAAAAATAAACTTTATACTTTGGTATATTGATTCTATTTACTTTTATATCCTTGTATATTATTTTTTAACTATTTCTTTTATCTTGAAAATACGGAAAATATATTTTTAGGAGATTTTTAATAGGAATACATTTAATAGGAAAACTTTCAAAAATATTAGTTTCATTGTAAACCTTTGTTCATTATATATATATATATATATATATATATATATATATATATATATACATACATATATATATACATATGATAATTGAGGAAGAATATTAAAAAAAAAGAATAAGTTTAAAATTTAAAATATATTTATTGTAGAACTATGGCAGTTCATTCAAATTTAAATAACATAAATTTCTAGAAAGTGACACAAATAATAGATCAAAGTTTTATTTTGTATAAATTTTCTATTGGATTTCATTTTCAGTATTTAATTTTATGAGATTAATAACTTTAGTTATTTTATAGTTGCGGTGTGAAGGAATACCGATTTCTTCAAATCATATCCTCTGAAAGATTAATAACGTTCATAAATTGTTCATATCACTAATTTACATAATCAAAAGAAAGAACAAGCTATTATCAAATCTTTTTTTTTCCTTAGAAAACACAACGAGAAACTATATTTTGTCTAATGAATATCAAATATCATTTCATTCTTCTATGTAAGATCTAACTTTTACAATCTTTGTATTAGAAAATGTTTGATTTATAAACTCTAAATTTATGATTTTCTAACGTTTCGGACAATATACTATATTAAAGCAATATTTAATCTAATAACATATTTATTTGGCTATTTACTATTAGTCTATTTTACTATTCGTACCTTTAAATGTATTGCATCGATTTCTAAATCATGCAATTTAGGAGAATTGCATGATTCTCCTAAATATCTACAGTAATCAAACAATCTAATAGACAGATATACGAATTATTACAAAGTTATTTTAACACTTTTTATAAACACTTCAGATTTTTTTACCATACAATTATACTAACAATTCCTTAAGATTTCTAAATTTCAATTACGACATATTTCTTTAAACCAATCCTTGATGAAATTTGTCAATAAGGTAGGAACAAAAATTAAAACTCATATTGAACAGTTTATATGCTTTAAATTCCTGGGTATGCTTAGGGATTCGTCTTTGGCCTAAAAATGTGAAAAAAGCATCGAAAACAAACCCTAATTCAGTAGATTTATATGACGTAAGAAACTAAATTTAATTCGATAAACATTTTGCTGTTGCCGTATCGATTTTTGTAAGATTTATTTTTTACTTTGAAACTGCGAATCAAAAATTCGTTTAAACAAGTCAAAATACACTATAAACTCAATGCAGTAGAGTAAAAGGACTTTTAAAAAACTAAGAATTATTTCAGAAAATGATACCGAAAAATAGTGGTTATTTTTTGGTATTTCATGAAAATTGATGTGTTTATATATTTAAAGTTTATATTTAGTTTAGACATCTCTTTATAATTTATGAGGAGTTATTTTCAGATGGAAGTTCTGAAATATTTATATCTCCTAAAATCAATTATATTTCAGAAATTTTGGTATTATATTAAATAATTTTTATAGTCTTTAACAGTTTAAAATACTTTACATAGATTATTATATAGTTTATTAATGAAATACTGCATCAGAAAATTTGAATCACTTTAATATATATTTGAAATATCTTGACTCTAATTTTTCCTAAATGTCTATTTTTGCTATTTTAAATCGGTTACAATTACACTAATTAAAATAACTTTTACTGTAAAATCAGAAATATATTTGATTTAAATATGGTTTGAATTACATGACACTAAAAAAACAATTTTTCAAATACTGGTTTATAATTATTTTTCTGCAATATATTACTTTTATAATTACATGTTTTCATTGGAAGAACCTATCTGTTACACTTGCATAATGAAGCTACAGTCATATATATTCGTGAATGGAAGCTATTTTTAGTAAAAGTAGAGAGTGTAAATGTGAAACTCTTCTGAAAAAATCTTTTCGTGAAATATTTTTAAGTACTAAATAAAAAAAAAAATTAAGAGTAGCTTCTAGTTTCCTCACAAGATTTTATTTAATCTTAAATAAAATAAACTTATTTTCATTGGATAGACTTTTCTTCTATTAAGAGTAAGGATATTTGTATATAAATAAATATAGAAATATTATAATTATCTGTCTATTATTAAATATATTTGACCTCACAAATTTAGGCATATTTAGAAAAATATTCATAAATTTGGGATATTTCGTCAAATTTTAATTTATGTATCTGAAGCCTTTTCACAAATATCTTACAAATAGTTGGTTATATACAAAAATTTTAAATACTTTAATTTATTTCAGATGCTTAAGATATCTGCATGCCTTCAGTATGTTTAAATGTCGAAGTAATGGGTAAGAAAAAATGCATTAAAAGAATGTTTAATTTAATAAATATGAAGATTGTATTTCGTCATTATTTTATTTAGCATTACAAGTATACAGTAAATCTAAGAATGATAATCGCATCATATAAATTTATTTTTTAAAAGTTTTCTAAAATAAACCTCTTAATTTCTTCGGAGAAATAAAATTAAACAGTCATTTCACAAATGATATTAATAATAGATATTTATAAATTTTAATTTAAATTTTAAGATTCATATTGATTGAATTTTCATACTGAAGTCAAACTGTAGTAAATAATTAAAGAAACAATTATTCATTTAATAATAATTAAGATAAATATACTTATAGTTATTATGTAAAAATAAACAAACAAAACTGTAAACATTACTGAAATTTGATTTATACCATATAAACAACCTTTAATCAGTCATTTAAAAACTGATATTAATAAGAGTTATAGATAAACTTTGAATTTAAATTTTAAGATTCATATTAATTGAATTTTCATACTGAACTCAAATTATAGTAAATAATTAAAGAAACATTTATGTATTTTATAATAAGATATAAATGCCTATATTTATAGTGTCAAAATAAACAAACAAAATTAGAAACATTACTGAAATCTGATATATGCCTTATAAATAACAATTAATCAGTCATTTAACAACTTATATTAATAATAGATATCTATAAACGTTGAATTTAAATTTTAAGACTCACATTGATTGAATTTTTATACTGAACTCAAATTGTAAAAATAAATAAAGACAAATCTATGCATTTATTAGTTATTAAGATAAATATACTTATTTATCGATTAAAAAATAACAAACAAAATTAAAAACATTACTGAAATTTGATATAAACCTTATAAAAACAGTTAATCAGTCATTTAACAACATATATTAATAATAGATATCTATAAAATTTGAATTTAAATTTTAAGATTCGTATTGATTGAATTTTTATAATTAACTCAATTGTAGTAAAAAATTAATAAAACATTTATTCATTTAATAATTAATAAGATAAATATTCTTATATTTATCGTGGAAAAATAAACAAACAAAATTAAAAACATTACTGAAATCTGATGTATACCTTGTTAATAACAATTAATCAGTTATTTTACAACTGATATTAATAATAGATATCTATAAATTTTGAATTTAAATTATAAAATTCATATAGATTGAATATTCATACTAAACTCAAATTGCAGTAAATAATTAAAGAAAGATTTATTAATTATTCTTAATTATTCATTTAATAATAATTAAGAATAATTAATTATTAATAATTAATTATTAATAATCAATAATTAAGATAAATGTGCTTATATTTATCGTGTAAAAATAAACAAAGAAAAAAAATATTACTGAAATCTGATATGTACCTTATAAACAACAATAATGCTACGTAAAAAATATAGGAATAAAAATTTTAGAGGAAGGTATAATTTATAAATCGCAACTTCAAAGCT
>CM063504.1:175874657-175877157 GCA_032207245.1 Pardosa pseudoannulata | reverse complement strand
GTTTAATACAGGAAATGACGCGGAAAACTTTCCCAGGTTAGAAGTTTGCTTTCAAAGAAAGTACATTCTTTTCAATATGATATGTTGAAATAGTTCGAGATTTCCAATTACGATTCCGCTTGTAAAACTGCTATGGAATTTCATAACATGTTTATGCATATTTTTATAGATAAACTAATAGCTAGTCAATTAATAGAGAGAAGATAGGTACATGGAATCATGTATTTCATTCCTGTTATACAATTATTTATTAATGAATATCATTGACTAGATTAATATATAGAAATTTCTTCTTATAAAATTGATATAATCTAAGATAGTTAAACCTTATTGGCACAACTACATATATCCTTTTTTGTGTGCATGTATAGTTGCTATACTTAAGAGTGCAGAACGCACTCTTTTTGCTTTCAAATTTAGAGCAAAATATCAAAGAGTATGTTATATGTAAATTTATTTAGCAGTGTAATTAACCTATATACAAATTAATAAAATAGGTATAAAAGTTATAAAAGTGGAGTTAAAATATATCTCAATAGGTGTATGCAACAACATGTATTTTTGATTTTTTCTAATTATTTACAGAATACTGTTTGTAACACTAGTTATCAATTTTGGATATCGAATATATTCGTGAAGCACGCTTCCTATTTTATGCTTATATTCCATTACTCATAATTTAATATATGTAGTATAAATAGATCTTTTCTTCATCTAACTAGCATGATGAGACAAAACACTGTTTTTTATTGGGAGAATAAGACTACAAAAAGGATATTCCTTTTTATAATATTCTCTAAAAAGAGATCAGTGTACAAGGTCTTTCATCTCACATCCAATAATCATCTCATAATAGCCCTCTCTGATCTAAAATAAACGATAACAAACGTAAATGACTTCTTTAAGCATGGAACCATATTTAGAATGGCAGCGTTTATGCTCGATTCTTTAGTTTCTCAGGTTTTTAGTCTGAAAATTACTTTTATATAAAATTTGAGGTTTTTCATTATACATCTATGAAAAAAATTGCAGGATGTTTTTTTTTTTTTTACCTTTGCTTCTTTAAATTAATATAAAGATCAAACAAATGATTTTAAACTTTAAAATCTGTTTCGCACTTTTTCTGATTTTAAGGAGATTATTAGATATTTCTTATTGATTAATCAGATTTATGTGAACAGCTTTTCATTTTACAACAAAAATCTTAATTTAAATTTGCCTGTTTTTTACAGTTGTTGAATCTGTTTATTCTGTTTCTCACTGGGAACTGGTAAGCATAAATGAATTAAAGGTATGGAAACTAAAATTTTAAACCTTGTTTCTACAATATACCCACATATTTTTGTATGTGGTTATTTATTATAATATTGCAGTTTGATATATCTTTTTTTACACTTAGGTTGAATATATTCAAAATTAACATCTTAATGTGTGAAGAAATTTTAAAAGATGATAAAAGGCTATTGTTGAAGGTATTGTGAGTTGTTTGTCTTAGTCTGTCAGAGTGCTTGATTTAAACCAAGATTCGTTTATCTTTACAAATTCATATATAAAAAGATGAATTAAGTAAATACTCACGCAGAAACTAAACAAAGGTCATAAGGTGGGCAGGAGAGACCTGTTTAAAAACATATTTGCAGCATAATCAAAAATCTTCAGTTCAATATACGTAATGCTATTTCATGTGATAATTCTACTGATAGTAACCTGGGCACTTCTAACACCCTTAAAAGAATAGAAATTCCCTGCCGGCATCCTAACAAACTATAGATAGGAAGAAGGAGTCATTTATAATTGTTGATTTAAGATTTTGTTTCGAATGAATTTCATAATCAAGTCAGGCGAAAATTTAGCACCATTACCACTTTTTCTTTTAACGTGAGTTAAACACGTAACACACACACACACACACACACATATATATATATATATATATATATATATATATATATATATATATATATATATATATATATATATATATATATATATATATATATATATATATATATATATATATATATATATATATATATATATATATATATATATATATATATATATATATATATATATATATATATATATATATATATATATATATATATATATATATATATATATTATATATATATATACATATACATATATATATATATATATATATATGTATATATATATGCATACATATATATATGTATATATATATATGCATGCATATATATATATATATATATATATATATATATATATATATATATATATATATATATATATATATATATATATATATATATATATATAATATATATATATATACATATATATATATATATATATATATATATATGTATATATATATATATATATATATATATATATATATATATATATATATATATATATATATATATATATATATATATATTTGTGTGTGTGTGTGTGAGTGTATATATCTTGTAATGCTTTTCGAAGATGATATATAAATACTTATGTAATT
>CM063504.1:175852157-175869657 GCA_032207245.1 Pardosa pseudoannulata | reverse complement strand
TTGACCCTTTGTAAATACTATAAACTTATGGATATCTAAGAATAAAATTTTAGGAATGGTGTTATAGTTGAATATCTATTCCATTATAAGACTCTTTAAACATTTTAATAAACAGTCTATTTATTTACACATTCATGAGCAAAATAGTGAGATTATCTCTAAGTCACTGACCTTTTGTACTTATTCTCATGGATTCAAAACATTCTGGTATTGGTCATTGTAGCTGTTCTGAATTACCGTTAATCTGTAGGAAATTTTATCTGTTCAAAATCAACTTCAAGCAGTAGGTATTATCAGACCTCATGTTAAAAAATTACAATATTTTTTCAATCGAAACCAAATTCGAACACAATTAAGAAATAAATACAGTAATGTGGGATAATAACAATATTTAAAATTAAACGTGTTACTTAATTTAGTGCATAAAATAATTGAAACTTATGAAATTCAAAGAATGATATTTTAGAGTATTTTACAGACATATTAAAACAAGTATAAATTTTTTATCGAGTACAACAATGGTTACATAAACCCCCAAGGCAATAGAAAAATAACTAGATTTTTTCGCTTAAATATCATATGTAGAGATTACATTAATAATTATACAGATTATTTTTTTTCTAGTTTACTTTTCATTCAATAAAAAGAATTATTAATTGAAAATTTTGAGCAGGAAATTTTATAAAATGATATGCTTTATAAATATTTGTGGCTTACAATTTATTTCCATAATGTTCTATAACTAGACTATCAATTCTCAGGTTTTCAATTAAGATAAGCCCGGAGATAATGAATACACTTGCAATTATAATAGGAGATACACTTCTGTATCTGAAAGTGCAGAGGGAAACACAATTTTAAATGAATGCTTATTTTAATTCTAATCATTTATTCGAGAGTATGAAGTTATCTTATTCGAAGAAAAACTATCAAAGCATTATTAATTAAATTTTACGAAAATTAGATTTTCGAGTTTTATTTCTTTATTTAATTATCTCAGATCATATTTTAGAAGTGTTTTGATTGCTGGAAAAACTTAATTCCTTAAAAGAAAAATGTAATCACTACGAACGTTGAAACTTGTTGAAGTAAAATAAATACACTGAGGGTATTTCAAATGTGCATGGAATCACAGAGTTATTTAAATATTGAATCTGTGATAGAAATAACAATTCTTTTCATAAGTTAAATTTTTGCTGGAAGCAGAAATTTTTAATCCCTGTTTCTCCTCTAAGGATTCTCAATTTTGTTATTCCAAGTATTTCAATTTTTCGTAAAGGAGTAAATATGGAATGAAGTGTGTTCTTTTAAAATGTTAAAATAAACAGTGAAATTATTATTTATATGTACATAAATTTAAAAAATCTACTATTTCTAAACACATATTCTTTAATCAATTCATTTCTTTGTTATTTGTTATGATATAAATTAACCGATTATACCTCTCCATGATAAAATAATGGATTACTTAATTATCCAATCAAATCATTATGTCCAACGATATTATTGAACACATAGATAAGTCTTATTCTAGTAATTATTAAGAAATCCAAAAATGTATATAGATAAATCAGACTCTTTCGAAAGTTTTCTTATTCCAGGGTAATATTCAGAAAACATGAAACAGGCGTAGTCAAAATAACACATTAATTACAATCTATGAACAGAAGGAATCAATAATTCTCCCCTTTTTAAGAAACTAAATATTTTTATTTTACATAAGACCATAACAACTTACTTATAAGTTATGATAAAAAGTATCTAAATAAATAAAGTATTATTTATCTTGTCAGGCTCTTTTAAAACAAAAGCTGATAACAATTGTAAACAAAAAATAACCAAAAACTTTCGATATATATATGCATATATATATATATATATATATATATATATATATATATATATATATATATATATATATATATATATATATATATATATATATTATATATATATATATATATATATATATATATATATATATATATATATATATATATACCTATATATGTAATCAACTTTATTTCCTTCTCGTCACAATACTATATTATGTAACCCCTTAATGTTTTTGATTGACCGGCTACTGGGCAAGAGTAGCCTAATAAGGCTGAAGACTAAAGATGCAGTCTAGCCACATGGCAGAGAACGGCACAAGTCTACTTAAAACTTTATTTTAGAGCTGTTGAAATGGACATCTTTACTAATTAACGACAGACAAGAGAAAGAGACAAAAATCACTCTGCTCGAACAGAGGTGTACCGAAGATCGAAGACAGAAAAAATTTTCCCTAGAAGAAACTTACTCAGCGAATTAAGTGTTAATATCAGGAAAAACCCCGAGACTTTTGCCGATGATAGCCGGTGATACTTGTTGAATAGACAGAAAATTTACATCTAAAAGACAGAAAGCTTTGGGAAACTCATCGAAAGAATTTTAAGTCGAGGACATTCCTTTGATTAAGTCATTTAGTGGTTGGGAAAAATATCTTGAGGTATACAATGGGCGAAACGAGGTTTTTAAAGAAATATCAAATTTAAGTAATTTGATGTATTACATATATATGCGTGTGTGTAATATATTAAAATTATTACACTTAAAATACTTAAAAATTCTATTTCCCATTCTCATTCTTTCGTATTTATTTCCCTTCCCACAAAATCTCAGAATTAAAAGGAGTGTTCTCGACTTGATGTAATGCCTGAACATTTATCATAAGAGATATGCCTAGTCAAAAAGTTCTAAAACCCGTTTTATATGTAAGGTAGAAATAACATTGTATTACATTATATTATACAAAAATATATCTTAGATTGAAATTAGAGTTACTTTTCTATTTTTAAAAGAATGAAAATGTTATAAAGCAGTATTATCCTAATGTGTTTTCCTAAATGTGCATATGAATGAAAAAAAATCCACTACTTACAATAAAACTTATGATAACCGTCCACAAAACACATAATTGAAAGGAGGAAAGGAGGTAAAAATATAACTAAACTATTCGCTCTTACGCATAATTTGTATAAGTTTTTATAATAAATCCATGTAATACATGCACTGTTATCATAATTGATATGACTAGATAAACAGTTCTAAAACCCGTTATATGTGTAAAGTCGAAATAACTTTGCTCTATTATGCAAAAATATATCTTACAGTGAAATAAGAGTGTCTTTACTATTTTTAAAATAATGAAAAATTATAAAGCAGTGTTATCGAAATGTGTTATCATAAATGTGCATATGCAGGACAAAAAAATAAACTACTTACAATAAAACTTATGATAACCTTTCACAAAACAAATAAAGGAAAAAAGGTAAAAATCTAATTTACAGGACTATTTGCTCTCATGCATATTTTATATAATTATTTGTAATAAATTCATGTAAGGTCTGCACTGTTACCATAAGAGATATGACTAGTGAGAAAGTTCTAAAACCCGTTATAAATGTAAAGTGGAAATAGCATTGTATTACTTTATTTTATACAAAAATATATCTTATTGTGAATTAGAGCTTCTTTTATATTTTAAAAAATGAAAAAGTTATAAAGCAGTGTTACCCTAAATATGCATATGCATGACAAAAAAATAAACTACTTTCAATCTACCACAAAACACATAAAGGAAATTAGGAAAGGAGGTAAAAAAACTAATTTTCAGGACTATATGCTTTCACGCATATTGTATATAATATTTTAGAAAAAATTCAAGTAATGCATGCAATGTTATCATAACATATATTACTAGTCAAAAAGTTTTAAAACCCGCTATATATGTAAAGTAGAAATAAAATTGTATTATACTATATTGTGCAAAAATATATCTTACAGTGAAATTAGAGTTTAATTTATATTTTGAACAGAATGAAAATTTTATAAACAGTGTTATACTAATGTGTTACCCTAAATGTGCATATGCATGACAAGAAATAAACTACTTAAAATAGAACTTATGCTAACCTTCCACAAAACACATAAAGGAAATTAGGAAAGGAGGTAAAAATCTAATTTACAGAATTATTCACTTTCACGCATATTTTATATAATTTTTTATAATACATTCATGTAATACATGCAATGTTACCAAAAGAGATAAGATTAGTCACAAAGTTCTAAAACCAGTTATATATGTAAGGTAGAAATAGCATTGTATTACATTATATTATACAAAAATAAATTTTACAGTGACATTAGAGATTCTTTTCTATTTTTAAAAGAATGAAAAACTTATAACTCAGTATTATCCTAATGTGTTATCCTAAATGTGCATATGCATCATAAAAATTCAACTACTTACAATAAAACTTATGCTAACCTTCCAACAAACACATAAGGGATAAGCGAAAGGGGGTAAAAATCTAATTTACAGGACTATTCACTCTAACTCATATTTTATATAATTTTTTATAATAAATTCATGTAATGCCAGCACTGTTAGCATAAGACATATAACTAGTCAAAAAGTTCTAAAATTTGTTATATATGTAAAGTAGAAATAACATTGTATTACATTATATTGAACAAAAATATATCTTACAGTGAAATGAGAGTTCTTTTCTATTTTTAAAAGAATTAAAAAGTTATAAACCAGTGTTATCGTAATGTGTTATCCTGAATATGCATATGCATGACAAAAAAAATAAACTACTTACTATCTAACCTTTTACAAAACACATAAATGAAATTAGGAAAGGAGATAAAAATCTAATTTAGAGGACTATTAGCTCTCATGCATATTTCATATAATTTTTTATAGTAAATTCAAGTAATGCATGCATTGTTATCATAGGTGATATGACTAGTCAAAAAGGACTAAAACCCGCTATAGATGTAAGGTAGAAATAGCATGGTATTACATTATATTATACAAAAATATATCTTACAGTGAAATTAGAGTTTCTTTTCTATTTTTAAAAGAAGGATAATTTTATAAACAGTGTTATCCTGTGTTATCCATATGTGTTATCCTAAATGTGCATAAGCTTGACAAAAAAATAAACTACTTCAAATAAAACTTATTCTAACCTTCCATAAACACATAAATGAAATTAGGAAAGGAGGAAAAATCTCATTTACAGGACTATTCACTATCCCGTATATTTTGTATATTTTTTATAATTAATGTATGTAATGCATGCACTGTTACCAAAAGTGATAAGACTAGTCACAAAGTTCTAAAACCAGTTATATATATAAGGTAGAATTAGCATTGTATTACATTATATTATACAAAATATATCTTACAGTGAAATTAGGGTTTCTTTTCTATTTTTAGAGGAATGGAAAATTTATAAATCAGTCTTATCCTAATGTGTTATCCTAAATATGCATATGTATGATAAAAACATAAACTACTTATAGTAAAACGTATGCTAACCTTCCACAAAACACATAAAGGAAATTAGGAAAAGAGGTAAAAATTTAAATTACAGGACTATTCGTTCTCATGCATATTTTGTATGATTTTTTATAATACAATTCAAGTAATGCATGCACTGTTATCATAAGTGATATGACTAGTCAAAAAGTTCTAAAATCCTTTATATATGTAAAGTAGAAATAGCATTGTATTACATACAAAAATATATCTTACTGCCAAATTAGAGTTTCTTTTCTATATTTAAAAGAATGAAAATGTTATAAAGTAGGTAAACAGAAGTAAGTTAAAAATCTAATTTACAGGACTATTTGTTCTCACGCATATTTTATATATTTTTCTGTAATGTAATGCATGCACTATTATCTTAAAATATATGAGAAAGCAGTGTTATCCTTATATGTTATCCTAAATGTGCGTATGCGTGAAAAAAAATAAACTACTTACAATAAAAGTTATGCTAACAGTCCCCAAAAACATAAAGGAAATTAGCTAAGGAGGTAAAAATCTAATTCACATTACTATTTGCTCTCACACATATTTTATATATTTTTTATAATAAATTCATGTAATGCATGCACTGTTACCATAAGAGATATGACTATTCAGATAGTTCTAAAACCCGTTATATAAGTAAAGTTGAAATAGCATTATATTACACTATATTAAACAAAAATATATCGTGCATGAAATGATAGCTTCTTTTCTATTTTTAAAATTAATTAAGAATTTATAAAGCAGTGTTATCCTAATGTGTTATCCTGAATGTGCATATGCATGACAAAAAATAATCTATTCGCAGGACTATTCGCTCTCAAGCTTCTTTTATATATTTTTTATAATAAATTCATGTAATGCATGCACTGTTACCATAAGAGATATGACTATTCAGATAGTTCTAAAACCCGTTATATAGGACTGTATTATAGTATATTTTCCAAAAATATACCTTACAGTGAAATTAGAATTTCTTTTATATTTTTAAAAGAATGAAAAATTTATAAAACAGTGCTATCCTAATGTGTTGCAAATGATATTTTAATATGCATTCTTCTTTATATTTCAACACTTTGCATTTAAATTATACATCATCACTGGAAGCAATTTTCGAAACAGAGAGGCATGTCGAAATTTCGTCTAATTTCTTTCAGAATTTATGCTGCAACACCTAATAACTATCACTTTAGTGCCGCATATAAGGTCAAAGAGTAACCTGTTTATACATTGATTAAAGTATTCCGCCACAGAGAACCACATAATTAATCATTCCGTAATAAGACATATTCTTCTCATAGTCTACGTTGGAATAGGAGACATAATTATTTGCTAGGTAATTTATTTGTTAGATGTTCGTAATTATTCCATGTCAAAATTAATGACTTTCAAGAGAACTATGGTTTCAGTTCGCTCAAATACAGTACATAATTACATGGTTCAAGTTTGTGCTGAGTTTTAAACAATGCCATTCGAGAAAGAGGTCATTGATATTTTATCTAACTACTTAATCTCGGTAAAGTGCGAATGCTTTATTAAAAGCCGAGCACCGGAATACAGTGTACATTGTTTAGGCTTGAAATGACGATAAAATACACAGAAATCCCATTCTAAGGGAATTACGCATTTGGAGAACACAATCTAATCAAAACAATTTCGTTATTATTAAATTATTTAATCCGAATAAAACATAATTGTATTCTTAATTTTTTAACAATTTCATTTCACTGGAAGTTTATACGTCTGGGCTATATTGTATTGATTTAAAAAAAATCTTTGGAATTCAGTCATAGTAATACATTCGTATTATCATTTGTATAATATCATTTAATCCAAATAAAACATAATTGTATTATTATTTTTTTAATAATTAACTTTCACCGGAAATTTATACTTATGGGCTATATTGTATTTATTAAAAACATTCTTTGGCATACAGTCATGGTAATACATTCATATTATATTTTGTATACAATTCTTTAATCCGAATAACACATAATTGTATTTTTAACTTTTTAATAATTTCATTTCACCGGAAGTATATACTATGTGCTATATTGTATTTATTAAAAAAATTCTTTGGATAACAGTCATGGTAATACATTCATATTATGATTTGTATAAAATTATTTTATTCGAATAAAACATAATTGCATTCTTAATTATTTAATAATTTCGTTTCACCGGAAGTTTATAAGTATGGACTATATTGTATTTCTTTTTAAAAAAATCTTTGGAATACAGTCATGGTAATACATTCATATTATGATTTGTATAAAATTATTTTATTCGAATAAAACATAATTGCATTCTTAATTATTTAATACTTTAGTTTCACCGGAAGTTTATACGTATGGGCTATATTGTATTTATTAAAAAAAGGTTTTTGGAAAGCAGTCCTGGTAATACATTCATATAATAATTTGTATAAAATTATTTAATCCGAATAAAACATAATTCTATTCTTTATTTTTTAATAATTTCGTTTCACTAGAAGTTTATACTTATGGACTATATTGTATTTATTAAAAAAATTTGGAATACAGTCATAATAATACATTCATATTATCATTTGTATACAATTATTTAATTCGAATAAAAGATAATTCTATACTTAATTTTTTTAATTATTAAGTTTGACCGAAAGTTTATACCTATGGGCTATATTGTATTTATTGAAAAAAGTTCTTTAAAAAACAGTCATGGTAACACATTCATATTATCATTTGTAAACCAATATTTATTCCGAATAAAATATAATTTTATTCTTAATTTTTAAATAATTTCGTTTCACAGGAAATTTATACGTATGGGCTATATTTTATTAATTAATTAAAATCTTTGGAATACAGTCATGGTAATAAATTCATATTATCATTTGTATACAATTAATTAATCCGAATAAAACATAGTTGTATACTTAATTTTTTAATACTTACGTTTCACCGGAACTTTATACATATCGGCTATATTGTATTTATTAAAAAAATCTTTGGAATACAGTCATGGTAATACATTCATATTATATTTAGTATACAATTATTTAATCCGAATAAAACATAATTGTTTTCTTAATTTTTTTAATAATTTTGTTTCACCGGAAAATTATACGTATAGACTGTATTATATTGATTAAAAAATCTTTGGAATGATGTCATGGTAATACATTCATATCATCTTTTGTACACAATTATTTAATCCGTATAAAACATAATTGTAGTTTTAATTTTTTAATAATTTCGCTTCACCAGAAGTTTATACGTATGGACTGTGTTGTAATAATTAAAATATATTTGAAATACAGTCATGGTAATGCATTCATATAATTATGTGTACACAATTACTTTATTCGAATAAAACTTAATTGTATTCTTATTTTTTTTAATAATTACGTTTCACGGGAAGTTTATAAGTATGAGCTATATTGTATGGATTTAAGTATACTTGAAATACAGTCATATCAATACATTTATATCATTATTTGTATACAATTATTTAATCCAAATAAAATATAAATGTATTCTTAATTTTTTAATAATTTCGTTTCACCAGAAGTTTATACGTATGAGCAATATTGTATGTATTTAAAACATTCTTTGGAATACAGTCATGGTAATACATTTATATTATCATTTCTATAGAATTAATTAATCCGAATAAAACATAATTGTATACTTAATTTTTTTAATAATTTCGTTTCACCGGACGTTTATACGTGTGGGCTATATTTTATTAATTAATTAAAATCTTTGGAATACAGTCATGGTAATAAATTCATATTATCATTTGTATACAATTAATTAATCCGAATGAAACATAATTGTATTCTTAAATTTTTAAGAATTTCCTTTCACCAGAAATTATACGTATATAATTGTATTTATATAAAAATATATATATATATATACATATCTATATAATACAGTATATATAGAAGAATATATATAATTTGTATTCAGATATATACAATACTTTATAATTTTCGTTTTCTTTTTTCACATTTTAAAGGTCACAATCTTTAATATTGAATAAAAATTAGGATTTAAAGAAGAAAAATAACCACATTATAGTTCTAAGTAATAAGATCCCCTTCAGTATATTTAAGTTCATATATTGTTAATAACATATAATATTTTCAGTCTTTCTTTTAACTTTCTTGTACAGAGTAAATAAATTATTGCAATCATAATAAATTTCATTTTTTAGATTCCTAAGGAAATATATATTTTAACAATATTTGACTCAGTATTGAACACTTTTATCGTCATGGATGTAAATCCATAAAGTGATTTTCATTTTGTGCATTCCTCAAATGGTTATTACTAATTTTGTTTTTAATATTTTAGACCGAACATAGCTGCTTATCTACATATAAACATATATATATATATATATATATATATAATATATAATATATATATATATATATATAATTACGTATATTAATTAGGAAAGCATTTTTAATAAGGACTGTTATAGGCGCTAGTTTCACATACCTCTTCTTGATTTCAATTTGCATAAATTATCAACCTGAAATATATTAAAGCTATAAGATATAACTGAAAGTCAGATAGCCGTAGTCTGTAAAATTTTGTATTTCGGACTGGTACAAAATGTATATTTACATCTTGTTTTGATTTCAGTCTGCGCTCTGTAAAATGAATATTTTCACTTTAGTATATTCTGATGCTGTGGGGCATAGCTTAAAAACGACTAGTTTTCGGATGCATAAATTGTATATTTACGACTGTTTAAAATATTTATTTTTCATTTCATCTTGGGACAGTACTAACATTTAACAATCTCTTAACAATCACATTATAAATTGAATTAAAAAAGGTAATTTAAAAATTTGCCAAACACTTTCATAAATGTAACTTTTAAATTATTTTTAAAACTGTCTTAAGCAATATTTTCATATGATATTTCATACCGATTGGTTTCATTATACTACTGTAATTTACTAATAAAATATATTAATAAAATATATCAATGAGAAGTTATTAAAAAATGTAACTTTTAATAAAGAAAATACGTTTAGCACAACTCCACAGAATTATTTAATGTATAAATTTAAATAAACGTTTATAAAATTTCAGAGATTTGAAAGGTATCAAAGATCTAAAATATAATTTATGCTTAAACAAAATGTAAAATATGTTTAAACATGAAGTGAAATTTGATTTGATATCATATATTTTGAAACACGAATTTACATAAAGATCAAGAGTATAAAGTTCGACTGTGTTTTTATAGCTTCTATTCTCCATTCCCAGCTGCCAACTGTCTGATTATTTAATGTTCTAGAATATATTTTTATAAATAGAAGATACAGAGATGATAATAATAATAGAACTCAGAGCGAAGAATTTAGCATGAATTTTGCATCAGAAAATCGTGTTTATTCCCGAGAGGGAACACGGAACAAGTTCGTTCTGATAAAAATAGCAACTCGTGTAACAATATAGGTTAATCTAATAATATAATAGAAATTCAGCATAGGGATAAAATCAAATTTAAGCAGCAACAATAATGATAAGTAAATTGATTTCACATATTAAAAATTAAATCAGATGTTAGAAGAATAATACTGAAAAATAGTTCTAAAACATAATTGTCACTATTTTCAATATCAATCCTACTGGAGATTTCAAACTAGTTATTATTGCAGAAATAGTACATTTTATCAGTCTTATTTTGAATAAAATGTTCCAAAATTTCGTGAAAGTAAATTTTTTAGAAAGTAAAAAGTGCATTTAAATTAATAAATTGTTCTGCCTTTACTTTTTGTATCTATTTATAAAAGATACATAAATTCCTAGGTGCAACAGCCGCTAAGGGACTAGGGCCTACGGTGAAGTATATGTTCCGGTTAAGTAGTCAATCTTACGTGAGACCCCCAGTGTTTAGTTCCCAAGCACACTTAATCGTCAGTCCATCTACCCACTGAAGGGATACAAGGCTGATACAACCTTGCTCAGCCCGGGGGTCGAACCTAGTACCTATGTCGTGTTAGAGCGAAGAGCTACCTCAATGCTACTGGGCTTCATAAAAAATAAAAAATAAATAAATAAAAAAATAGGCCGAACGATGGTCTATTGTATAGGGTGCTGGCCTTCATTACCGGAGTTCGTGGGTTCGAATAGTTTCCGTAAAAATGTTTCTGTATTATTTGCAAGTAAATTCTTACACTGACCCTGCTGGCCTTCGGAACCAGAGTTCATGGGTTCGAATCCCAGTATGGCATGTATGTTCGTAACCGTTCGGAATCATCTTTAAGCTGTAGGTCCCGGTCTCATTAGCCCTCGTGTAGCAAAAAGTAGACCGTAGCACTCCAAACCAAACCAAACTAAAAATAAATAGACATATTTTATTTTAGAAATAATCTCCATTCTTTTTATATTTATATTATAAAAAGTTTTTAAAATATATATTAGGAAAAAAGATGACTGTAATACTAAATTATGAAGATTTGTGATTGTCTTTGAGAATTCAAAAGAAAAACACAAAGAGTTATAAAAAAGACTTATAATAGTAATTTTAGACAAATTTTTATTTTATAAATAGACAAATTTTATTTTAGAAATAATCTCCATTCTTTTTATATTTATATTATAAAAAGTTTTAAAAATATATATTAGGAAACAAGATGACTGCAATACTAAATTATGAAGATTTGTGGTTGTACTTGACAATGTAAAAGAAAAACACAAAGAGTTAAAAAAAAGTTATAGTAAAATGATACTGATTAATGAATTGGGACAGTTTCTTGATTTATCAATAAAACAGTTAATGTATTTAACATAAAATATAGCATAAAATTTCAGAACGAGGCGTAACTGTAATAGATGAAATATCCGGTACATTTATAGAAACTATAAATGTGATTCTAAACTATAAAAAGTAATATACTATTTCATGTAATATTTACGAAATAACACTATTTGTTGTTGAATATTCCTCTGCATCTGTTAAACCATAATCTTTAAATGTGTCTCTATAGTGCTGAAATAAATCGACGGTAAGTCATTTAAGGCATTATTCCAAAATTTTTTTCGAGGATGCATTTTTTTTATATAAAACGCGAGAGGTAGCGGCAAACTGAAATTTTATGATCCAACAATGAATGATGTAGTAAATGATCTGGAAAGTTTTAGATAAACTTTAAGTGGATCCTTAAAAAAAGTAGGCCAGCTGGAAAAATAGCTTTGGTAATTCTTCCGTGCGGTTGCAGAGCTTTCCAAAAGGAGTTCTGATAAAAATAATATATCTAAAATGTAAGGCTATGTTGAAAATTAAAATATTTTTTAGACATTTCTCTCATTTATAAAGATTTAAAGACAAAAAATTTGAACATACTCTGAAATAGTACTATGTAATAGTAAAAATAGTATGTATGTAAATATTATGTAAAAGTATTGTTAAATGCTCCAAATATTTTATTGGTGGATATTTAATTTTATTTGTACAAAACTTTAAAAAAATATTATTTTATAAAAACATTTTTTTACGTATTTCTGTTTTATTTTATAGTTTTTTCGTAGCTATAAAACCAAGTATTTTGCTTCCATTATAAAACTTATATTTAAAGATCATGAATGTTTAATGCTTTCATAAAAGGTTACATAAACGTGAATTATCAAATACCTCACTTAATTGCCGCCTGAAAAATCACAAGATATATCTAAATATTGTTTTTGTGGATATTGTTTATTTATACAAAACATTTAAAAAGAATATTATTTTATAAATATTAATTTTAAATTATTTCTTGTATCTTTTATACTTTTTACGTAGTTATAAAATCAAGTATTTTGCTTACATTATAATTAATGATCATGAATGGTTAGTGCTTTCATAAAAGGTTACATAAACGTTAAATATCAAGTAGCCCACTTGCTTGCCACATGAAACATCACAAGATATATCTAAATGTTATTGGTGGATATTTACTTTTATTTATAGAAAACTTTTAAAAAGAATATTATTTTATAAAATCATTATTTTTTACATATTTCTCTTATCTTTTATCATATTTACATAGTTATAAAACCAAGCATTTTGCTTACATTATGAAACTTAAAACTAAATATTAATGGTGGATATTTATTTTTATTTATACAACACTTTTAAACAGACTATTTCTTTATAAAAACATTTTTAACGTATTTCTTTTATCTTTTATAATTTTTACGTAGTTATAAAACCAAGTTTTTTTGCTTACATTATAAAACTTATAGTTAAAGATCATAAATCCGTAATGCTTTCATGAAAGATTGCATAAAAGAGTCATATCAAATAGCCAACTTGCTTGCCGCATGAAACATCACAAGATATATCTTAATATTTTGATAGCTATTTATTTTTATTTTTACAAAACATTTAAAAAGAATATTATTTTATAAAACACATTATTTTTCCGTATTTATTTTATCGTTTAATATTTTTACAGAGTTTTAAAACCAAGCATTTTACTTACATTATAAAACATATAATTAAATATCATGAATGCATAATGCTTTCATAAAAATTACATAAAAGTTAAATATCAAGTAGCCTACTTTCTTTCCGCATTAAATATCACGAAATATATCTAAATATTGTTTTTGTGGATATTTATTTTTATTTATACAAAACATTTATAAAGAATGTTATTTTATAAATATTAATTTTAAATTATTTCTTGTATCTTTTATACTTTTTACGTAGTTTTAAAATCAAGTATTTTGCTTACATTATAATTAAAGATCATGAATGCTTAATGCTTTCATAAAAGGCAACATAAACGTTAAATATCAAATAGCCCACTTGCTTGCAGCATGAAGCATCACAAGATATATCTAAAAAGGTTTAAGCAACAAATGTATGTTAGTAAATACAAACTTTTCAAATTGCACACCGGAATTAAAAAATATCCTTGTTTTATACTACACAGAAAATTGATGAAAATTATATATTTTTGTATGTTTACTGTAAAAGAGATATTGCTTAAAAAGATGAAATTGATATTACTATGAGATAAAAGGTAATATTGTATGAAAAACTTTAAAGATGAAAATTTAAAGTTTTATGACATAATTGATCTACAAATTAGTTAGTCTTATAGTCCAGAACTTGAGGACTGGTAGCTTTTTAATGTATTAGTCAACGTATACGTTGAGTTATAGATATATTTATGAATCTAGTTATGTTTTCTAAAATAAAAAAAAATGATGAACTAAAGCTAGTATATAACTTGTATGAGATCATAATAACTGAAAATATAATTAGTAACTAAAATACTATTTCTTATCTATTATAAATATCTCTTCAGCTAATATATATTTTAATGTGTATAAGAATAAAATGTCTTCAGAATAAATTACTCGTATTTGGAAAGTAATTTCTATAAGAAATAATTTATTAATTAATATAATTTGCATAAGATCTTACAACTGAAAATATAATTAGTAACTGGAATATTATTTCTTATCAATAATAAATATCTCTTCAGCTGATATTTTTTAAAGTGTATAAGTATAAAATGCCAGAAGAATAAATACTCGTATGTGAAAAGTGACGCTTTGTAAAAAGTTTCGAAAAAAATAAAATTTATTTCAAACAAACTAGTGACATTATCTAGTGATGATATAATGTTATATTTTACACATTTATAAAGCAGCATTTGTAAAGAGTTATATTTATGAATTATAACTTCACATCTCCATCTTTAAATTTAAAAATAAATATACATTATTACATGATTCTAAACAGTTTGTTTTACATAAATTATAAAATATATTAGTTGCAGCTAACCTATTTCACTTTATTTTTTTTTTATCATTTATAAAGTAACGTATGAAAAAGTTATAATTTATGAATTATTAACCTCACACATCTCCTTCTTTAAGAGTAAATATACATTATTTCATGATTCTAAAAAATTGTTTTATATACATTATAATATATATTATAGTTGCAGTTAACCTATTTCACTCTGTTCTTTTTTATCATTTATAAGTAGAATATGTAAAGAATTATATTTTATTAATTATTAACAGCACACATCTCCTTCTTTATGAGTAAATAAACATTATTACATAATTATATATAGTGTTTTATATACATTATAATATAATTATAGTTGCAGTTAACCTATTCACTTTAAATTTTTTCATTTATAAAGTAGCATACGTAAAGAGTTATATTTCATGAATTATTAACAGCAACATCTAATTCTTTAAATTTAAGAGTAAATGTACATTATTACATGATTCTAAACATTTCTTTTGTATACATTATAAATATATTATAATTGCAGTTAACCTATTTTACTTAGTTTATCATTAATAAAGTAGAATATGTAAAGAGTTATATTTTATGAATTATTTACCTCACAATGACCTTCTTTAAACTTAAGAGTAAATGAACATTATTACATCATTCTAAACAGTTTGTTGTACATACATAATAAAATCTATTATAGTTCCAGTTAATTTATTTCACTTTATTCTCTTATGAATTATTAACCGGGTACATCTCCTTATTAAAGCCAATAATGGTACATAATAATGGTATATAAAATGTCTGTAAGAAATTTAATTTGTATCGAACGTCTAAGGGATATTATTCAAAAAATGTTTAGTTATTGTTTAAAATTTTATTAAACAGAGTACGTAAATATCTATAGTTTAACTGCTATATTAACCATATGCATCTCGTTCTTAAAGCCAATAATGGTACACGGTATGTTATTCCTAATCCACCTTCATACTTCAGAAACATTAAATTATGGTTTCATTTAAAGGACATGAATCACGTAAAGTAGGTTTCGGGATAATATTACTGCTTTTAAATGCAGTAATTTTCCCCTTTCCGAAATTCTGTATCTGGGTTATTTTTCGAAGCCAACACCACGAGGTATAAATGACAAGCAATTAAATACCTCATCGTTTATTGTGTCTCCTAATGCACTCAAACCGCATAATTATGTTGAGCCCAGAGCAAGCAAAATTACCTTTGTCTAGATAGATATCAATTTCGGAATGAAATTCGTAAATTTCTGTCACTTAATCTCCGAGTGAATTACAGAACATAATATTTTAAAGAAATCAAATGTTTTGAAATGTATGAAAATTCCCGAATTACATTTCGAAATAGGTATGTATTAGAGTATGTTTATTAGTATTTTACATAATGTATAATGAGAAGCATTTTCAAGTTTGTAGAGTTTTAATTAGTATAAAAAAATTTCTTTTATTTATGTTAATTACAGGGTGTTTCATATTGAATGGGACAAATAGAAATCATGATTGTGAACGTTATAATTAATATATTTAGAAAATTCAAATTTACCTCAAAAATACATTTATTTAAGTTTCTACAGGTGTTCAATATGTGCCTCTCCGGTGACACGACAAATGTCTACATTGTAATCAAGTTCCTGCCACATTCGTGATAGCATAGTGGGTTTTGTTTCTTTTCGTCCTGGAAGGAAGAAGCCAGTATCCTGGAACTGCTTCACCCACCTGCTTATGTTACGCCGATTCGGTGGTTCTTTACGAAATTTTGTACAAAAACGTGTTTGCACAACAGTTACCTATGAAGATTTGGCATATACGAAAACGCAGAAAGCTTTCACCTACATGGACGACATTTTCTTTAACAACTCCTTTAGCGGCGAGTTCGCCATTCGATAATTTTTCCCTGTTGCTAAATAAAAGTTGCATAATTGTAGTTGTAAAATAAATATATTTCAGCTAAATAAAGCCATCACGACATTCACACTGCGCTATTCTTTTTGTCCCATTCACCCTGTATTTTAAAAGTTATTATATTATGCAGTTTTAAGTCATCTTCGATTCCTGTTTGGAATAGTTATTTATATTATTTATAATAATACCACTGACAGCGATGAAAGTGTATAAACGTGTATAAAAATAAATTAGTATCAACATATAGGTAGGTCAGTATTAATCAGGAATAAAGAATGACATTGTTAAAATAAACACCCGACATTTATTTCTAATCTGAAAATTTAAAATTAATACATTATTTACTAGATAAGGATAGCTTGTATATATCAGATTTAGTGAAATTTTAGTTTTTGTATTCATTTTGTGATATATTTATGCATTGTTATCTGAAATGTAG
>CM063504.1:175844657-175847157 GCA_032207245.1 Pardosa pseudoannulata | reverse complement strand
GTATCCTTAATACTATATTCTAATATGCTATGATATTGAAGTTATACTTTTAAACTAAAGCCTTTTAAATTATGTTTTACATCGAGGCCATGAAATCAGTTAATATTTATTTGATATTATATCCCAGTTATCCACATTACTTCCTTTTAATATTTCCAAGTATTCTTTTAAAAAATTATGAATTAGTGTATAAGACTCTAATACATTATACATGTAGTCCCAAAACGACCGCATAAAATCTGCACATCTAGTTTTCTGGTTAGCAGTACATAAAACTGAACAAAGAAGTGTTCCTGTACGATCCGTAATTTACGAGAACGATAAGAAAAAATACCAAAGTATGATGACACTGTTGGGGCAAGAAAAAACACTTTATTGAACATATCAACAGCGGTATATGAACAATTTATACCAGATGTTTAAAGTGTCCGCCGTGTATGTCGAGGCATGCTTGACCACAACGCGGAATGGCTGTCATCACACGTTGCAGCATTTCGGGGTCGAAGTACAAGCAGCATACAGACGAGCAACTAGTCCATTTGTGTTGTCACTACATCTCGATACACCAGTCCTTGAGATGGTCCCTGTAAAACGCCTCGCGCGTCTTCGGCTGCACTTTCGGAAGTCTGCACTCCACGTTCTATAACTGCCCGCCTATTTTTACTGGAGCAGGTATCTTGGGTTCGCTTAAAGCCTGGATTAAACAAAACTCTGGATTAAACATTTATTAATGAGATTTGTCAAAACATATATACAACGCAAATCATTCCCAAGCAGGGCTCCAATAAGACCGAAGACAAAAATAAACTGTGTCGAGCGGACAAACACCTCCCTCGGTCTCTACTCCTTTCCGAAGAATGTGTTCTTTTCCCGTCGTTCCGACCGGGCATCTCTTTTTCACCCCTCTTCGTGAGGGCCGGGGGGAATCCAACCCCTCGGTCAAGTTTTCGCCTCCACGGGAAAATGTCCGCAGCTGGCGCGGGCGGAATCGCATCTCTCGCCCCCCTCCTGTAGAACTTCATGGGCAAGCTTTCCTGTGTCTGCTCCAAAATGGGGGAATTAGCCGACAACTTAATTTGGGTATATGTAAAAAAAAAGGTCATGTTTGTAGAAAACACGTCATGTGATCAGGGAAAAATCTTGTACATAATAATTAGTGAACCACGTCTCCAGGTCTGGGTTTATCCAGCACTATTCATAATATATATGTCCAGAGCCAAAGACCCTGTATTGCCGCTATGGTGTTTTATGTTCTGTTTACGTATTTTCTTTATTTCTGGAAATTTTAAAATACTTGGGAATCATCAAATGTTTTTACTATGCATACTTTTTCGTATTTTTCTCGTAAACTATGGATCGTACAGGAACGTTTCTTTTCTTTTATGTATGTATAGCATAAATATGCGGCTATATGGGGAACTGTATATATAAAACATACATATATTTAGATTTATTAATATTTAATTATGTAAGCATTTAATACATTTTACAAAGAAGAAATATGATTGTAATATATATCAAATGTTTGTTTAATATCAATTTTATCGTATAAAGGATATAAGGAACGTTTTCTAATTAATGTATCATAATTTCTGTGTTTATTTTTTAACTATCAGTACAAATAACATATACAAAAACCATGATTTAACTTTTTAAAATTTATTTTTAATGAGATATTCCAATATAAATGAATCTTAAATTAAACATAAATTTTATTAAAATAATTACAATTAATTAAGTATCATAAATCTGTTGATTATATAACTATCAATACAAATCAACAAACACATCATTTATATTCACTATTTTTTAACATTCAAGCAAATAAACAATTTCAATTAAACATTTAAACTTTATTAAAAAATCACAATTTAAGTCACAAATTTATCATAGCTGTAGTAAATTCACTTTTTCTATAATAACTACATAGTAAGAAAACACATTTTCCATTTACAATTTATGTATATTAATTACAAGTAAGTACACAAGTTTACACATAAAGTACTTAAAGTGTACAAAGTACACAAGTTTACTCTCTTACCCTACTTTTCTAGAAAGTACTAGAAGTTTTCCATTTCTTTTATTTGACTGTATAAATGGTAATGTTGACCTCGGTGATTTTTACATCATTAATTTTCATACTGGCAATTTCATCTAAGCAAATTTTGTAACATATTTTAAAGAATATAATGAATTAAATTTATTTAATAAACTAAATTTCAGAAAGAAAAGTCAGGTAATTAATGTTAATTAAATTTTTATTAAAGTATTTCTATTAAATTTATTGTTTGTCTTAAAATGGAGTAAAAATGACTTTATCAAAAATTTGCTTAAATATTTATTCTACATCTTTGAAGAAAGTAGTAGAATAATTCTAGGAAATAAGGGAAATCTTTTAAGGTTTTGAATGTAAGTAACTTTGTTTTATGATGTCAAATATAAAGCAATTCATGGTTATTAAATTGATAGCTAGTATACTAGTGTGTAGTATTGTTCAAAT
>CM063504.1:175837157-175842157 GCA_032207245.1 Pardosa pseudoannulata | reverse complement strand
ATTAAGAGTTTATATCAGAATCCTTTAATTTACTTTACATAACAGCATTATATAGTTTTTATATCTTTTAATACCCATGAAAATTATTTAAATGTACGTCTATTGAAGGACTTAATTTAGATATTAGTACAAAATAATCTACATAGGTTTTATTTAATCTGATTATTCATCCAGTAGCAATGAAATGCATTTTTCTGTTTGATGAAAATGAATTGCAGTAAAACCATTACAATAATTTCCTGTCCTTAAATTATACGAAATACAGATTTTTTTCCCTCACTGACATGTTTATTCAAGATTACCTCATTTTAATGATAATGTCATTCATGTTTAAGTCATATGCTGTAAGTCGTTCTATTTGACTGCAGGAGAGAGGGAAAAAAAAGAACTTCGTTAAAAGTTACACATATTTAAGACCACAAGTGTCTTTTAAAAATTGCTTCAGGGGTATTATGCAAATGGTTAATCAACAACGCAAACATATTTTATAGAAAGATAAAAGTCAACCGACTGGCATAAGTTTTCGAGAATATTTCATTTTTAATAATTTGGAATATTTTCCAGACTTTTTGAAGAGGATCTGGCAATAAAGCTATATTATTTTAACAATGGAAATTTTGTAAATAATTGCGAGTTTGGTGATAAATATGCATATTTTTTCATTTAAAATTGTCCCCATATATATATATATATATATATATATATATATATATATATATATATAATATACCGGTTGGCCATAATTAAACTGACAGTGCTCACAGTATTCTGTAGCGCGATCTATTTCAGACAATGACAAATTATGAAAAAACAAATTAGTTCCAAATGTCACCGCTAGGGAATATTTTGCACTGTGTAAAGGAAAAAAAGTGTTAACCAAAGCAAATCAATACGGAAATTAGATTCTTAATTGTGTCAATGGATGTAATGTGAAAATTCGATAAAGATCTTCTTCTTCTGCTCAGCGTACGTGATCCCTAGATTTTATCAATGTATATGTAGATTCTACGCTTTTTTAAAAGTGTTGCCATATTGCACTTGAACTAAATCAGAAAATGTACATAATAAAATGTCATTTTATTACGTATTAATTTGCATTTGTTAACACTTTATTTTCTATAACACATTGTCAAATATTCTTCTAGCAGTGACTTTTATAAATAATTTGTCTTTTTTTTTCACGGAATCCTTCTTCCTCCGTCTTGTTTAATCTTCCTATTCTCGCCTTTGTCATTCTCGCAAATAGATCGCGTTACAGAACACTGTGAGCACTGTTAGTTTAATTATGGAAATCCGATATATATATATATATATATATATATATATATATATATATATATATATATATATATATATATTATATATATATATATATATATATATATATATATTATATATATATATATATATATATATATATATATATATATATATATATATATATATATATATATATATATATATATATATATATATATATATATATATATATATATATATATTTATATATATATATATATATATATATATATATATACATATATTATATATATATATATATAAATATATATATATATATATATATATATATATATATACATATATATATATATATATAAAGCCTTGATAAGCGAGAATTTACTAGCGACCTTACCTCAAGACGTTCTCTCTCAATTTTTACAAATCAATTGCTTTTATATGGATTTATTAGTGATTCATGAATTAAAGAATTATCTGTATTTCAGCATCAAAACCCCTTAGCTCCCTTTACACTCTCAAATTTGTGATACATACATACATATATATAAATATACTTATTATGTAAGCTAAATGTTACATAAACTAAAAGTACTTTATACTGAAATAAAAGTTGAACCATTAATAATAAGATATAATAACAATGGTTATGTAATCATATTTAAAACACTTATGTTAGTTACGAAAATCTTTATTTTTTTATTTTTTAAAACGTTTATATCAACTTAATCCTTCAAAAACGTATCTTAATTGGTATGTTATCTGAAATTCAAGAGTCATACCAATAACATTCTTATCGGCTTAGTAGAGTATATTGTTAGTTTTTTTAATGTATATATTTGAGTAATGTAAAATATAAAAAAGAGTTTACGCTTGCAACGCTTCCCACATGGAGTGTAACAATATTTTTCTACAATTCATAGACTAAAAAATTTTAGAGAAAAAGAATTATTCTACCTAAGACATGTAACCTTATATTCATGTTCATGTGGCTTAGTTTATACGGAAATTTCTTTCTTAAATACATAGCAATTTTTGATGTATATGTTTAAATCTTATAATAACATAATATACATTACAATATTATATATTTTATATTATATAAATATATATATATATATATATATATATATATATATATATATATATCATATATATATATATATATATATTATATATATATAATATATATATAATATATTTATATATATAATATATATATATATATATATATATTATATATAATATATATATATATATATATATACATATATATACATATAGTTCTATATATATATATATATATATATATATATATATATATACATATATATATATATATATATATATATATATATATATATATATATATATATACATATATATATATATATATGTGTGTGTGTGTGTGTGTGTGTGTATGTGTGTGGTGTGTGCGTGTTTGTTTGTGTGTGTGTATAATAGCGACTGCAACTATTTACTATATCTTAAAGTGTATTTTTGAAACTAAGAAATTTTGTCAATTCTCTTCATTATATTTAAATATATTTATTCATATCAACGTCTTATATTTAAGTGGGTATGTACAACGCTGCACGTCATAGAAATTTACATTTAATTACATACATGTTCAGAAACAGGAATTGTTGTCGTTAAAAATTCATGTGATGTAACTAAACTGCAAGAAGTAAAGTTTAATCTGTGTAGAAAAGGAATTTCTTTTAAAAAAATATGTCAATAAACCTGGTTTATTTTATCACCCTCTAAGAATGTGTCAGTCTCACGGTGCTGAGTAAGGAAATAGTTCTTAGATGCTTCTCTTTTTAATTTTATTTCCTTGTATTTCATGGAAGAAATTTTGTTAGGCAAAATGTCATCTTGCTCAACATTTATTTGGTAAACAAGACAGATTACGTATTTGATGAAACTTTCTGTTCCCTATTTTTTTTTATTTCAAAAAGAGTGATTTATGAATTATTTATTTAAAAAAATCTTTGCTGATTTTTATTCTTCGTTTTTCCAAAAAATTATCTTATGGAATATAAAAGAGAAAGCTTCTGTAAAAGATTTGATACAAATTAATTTTATGAGGTTTTAAAAGATTTTCTTTATGTATCACAGATAATATTATTTTATAAATTTGAAATGTTGTTTTAGCATTTTTTGCTGATAAAATATATTTATTGTCTCATGATAGGATAATGTATTATGACACCAAATACTTTAAATAGCCAAATGACATATTGGGCACCAAATATCAGAAAATATTTACTAGTTTATTAAATATAACAGTTTACATAATATATAAAATAATTTGCTGATAACATTTAATAGTTAAAATTTAAAAGTTCTGTTAAAGTAATGCACATATAATGAATGCTCAGTAATACTCATACAATCTTTAAAAAGGTTAAACTTACACGATAATCAAAGACTTAAAATCCTTATAAATTTAAAGTTATAATGCTAGCTTGATCTAAATATATGTCCCTCTACATTGTAATAGTGAATACTTCATCATCGAGAATTCATATAAATATAACAGTTTACAGTTAACTCAATAAATATTTTTACTGTTCAAAATAAAAATGTATAAAAGTAAAGTCATTGAACTGTTTTATCTTGTACAAATATACTCTGGTAGAATGATTATTAATCCTATAATAATACACAAGATAAATCACAGTAATAGGTACTAATACTTAAAGATTCGAAATGGTACTCTTCGCTACATGATTTTTAGTAAATATTCAAAATTTCTTCCTTTTCAATTATATGTATGCAGTACTTCAGCATTATATAGATCAACGTTGAAAAGAGGGATGTACGAGAAGTTTAATAATATTGTATTCAATATGTATGCAGTATTCTTGAACATCAGCTTCTGTTATGATAAGCTTACAAATGGGCTCAAAATATGTAGATGGTTGCCCAGTAACTAGGTCTAATTTTGCCAGATGAAGATAGTCCCAAAATGAATAAGATGAGAATGTACTCAAACTCCATCTCCCTTCAAAGAAGGAAGAATGATGGTCAAATGTAAAACCGCTGCTCTTTGGGGTCGAATCTCGCTGATGGCATGGAAGTTCGTAACCGTTCAGAACAGGATTTAAACTGTATGTCCCGGTCTCATTAGATCTCGTGTAGCAAACCTGTAGTCCGCAGTGCTGTAAACCAAACCAAACCTTTCAAAAAGAGTAAAGGGAGAAAAGAATATACTTCCAATATGTGGTTTTACTTCCTCATCGAGCCGTATTAGCTCAATCGGCAAAGGCATCGAGATAGTAACTGAAAGGTGGCGGATTCGGAAATGACTGGGGAACGTAAACTATTTTCGTGGTCATAATCTCCTCCAAGTTCTCAATTAAATCCTCTGGGGGTGGCAGGCCAAATGAGTGGGTCTTCTGCTTGGTCCCTGCTTCAAACATTACGAGGACCTACTTGAGCGAAGTCATTCTAACACCTTAATGGTGCTCTTTAGAACGAAAGCCGCAGCCTGTGGCCTTAATACGAGATCCTGCAGGATCAATCATGCTTGGATTGTCCAAGTGGCATTAGAAACAACAACAACACATTCTAATCATCTATGCATTTTAATTTTCCAATTTTTTAAAAAAAAGCTCTCAAGAAATGTTCAAGCTGATTAGTTTTAGTTTCATTTTTAGGGGAGTTTTAATTTCATTTTAATGAAGTTTAAAAGGCAACGCAGAAATTGTTTTATGAATTCCAGATCTCCTAACAGA
>CM063504.1:175779657-175832157 GCA_032207245.1 Pardosa pseudoannulata | reverse complement strand
CGGAATATTTACTTTTAGCATAATATCGTATAATTTGCATTTTGTGAGAATGTGAAGAGGAAAATATAAAAAAGTAAAGTTTAATGACAGATTCAGTTTCCACTTACAATATTTATAAATACACATTTTTATTAGAATTATAGATATATTTTATATAAAAAACTGTAACACAGATTATAAAAATTATTGTGTAACCAAACCATTCTCTCAGTCATAAAAAAAATATTACGGATCAACTAAAAAAAATTAAAAACATTGTCTGTAAAAGGAAGATTATGATTTATATTTCATTTAGATTGAGATCATGAAAAGAATTAATATACAAATTGTTACAATATTGTACTTTTGCTTTCTAAATTTTTTTTCTTTTAAAATTACTGCTTCTTAATTGGAAATACCAATGAATATATTTTTCTTATTAAGACATGACAGCTCAAAACTAAATCTGATTTTATTGCAAGCATTTTATTATGTAATTTCAGATATTTTTAATTTTAATTTTAATAAATAAAATATGATATACAAACGAATAAATCTCTCTACTCTTTCAAATGATTTACATTTGGTTATTGCTGGACAATAGCTTAATTCATAGGAAATTTACAATTGAAACATAAATGTGAATGTTTCATTCTCATTGTTTTATAATATTTTTATATATGTTGCGTATCAGTTTATTTCTTAATACCAGCCAACAATCAAACTTATTATGTAATTTCAGATATTTTTAATTTTAATAAATAAGATATGATATACAAACAAATAAATCTGTCTATTCTTTCAAATGATTTGCATTTGGTTATTGTTGGATAATAGTTGAATGCATAGCAAATTTACAATTGAAACATAAATGTGAATGTTTTATTCTCGTTGTTTTACAGTATTTTTATATTTGTTTCGTATCAGATTGTTTTTTAATACCAGACACTAATGAAACGTATTATGTAATTTCAGATATTTTTAATTTTAATTTTAATAGATAGGATATGATTTACAAATGAATAAATCTGTATATTCTTTCAAATGATTTACATTTAATTATTGGTGGGCGATATCTGAATGCAAATTAAATTTACAATTGAAACAAAAATGTGAATGTTTTATTCTCGATGTTTTATAATATTTTTATATATGTTGCTTATCAGTTGTTTCTTAATACCAGTCACCAATCACACTTATTATGTAATTTCAGATATTTTTAATTTTAATTTTAATAAATAAGATATGATTTATAAACGAATAAATCTGTCTATTCCTTCAAATGATTTCCATTTTGTTATGGCTGGACGATGGCTGAATGCATAAAAATTTACAATTGAAACATAAGTGTGAATGTTTTATTCTCGATGTTTTATAATATTTCTATATCTGTTGCTTATCAGTTTGTTTCTTAATACCAGTCACCAATCCAACTTATTGTGTAATTTCAGATATTTTTAATTTTAATTTTAATAAATAAGATATGATTTACAAACGAATAAATCTGTCAGTTCTTTCAAATTATTTCCATTAGGTTATTGCTGGTTGATAGTGAATGAAAAGGATATTTACAATTAAAGCATAAATGTCAATGTTTCATTCTCATTGTTTTATAATATTTTTATATCTGTTGCATATCAGTTTGTTTCTTAATACCAACCACCAATCAAAATATTTTACACTTTATTTATAGCTGGATATCATTGTTTCCTGTTTCATACAGACTAAAAGAAAATCAAAAGCCTTTCATTTTTAGGACTTTTAAACGTATGGAATAGTACCAATTCTGCAATGAGATTATACTAAGACTTTTAAGCATCTACAGCAATAGTAAATATTAGATTTATTGTGACTTAAAGTATATTGTTAAATTTAACCTGCAAGTAAATTTGTAACTGTTTAATACTATTCTTGATATTAAAGGCTAAAACTTGTAACATTAAATATTTATTTATTTTATCATAGTATTAGCTTTATAAATACATACAATTACTTTTTTAAAAAATATTTATCATATTATGATCTTTGCAGATAATGTTAAAAAATATTTTGGATTAGATGCTGTATGAGATAAAAATTTGTAAAGGATTATTGTTTTACTACTGACTGTTAAAAAAGACTTTACTTTACAACACTTAAGAAAATCTTGTAAGGAATAAAAACAAAGACAAATTGGTGTAGATATAAAACGAAACTAAATGTACATATTTAAAACACGAATTTTTCTACTTTTCAAATTTTTAAAGTTACAATTAGTTTCATTTGAAAAAATCTAAATCTTATAAAACCTGTTCATCCAAAATATGCTGCTTAAATTTCTTGATAAAATTTAATAATATAATATTAACAAACAAATGTACTTTTAAGTGAATTTTCTTATCAAGAAATATATTTCAATATATATCCCAAATATTGACCAAAAGTTTCTCAAATTTATAAAAAGGATAAAAGTCATTTTTTACCAAAGCTTAGCTATTTTACATGACGCCATTTTTCAATGTAAAGGAAAAAATAGGTGAAAGCAAGAATGCGTAACATCTATATACAGTATCCGCGAATATGACGAATTTATCAGATTTTTGAGAAGGTATAAAATTTCAAATGGAAGTGTTTTGAATCACCCATCACGGGTCTCATATCAATCACTCTGTCATTCAGTGTAAAGTTACTGAAATATTTTTCGCATCCTGAATTTTTCTCTTATGTTTTTTTTATAAAATGAAATGTGGAAGATTTACACCTGTATATTAAATGGGAATCTTTTTTTAGGGTTGCAGTTTTTTTCAATGTCCGTATTAGCTATAAGAAGTAATTCAGTATGATAGTTTAACCTATGGTGCTTGATGAGATTTTTGTAAAGGAAATTACTTAATTATAAAAAAGTAATTTGTAATTTTACTCTAAAAAGTAATTTGAAACCTTTTGCATTTCGATTTTTTCTTTTATGTTGTTTTTATATAAAATGAAATGGGGAAGATTTACACATGTATATTAAATGGAAATCCCTTTTTAGTGTTGTAGTTTTTTACAATATCCGTATTAGCTTAAATGAAGTAATTCAATATGACAATTTAACATGTGGTGTTTGATTAGACTTTTGTAAAGGAATTTACTTAATTTTAAAAATGTAATTTGCAATTTTCTTCATAAAAGTAATTTGAAATATTTTGAATCCCGATTTTTTCTTTTATGTTGACTTTATATAAAATGAAATGGGGAAGATTTACACCTGTATATTAAATGGAAATCAATTTTTAGTGATGTAGTTTTTTTTTCAATATCCGTATTAGCTCAAAGGAAGTAATTCAATAGGGCAGTTTAATATATGGTATTTAATGATACTTTTGTAAAAGGAATTACTTAATTTTAAAAAAAGTAATTTGTAATTTTACTCTAAAAAGTAATTTGAAATCTTTTGCATTCCGATTTTTGATTTTATTTTGTTTTATATATAATGAATTGTAGAAAATCTACACCTGTATATTAAATGGAAATCTCTTTTTAGTGTTGCAGTTTTTTTATTATCCGTATTAGCTCAAAGGAAGTAATTCAATATGAAAATTAAACATGTGGTGTTTGATGAGACTTTTGTTAAGGAAATTACTTAATTATAAAAATGTAATTTGTCATTTTCTTCATAAAAGTAATTTGAAATATTTTGCATTCCGATTTTTTCTTTTATGTTGTTTTCATATTAAAGGAAATAGGGAAGATTTACACCTGTATATTAAATGGAAATCCCTTTTTAGTGTTGTAGTTTTTTTCAATATCCGTATTAGCTCAAAGGAAGTAATTCAGTATGATAGTTTAACATGTAGGGATTGCTCAGACTTTTGTAAAGGAAAATATTAATTATAAAAAAAGTAATTTGTAATTTTTTTCTAAAAAGTAATTTGAAATTTTTTGCAATCCGATTTTTTTTCCTTTACGTTGTTTTAATATAAAATGAATTGTGGAAAATTTACACCTGTATATTAAATGGGAATTTTTTAGCGTTGCAGTTTTTTCAATATCCGTATTAGCTCAAAAGAAGTAATTCAGTATGATAGTTTAACACGTTGTTTGATGAGACTTTTGGAAAGGAAATTACTTATTTATAAAAAAAAGTAATTTGCAATTTTCTTCTAAAAAGCAATTTGAAATCTTTTGCATTCCAATTTTTTCTTTTATGTTGTTCTATATAAAATGAATTGTGGAAATTTTACACCTGTATATTAAATGGAAATCTCTTTTTAGTGTTGTAGTTTTTTTTCAATATCCATATCAGCTTAAAGGAAGTAATGCAATATGACAATTTAACATGCGGTGTTTGATGAGACTTTTGTAAAGGAAATTACTTAATTATAAAAAAGTAATTTGTAATTTTACTCTAAAAAGTTATTTGAAATCATTTACATTCCGATTTTTTCTTTTATGTTGTTTTATATGTAATGAATTGTAGAAAATTTACACCTGTATATTAAATGGAAATATCTTTTTAGTGTTGTAGTTTTTTTCAATATCCGTATTAGCTCAAAGGAAGTAATTCAGTATGATAGTTTAACGTGTGGTGTTTGATGAGACTTTTGTAATGGAAATTACTAAAATATAAAAAAAATAATTTGTAATTTTCCTTTAACAAGTAATTTGAAATATTTGGTATTCCGATTTTTCTTTTATGTCGTTTTTTATATAAAATAAATTGTGGAAGATTTACAAATGTATATTAAATGGGAATCTTCTTTTAGTGTTGCAGTTTTTTTCAGTATCCGTATTATCTCAAAGGAAGTAATTCAGAATGATGGTTTAACACGTTGTCTTTCATGATACTTTTGAAAAGGAAATTACTTAATAATAAAAAAGTATTTTGTAATTTTCTTCATAAAAGTAATTTGAAATCTTTTGCATTCCGATATTTTCACTTATGTTCTTTTACATAAAATGAATTGAAGAAGATTTATACCTGTATATAAAATGGAAATCTCTTTTTAATACTGCAGTTCTTTTTCATTATCCGTATTAGCTAAAATATCATAATTCAATATGATAGTTTAACATGTGGTGTTTGATTAGATTTTTAAAAAGAAATTACTTAATTATAAAAAAAGTAATTTGTAATTTTCTTCTAAAAAGTAGTTTGAAATATTTTTCATTCCGATTTTTTATTTTATGTTGTTTTATATAAGATAAATTGTGTAAGATTTACATCTATATATTAAATGAAAATCTCTTTTTAGTGTGTCAGCTTCTTTTTCAATATCCGTAATAGCTCAGAGGAAGTAATTCAATATGACAATTTAACACGTGGTTTTTGATGAGACTTTTGTAAAGGAAATTACTTAATTATAAAAATGTAATTTGTAATTTTCTCTATAAAAGTAATTTGAAATATTTTGCATTCCGATTTTTTCTTTTATGTTGTTTTTATATAAAATGAAATGGGAAAGATTTACACATGTATATTAAATGGAAATCTCTTTTTAGTGTTGCATTATTTTTATTATCCGTATTAGCTCAAATTAAGTAATTTAATATCACAGTTGAGTATGTGGTGTGTGATCAGACTTTTGTAAAGAAAAAAAAAATTGTAATTTTTATTTAAAAAGTAATGTAAAATATTTTGAATTCCGAATTTTCTCTTCTGTTTTTTTATATAAAATGAAATGCGAAAGATTTACACCTGTATATTAAATGGGAATATTTTTTAGCGTTGCAGTTTTTTCAATATCCGTATTAGCTCAAATTAAGTAATTCAATATGACAGTTTAACATGCGGTGTTTGATGAAACTCCTGTAAAGGAAATTACTTAATTATAAAAAAAGTAAATTTTAATTTTCTTTTCAAAAGTAATTTGAAATCTTTTGCATTCCGATTTTTTCTTTTATGTTTCTTTATATAAAAAGAAATGTGGAAGATTAACACATATATATTAAATAGAAATATCTTTTTAGTGTGTCAGTTTTTTTTCATTATCCATATTAGATAAAAGCAAGTAATTCAATATGACATTTAAACATGTGGTGTTTGATGAGACTTTTGTAAAGGAAATTACTTAATTATAAAAAAGTAATTTGTAATTTTTTTCTAAAAAATAATTTGAAATCTTTTGCATTCCGATTTTTCTTTTATTTTTTTTCTATCTAAAATGAAATGGGAAAGATTTACACCTGTATATTAAATGGAAATCTCTTTTTAGCGTGCATAGGATATGTGCACGATGATATAATTTATCTTTGATTTTAATATATAGAGACTGAAGTTGAATCTTAAACCATCGCAGTACGGTATAACTAAATCGTATAATTTCACATGTATGTTTTCAAATGCTCCTATATTTTTCACCAGATATTTCACCAATAATAAACTAATGTAATGCAGTCATTTGAAATATTCATACATCATTTCTCTTTTAAAGGATATTACTTTTAATACCAACTGTGAAATATATAGATTTTACAATATTCAATTGCAGTGACATCTAAATATGAACACTTGGTACAAACACGATATAAATTATGCTAACGAAATCTGGAATTTGAATAATCAGCTGATTTATTACTTAAAACATTACCTATACGATTTTGATATAACATTATTTTTTCTGTTTAATTTTGTATTATAGTTAATTAATTGTTTTAAAAATGTAATTTTGCAGTTTTATTATTTAAGTTTTTATTTTCATTAAAATGAATATTGGCAATTAGGTTGTACAAAGTTTCTTTGTATAATTTTGTAGAATATGATTTTCATATGTTTTTAAAGATTCGCTTGATTTACCTTAGTTCATTTACGTATATGTGCTAAAATTATTTCTATCGCAGTTTATTTTTTCGACAGTAGTAAACATACAAATCAGTTTACCTTTTTATGACAAAGAGCAAATATCTATTCTTTATTGCCTGAAAACTTCTTTATTTTACTCTAAATACACGAAAGTCTTTTCAGCAGGCATAGATATAATGATAAGTTTTATTTTAAGTGTGCAAATACATTTTTACTTAATGTAATGAAGTACTAAGTGTAACTACTAAGTGTCTTTTACTAAGTGTAATGAACTGTGTTTATAAAAGGTAAAATAATAACTTACCTTCAAAATTTGAATCATTTTTTAAGAACGTATTTTTGAATTAAAAATAGATTAACAATAATTATAAAACCTTTCTCTATGCATATATTTACTTGTTAATTTGTGTATTTACATGTTGTGCAACCATGATTACTATGAAATATTCATATATTATTTATTGTTAAGCATTTAATGATATTAATATAATTAAACAATTTAATATAAAATACGGTTAATATTATTAAACATTTTATCATAAAATAAGGAGTATTAATTCATTATTTCTGAAATATTTTTTTTAAATCTTTAAAGCTTAATTAAATGATTTTGTAGGGTTAAATATTTAATGATCTTAATATTATTAAACATTTTAACATAAAATACGGAGTATTAGTTCATTGTTTCTTCAATGTTGTTTTTAAATGTATAAAGCTTGGTTAAATCATTTTGTAGGGTTAAATACTTAATGATGTTAATATTATTAAACAATTTAGCATAAAATAAATTAATATTATTAAACATTTTAACATAAATACAGAGTATTAATTCATTGTTTCTGCAATGTTGTTTTTAAATTTATATCGCATAGTTGAAGGATTTTTTACGTATCTAAACACAAAGATAAATAAATTAATAATAAAAATTTGTAGCTAAACGTTGTTTGCATATAAATGTATATAACTTCAACTATAAGTTCAATCTACATTAATTTTCATTTTTTTATAAAAATATTAATACATTTTAAATCAATAACACTTGAAACATAAAAATATTTTTAAAGCTTTTAAATTTTAAACAATTTGCAACACTGATAACAGAATATTTTATTCGAGGAACTCAGAGCATGCTTTCCAGAGTGCTGAGTTTACCTTTATACTTTTAATAAAATGTTTCCGACAACGGATTCTTTACATTCCAGAAAATACCATGGCCGATATTCTTTAAAATTTCAAGGGAAAATATTTTTTCGCACCTTTAAATTTTTGTGTTACATTGGGATGAGCTAAGCTATAAAAAATCTGCATTGGGCGGCATTGTAGATAACACTGGGTGATGCTCCTTAGCGAATTCCTTTCTCTAGGATTTTTAAGCTTTCGAACACCTTTGTTTGTTTACATGCTTTGTAAGATATCTAGTTAGTCTTATAAAAGAAAGTTCTATTGTGTCCCAGTTGATGGATCACTTACTTTTATTGATTGTACATAGCAGACATTAGATTTGATGTATTTTTCTTGGAAACAATCAAAGAGCTTCTTTTAAAATGTTCTATATTTTTTTTTACTTTACCTTCCGGTACACTACCATCTAAAATATTTTTTTTAATATTGATTTTTATTATTAAATAGCGAGTAACATCTATTCACCCCAACTTTTTATATTGATATTATAAAGAACCTTTTTCCATTTCCTCCGTTTAATCCTATAAAATACAAAATTCAGTTCTAAACAAGATATATGTTATATAGTTTGAATAATTAACGTGTATGTGATTACTTAAATTTATGAAGTTATACATAAATACTTAATTTACTCTGTGTTATTTTTTATTAGTTTTCAAAAATAAAATATATTTAACAATATTTATAATGCAAAGATTTCGTTATTAAATTTTTTTGAAATGTAATTTTTTATACGTAATAGTTAATTTATAATTAAATAAAGGTTTATTTAATAATGTGTTTTACAAGCTATTTCCCAAAGTATTTCCTAAATAACCTAATTTCCTATTACTTATATGACTATAAATAATATATTTGTAAGTAAACCAATTTTTAAACATAAATTATAACCAATAAAGACTATTTATTGTAAAGGGCTCCCTATTTATAAATTAATATTTTCATTTTTAGAATCATATTTTTGCTTTTTATATCCAATTCATAAAGGTGTATCAGGAATCATAAGGCTATGATAACTAGATAAATACACGTTACATTAATATATATATATATATATATATATATATATATATATATATATATATATATATATATATATATATATATATATATATATATATATATATATATATATATATATATATATATGTGTATATATATAAATATATATATATATATATATATATATATATATACATATATTTATATATATATATACATATATTTATATATATATATATATATATATATACATATATACATATATATATACATATATATATATATATATATATATATATATATATATATATATATATATATATATATATATATATATATATATATATATATATATATATATATATATATATATATATATATATATATATATATATATATATATATAATATATATATATATATATATATATATATATATATATATATATATATATATATATATATATTATATATATATATATATATATATATATATATATATATATATATATATATATATATATATATATATATATATATATATATATATATATATATATATATATATATATATATATATATATATATATATATATATATATATATATATATATATATATATATATATATATATATATACATATATTTATATATATATATATATATATATATATATATATATATATATATATATATAGACAGAGAGGGAGAGAGATGAGACACTTAATTCACTCCATAGTATTTCTAAGAGATATGAAAGACCATGTCAGTGCAAACATATACTAATATTTCCATATAAACATACATGTTTGAATGCATAGATACAGATTCCAGTTCTTCTCTGTGTCTCGAGTGCATCGAGTGTTTCTCTGTAATTATACACAATTTTCTGTGTGGTTGCATTTGTTACACTGGTATAATAATGCTTTCCAGTTTATTACCACATAGAGAGGAAGGAATTACCATTATAATTAATTTAGGTAATGAGTTCTGAGCCGTTCAAATGTACAAATAATATATTAATAATGCTTCTTAAATAAGTGAGATTTTAAAGCTTTAAACTCATTATAATTTTAGTATATTTCTTGCTCACTGCAATAATTCCCATTGAAAAATAATTTACTTAATGTTTCTATCTTTGAAAATTTACAACTTCAAGTGACAATAAAATAAGCAACAACGGAAAGAGTGGTAAAGTTGAAGGTTTAAAAAATAACTCGCCTAAACCACCGAAAAATATTCAATGTACATCCTGTTAAAGAAAAATGGAACAATTGTCATAAATTTCTTATAAATTCACATTTCTTGTGTATCCATCATTTTTTTTGACATTTCTTACTTACTATTATACATTATATTTTCTTCGTACTTCTTTGATCGTTTCTATTTTTCAAGTTTTGAAAATCTCTTTTGTTCACGGTACGAAAAACCCATATTTTATTTCTTTTATACACAGTATATATTTGCTTAAATGACTCTCTGGAAGAATGCTATTAAACTCTTTGATCTCGACTTTATAGAGTTCTTAGATGTTTTTAAATTAAATATTTCGTTACAATATCATTTCACTACATCCATATTCAATTAAATATACTGCTAAATTCCATGCATAAAATTACATTCCTTTTCGTTTATAACACCCCTATTTTTTTAACAATATGATCAATAAATTTATTTTTACTTTTCAAAGCAGATAAACAATGTAAAACTATACTAAAATGCGCATTTACTATTGATAAATAAAATATGTATTCATTTATATGATCTTGATATTTTCGAAAATGTTCTTTCAGTTGTAATATGTATATACGCATGTTTATAAATATAAATATTTCTATGCATAAATATAATAATAGTATAATTCTAAATCATTTTAAAGATAAAATAATTAGATTCAACTGTTGTGATATGCAATGATGAGCTATTCCAAACATAAACTGTTTTACAGAAATTTTTAAATATAATTTTTGAAAGTTTTTTGTACATTTCTAAAATTGTTTAATACTTTATGTTATGTTACCTAGAAAACTTTTAGTTTTAGAAAATAACGTAATTGCATGTTTTACATATAAATATTTTTTTTGTCTAATTATCCAAATAATTATAGAAATGATAACGATAATTTTGTATATATATATATATATATATATATATATATATATATATATATATATATATATATATATATGTGTGTGTATGTGTGTGTGTGTGTATTCTCTTTACAAATCTTTTATCGGGTTTTTGAAAATAATGTAGCAAATATTATCACTCTAATCAGATAATACTGTCATTATTATTCTGCATTATAATTCCAGAATTTTTTATTGTATGGATGAGTAATATTTTATGGTAATAATTTTGGTACTTTTTTCTTCATCAAATTATTATTTTTGGGGGAAATCAACAATGATATTTTATTTATTTTTCTATAGATGTAGAATTAATTTCATAAATTTAGGATGAAAAGTGAAAAAACTTTCTGACATTCTTTTTTTTTTCAATTCCATATTAAACTTCTTACTATGCATTTGAAAGAATATATATATAATTAATACATATTTATTTATAAAATAAAGCAATAAGAATAAAATACCTGTTAATAATGTACAAATTATACCAGTAATATTCATAAAATACGCCCATTAATATAAGATCATAGGACAAAAAATAGTCACCTTACTTTACAAGTATAGATGTATTTACAAATAGCACAGTAAACGTTCTCATGTGCACGTGCACTTCTGTACATATTTTGATCAATAGTGTTCATTAAGATTATTTATTTTTCAGGCAACAATTGTACATAAAGTTCTTTTTTAACAAATGAGGAGCACTTGCTTTAATTAGCATTTTATCATACAATCCGCGTATTTTTTGCCATTCGTATAGTGGGTGAACTCTCATCTCTTCATGCTTGGAGAATCCAAAATACATTCCAGCCTTACGGGAATCGAACAAAAACCCATAGAGTGGGAGCACAATTAGACACCCACTGCACAAAATCAGGCTGAAAGATGGGTAAGAAAAATGTGTAAATAATGCAGACAGTTTAAAAAAGGAATTATTGTGGTTGGCCATACCCATGGTCCTACGATGAGTGAAGGGACTGTATTTGTTGGTATTTGAAAACAAGTTGGATACCGAAAAGTTTATCAGGCTATAAGAATATGTCACTTATTTTAAGGACACTCCCTCATCTAATTATATCTGGAAGGACCTACAAAATAATACGACTTGATCCAGATTAAAAAAAAAACTGAAAGAATATTGGAAGACCGTCTAAACCGTCAAAATGATTATTTTCGCAAATTGGAAGATTTCCGGTATGACTTTCGTAGCGATTGGAATGCACCAACCTTGCAAAATCTTGTAGATTCAACTTGAAAGCAGATGGTCAAGAGAAAAGAGGCACATTTGCATGCTGTTAAATAATGCTATCTATGTTTTCTGTTGGTGTGATTCAGATATCTACATATCGATTTGCAAGGTTTTTGAGGAATAAAGATGTATCTGAAGAATTGAATAACATTTTCCAGTCTTTTACTGAATCTTTTGTAAAAATACCTAATTACTATACAGCAAAAAATTTAGAAATGGATTTTTTAGAAACTTAGGAAAAGAAAATTAAATTTTCAGTTCAACAGAGACACTTTACGCATATTAAAATACTTGTCAATAATTTTATAAACAAATACTACATAATTATATTCATGCTCATACATAGGATTTGAATTAATAGCATTTTCTAAAATAGAAGAGATAAGATTCCTACATAAATATCTGTGCTTTTGAACGTCATTTCATACAACATAGTGTAGGCACCGTGATCCCATCATAAGAGGCGATCATGCCAAGGCACTTCTAATACAATAAGATATTAATGTACGATATTTAATCCTTTAAAACTAACTATTATTAACAATAGGTAATTTAAAAATATTAACAACATATTTCATTCACTGCTAAACATAGTCTTAAAAATATTTTTCAGATTTATATAACTCCAAAACATTAAATAAAAAAAACTCTGAATGAAAAGTAATTCAATAGATGACGTACATTTTATTTATTTCAACTCTAGAAAGCATCCTTGATTTATGTGACCTAATGTTGACTGAGATAAATAAAATACACTTCTTAACAAGAAAAGAAATATTTCTATGCATAAACATAATAATAATTCTAAATCTTTTTAAAGAAAAAATAATTCAATCCATCTATTATTTAATGCAAAGTTGAACTATTCCATTTATACGCAATTTTACAGCAATGTTTAAATATAATTTTTGAAAGTTTTGCTTACATTTCTAAATTGTTTAATCCTTTATGTTATGTTACCTAGAAAATTTTAGTTTTAGAAAAGTACATAATTGCACGTTTTACATTTAAAATTTTTTTCTAATTTTCCATCTTAAATAATTATAGAAATAATAATGATAATTTTGTAAATATATAATTATTTTTCATAAATTCTAATAAAAAAATTATTTTTAATAATTTACATATTTTTCATTTGTAATCACTAATCTTATTATGTCATTTCAAAAAGGAAAATCTGATTGAACATGACAAATTTATTTAAATTATTCATCCAAGAGTAATTATAATTCCATTTCATAACTTATAAAACTTTATTTCTGCAACAGAGTAATGGACATTTTATGATATTTATATTTATTATCCTATCTTTAAAAATAAAAGAATTTCAGGAAAAATAATAAATATGTAAATTTATTTATTGAAAATTATTTTATCAATACATAATTTAATTCCACATATTCCTTTAAAATTGAAAGACATATATATCAATTAACTACTTAATCGAAGATATTTTTAATTTTATTTATATTCCGATATATATTAAGTTTGTCTTTTCTACCTTAAATATGTCTTTTTAGGTTAAGTTATTTGTGATTTTTACCTTCTATTTTTTATTTAAATGGTGAATACCATCATGTGGTGTAAATATATAAAGACTCATTATTTTATTTTAAATCCGTTCTTATAGAATCCCCTATATAATAATAGCCTAAGTTGTCTGTCCATCTGTCCGTCTGTCCCCGAATTAATGAAGCGGTTGGAACTGGTATGGATACAGCACCCATATTGGATTATTGATGAATTAGAGCTGACAAAATTCAAAGCGAGAAAAATTTATCTTTTCCTAAACTGTAGATCATATTCCAAAATAAATTGGTATAATTAAGATACGTATCACAGCGTAAAATACTGCCATCTTTAAAACGTCCGAAATCCACAGCGTTCACCTTTTAGAGCAATTAATGCCATTATATCAAGCCCCATTTTAAGAACAGGCGTTTAAATTTATCAATTTATCACATAATAAATAGGTAAAAAAAACAATTGTTTTTCTTTCATTAAGACGACATTCCTTTAACCATCTCATTTAATCATTTATTTTAGATTATTTAAAAATCGTCTGCATTATTTCAATACGTTATATCACTAAACTTAGATATTGCGTAAATATTTTTTCTATATTTGGCTTAAATAATATATTAGATACATATGTGATAATTTAAAATCTATTATTATTTTTTTTAATTCTGAGCTAAAATACAAACCATCTTTTTTACCAGCCTCAGCCTCATAGGGTACTTTACAATTCTGGAAAATTAATAAATTTACTGATAACGTCATATGACGGGCTATATTCTAATTTTTAAATTATTTTTTCTAAAAGGTTTTTGATTTTGGTTTGGTTTGGAGCGCTACGGTCTACTGTTTTGCACACGTGGGCTAATGAGACCGGGACCTACTGCTTAATGCCGATTCCGAACGGCTATGAACATCCATGCCATAGTGGGATTCGAACCCACGAACTCTGGTACCGACGATCAGCACCCTAACCAATCGGCCAGCGTTCGGCTTTTTCTTAAAGGAAGAGTATTAAAGTTGATCTTAATAAAAAATTCGATTAAAAATGTCTGTTCGACTAACATAGTTTTACTTCGACATATACGTATATGAAACATAATAACTGTAAAGTAATAGTTCGAAAAAATCTGTTTTCTAAAGTTCGCCGTTGTAAGGCATTCTTTTATTATTACACAGGTTTAAAGACGTTTGAAAGCGTGTGCCAAAAGGAAACAAAATGGAGTAAATACTCGTTTCATTAGGAATATTTGTTGTTGAATGTGGTTTGTTTATAAAAGTAAATAGCTTTAAATATAAATTCAATCTACAATGATTTTATTGAAGTTATTGATGCTTTTTGTAAAAATATTAATACTTTTCAAATTTCAAATTAATAACACTTGAAACATACAAATATTTTTAACGATTTTAAATTTTCAACAAATTGCAGCACTGATAACAGAATATTTTATTCGAGGAACTCAAAGCATGCTTTCCAAAGTGCTGAGTACCTTTATACTTTTAATAAAATGTTTCCGACGATAGATTTCTTAAAATTTATAAAACTTGGTTAAATCATTTTGTAGGGTTAAATGTTTAATGATCTTAATATTATTAGACAATTTAACATAAATTAGGTTAATATTATTAGACATTTTAACATAAAATAGGTTAATATTGTTAAACATTTTAACATAAATACAGAGTATTACTTCATTGTTTCTGCAATGTTGTTTTTAAATTTATAACGCTGGGTTAAATGAATTTGTCTGTATATACGTGCAATGATGAATAAATTAATGATCCAAAATTTGTAGCTGAAAGTTGTTTGTTTATAAAAGAAAATAACTTCAAATATAAATTTAATCTACATTGAATGAAGTTATTGATATTTTTGTAAAAATATTAATAATTTTCAAATTAATAACACTTGAAACATACAAATATTTTTAACGATTTTAAATTTTCAACAAATTGCAGCACTGATAACAGAATATTTTATTCGAGGAACTCAAAGCATGCTTTCCAGAGTGCTGAGTTTACCTTTATACTTTTAATAAAATGTTTCCGACAATGGATTTCTTAAAAATTATAAAACTTGGTTAAATCATTTTGTAGGGTTAAATGTTTAATGATCTTAATATTATTAGACAATTTAACATAAAATAGGTTAATATTATTTGACATTTTAACATAAAATATGTTAATATTATTAAACATTTTAACATAAATTCAGAGTATTACTTCATTGTTTCTGCAATGTTGTTTTTAAATTTATAACGCTTGGTTAAAGGATTTTGTTTGTATATAAGTGCAATGATAAATAAATTAATGATCCAAAATTTGTAGCTGAAAGTTGTTTGTTTATAAAAGTAAATAAATTCACCTATAAATTCAATCTACATTGAATGAAGTTATTGATATCTTTTTGTAAAAATATTAATTATTTCCAAATTAATAACATTTGAAACATAAACATATTTTAAAAGCTTTTGAATTTTCAACAAATTGAAGCACTGATAACAGAATATTTTATTCAAGAAACTCAAAGCATGCTTTCCAGAGTGCTGAGTTTACCTTTATACTTTTAATAAAATGTTTCCGACAAAGGATTTTTTTAAATTTAAAAAGCTTGGTTAAATCATTTTGTAGGGTTAAATGTTTAATGATGCTAATATTATTAAACATTTTAACATAAATACAGAGTATTACTTCATTGTTTCTGAAATGTTGTTTTTAAATTTATAAGGCTTGGTTAAATGATTTTGTCTGTATATAAGTGCAATGATAAGTAAATTAATGATCCAAAATTTCTGGCTGAAAGTTGTTTGTTTATAAAAGTAAATAAATTCACCTATAAATTCAATCTAAATTGAATGAAGTTATTGATACCTTTTTGTAAAAATATTAATACTTTTCAAATTAATAGCACTTGAAACATACAAATATTTTAAAGCTTTTAAATTTTCAACAAATTGCAGCATTGATAACAGAATATTTTATTCGAGGAACTCAGAGCATGCTTTCCAGAGTGCTGAGTTTACCTTTATACATTTAATAAAATGTTTCCGACAACGGATTCTTTACATTCCAGAAAATACCATGGCCGATATTCTTTAAAATTTCAAGGGAAAATATTTTTTCGCACCTTTAAATTTTTGTGTTACATTGGGATGAGCTAAGCTATAAAAAAATCTGCATTGGGCGGCATTGTAGATAACACTGGGTGATTTGATGCTCCTTAGCGAATTCCTTTCTCTTTTATTTTTAAGCTTTCGAACACCTTTGTTTGTTTACATGCTTTGTAAGATATCTAGTTAGTCTTATAAAAGAAAGTTCTATTGTGTACCAGTTGATGGATCACTTACTTTTATTGATTGTACATAGCAGACATTAGATTTGATGTATTTTTCTTGGAAACAATTAAAGGGCTTCTTTTAAAATATTCTGTATTTTTTATTTACTTTACCTTCCGGTACACTGCCATCTAAAATATTTTTTCTTAATATTGATTTTTTATATTTAATAGCGAGTAACATTTATTCACCGCAAAACATATATTGATATTCTAACGAAAATTTTCCATTTTATTCGTTTAATCCTATAAAATAAAAATTTTAAATTTAAATAATATGTATGTTGTTGAAAACTAAGACAACTATTTTATATTAGCTAATATAGTTTGAATAATTGACATGTATGTGATTACTTAAATTTATGAAGTTATAACGAAATACTTAATTTACTGTCTGATATATTTTATTAATTTTCATAAATAAAATATATTTAGCAATATTTATGATGTAAAGTTTACTTTTTTTAAATTTTTTTAAATGTAATTTGTTATACGAACTAATTAATTTATAATTAAATATTGATTATTTAATAATTTGTTTTACAAGCTCTTTCACATAATAATTCCTAAATAACCTAATATCCTATTTCTTATATGAGCAAAACAATTCAATGGCTTCTTTTAAAATATTCTATATTGTTTTTACTTTACCTTCCGGTACACTACCATCTAAAATATTTGTCATAATATTGATCTTTATTATTAAACAGGCAGTAAAATGTTTTTAATATTATAACGAAACTTTCAAGTTTATTCTTTTAATCCTATAAACTGCCAAATTTATTTTTAAATAATATACATGTTATTGAAAACTAAGAAAACTAATTTATATTAGCTAATATAGTTTGAATAATTAACATGTATGTGAATACTTAAATTTATAAAGCTACAGCTATATACTTAACCCATTAGCTCCCAGTGATCTATTTTTAGATCGCTAAACATAGCATGGGAAATTCGCTTTTAGATGACCTTCAACCCACCTCACACATTCCACACTGCACATGGGGCAAGACAAGGCATGCACCTGTTTACCAACAGGTGGTTTTTTTTTGTTTGGTTTGGTTATTGGTCTAAAGCGATAAGAGAAAGTTTGAATCACCATTCCGTTCCGTAGTTTTTCGACGTTTCTTAACATAAACCCTGAAAACAGCTAAGCAATGACAGTAACTTAAACTTTTTTTGGCATTTTAATATCTTCATAGATGTAGCTATTAGAATATAAAGCTATAATATCTTAAAATAAATATAAATAGTAAAAATTAGCGTCGAAATATTGCTGATCTAGAAATAGATCACTGGGCGTTCGGGCGTTTTTTCCTTCCTATCTGGTAATATTGTGTTTTTTTCACCTTAGATGAAAATATGAGCCGAAAAGTATTTAATAACGTTCAGGATGCAGTTGATTATCTGTTTTCTGAACAAATTGTAGAGGATATTATTGTCATATTACCTGATGTAGATGAATTCACAGATGAAAAGGAAATAGATGATGATAATTTACATGCTCCATTGGAGATAGTAAATGAAAATTTTAAACAGTGGGGGATATTTAGCATGTACCTTTCTATGTATGAGATTATTATAAGGTATTATGAACATCACTCTTTAAAACAATTCATAAGAGCTAAACCAATATGGTTTGGTTACAAATTGTAGGCAATGTGGGTTGATACTGGATACTGCTATAAATTTTCATTGTATTGTGGTAAAGAACTATATGAGACTCGTTCATTAGGGTCCCTGGGAGAAAAAGTTGTACTGAATATGTTATCTGTTGAAACAAATCCATCTAGCCATGTAAAGTTTTTCACTAGTCATCTTTTATTGCATAATTTACATGAAAAGGGGTTCCAAGATACTGGTACTATAAGAGACACTAGAACTGAGAAATGCACCCTAAAGTCTTCAAAGGAGTTTGATAAAATGCAACGTGATACTAATGATTTTCAGTTCGACTAAAAAATAAAATCACGATAGTTAGATGGAAAGACAATAAGAGTTGATATGTTGCTACACACTTTGATAGTGTTGGGTGCACATCAAAAGTTCAAAGATGGTCTTCTGAGAAAAAAGAAAAAGTATCAATCCCACAACCAAATTTAATAAATAATTATAACAAACATATGGGAGACCATCATGACTGGCCTCTAGAGAAACACGGCATAGCAATAAGAGGTAAAAAAATGGGTGTCTATTCACTCGAATAATTGATATGGCTGTAGTGAATGCAAGTATTCTGCCCAAAAATGCACATAAAGGTGATTTTATGTCCATAAAAGATTTCGGAAGAGCTGTAAAATATCTAAAATTGGGAATCAGAAAAAAGGTTTTGAAAGATCGACCTTACAGTTTTCCTTCATCATTAACAGCTAATATCAGTGATGATGTTCGCTTTGATAGAATGGATTACAATATGGGACAAAGAAAGGGAAGCTGTCGACTTGTAGGGTGCCAAGGAAGGTCCCTAACATATTTTGTGAAATGCGATGACACTTTATGCAAGAAATGTTTCATCAAATTACACACTAAACTGTGGAAACATTAAAATTTTGTGTTTTAAAATAACTGAACATTACTAAGTACATTCTGTAATATTGTGAAATTCTGGATAAATAAACGTTTTTTAAAAGAAAACACATTAGTTTTTATCTATTTGGTTCGTTTTTACCACGTTATTGAAGTACTACTGATTGTTGTGTATTTGCAAAAATATATCCCCCGAACGCCCAGTGATCTATTTTTAGATCAGCATATTTTTTAAAAACTATGGTACGTATTGATAAAATTCGATAATAATATTCATGTTGATAGTAAAAGACACCCAATTTAGGAATTATATGTCATTATGTCGAAAAAAAATAATTTGGGAGTTAATGGGTTAATTTACTTTTTTTTATTTTTTATTAATTTTCATGAATAAAATATATTTAGCAATATTTATGCTGTGAAGATTTAATTTATAAAAGTTTTTAATGTAGTTTTTATACACAATAATTAATTTAAAATAAAATAAAGATTATTTAATAATGCGTTTTAGTTGCTGTTTCATATAATAATTCCTAAATCACCTAATATTCTATTCCTTATAAGAATATAAATGATATATTTGTAAGTATATAAATTTTTAAACATAAATTATAAGCAATTGATTAGATTTGATGTATTTTTCTTGGAAACAATTTAAGGTCTTCTTTTAAAATATTCTATACATTTTTTTACTTTACCTTCCGGTTCACTACCATCTAAAATATATTTTCTTAATATTGAATTTTATTATTTAATAGTGAGTAATATATATTCACCCCAAATATTTATATTTTTATTATAACGAAACGTTTTCCATTTTATCTGCTTAATCCTATAAAATACCAATTTCAGTTTTAAATAATATAAATGTTATTGAAAACTAAGAAAATTATTTTATATTATCTATATAGTTTGTATTATGAACATGTATGTGATTACTTGAATTTATGAAGTTACAGAGAAATACTTAATTTACTGTTTCTTAATTTTTACTAATTTTCATAAATAAAATATGTTTATCAATATTTATGATGTAAAGATTTCATTTATAAATTTTTTAATGTAATTTGTTATACGTAAAAATTAATTTATATTTAAATATAGATTATATAATAATGTGTTTCAGTTGCTCTTTCACATAGTTATTATTAAATAACGAAATATCCTATTCCTTATACGAATATAAATTATATATCTGTAAGTATATAATTTTTAAACATAAATTATAAGCAATTAATTAGATTTGATGTATTTTTCTTGGAAACAAAGCCGATGGTACCGATGGTAGTGTACCGAACTACCATCTAAAATATTTTTTCTTAATATTGTTTTTTTGTAATTTAAGAGCGAGTAACATTTTTTTTTTAATATTATAAAGAAACTTTCAAGTTTATTTTTTTTAATTCTATAAAATGGCAATATTAGTTTTAAAAAATATATATGCTATTGAAAAAGAAGAAAAACTTATTTTATATTCATTAATATAGATTGGATAATTAACATGTATGTGATTACTTAAATTTATGAAGTCACAGAGAAATACTTAAATTACTGTGTTTTAATTTTTATTAATTTTCATAAATAAAATATATTTATCAATATTTATGATGTGAAGATTTCATTTATAAAAATTTTTGAAATGTAATTTGTTATACTTAAGAATATTCTTTATGAAACGAAGAGTAATTATGTTGATATTAACCCCTTCCCGGTTTCTCCCTAGCTGAAGTCGGGCAGGGGAAATGTACTATTCTGGCTCATCCCGAGTGTAGCTCGGGCACTGTGAAATTTTACTCTGCGCAATCAGTCTTTCCCAAATTATCTCAAATAAGCTTGTTATGGTTTCGACTGCTTTTGTTTACTTTTTAGGCTACTGGATTATTTGCTGCTCAAAGAAAGACAGCAAAGGGAAGAAGTAAAAAGAGAAACACGTTTCTACTGTTCAGATTGCTATGTTAAACTTGTGATGTTGTGTGCAATACCTTGTTTCCGATTGTATTATACACGATTAAATTTTGATTAATCATTTCATATTCATTTCTGTAAATGCAAAGTATATATATATATATATATATAATTTGATTCAAGAGAAAAGCTGGGCTATCCTAAACTTAATATTTATAGTTAGTGTGAATTGACTCCAACGTCTAATGATTTCTGCAGAACAGAAAGCCAACTATAAAGGTAAATTATTCATTTATTTAAATTGGTTTTTTTACATTAAATTTTAGGAAATTTTGTATGCGAATGATGCTATTATGTTTAAAAATCTATATATCCATTAAAATAAGCATAAAAAATTGACATGTTTTGACCCATAATCCCGAAATAACATGAACCTGGAAGGGATAAATAAAAAAGTCTGTCGGACTAACTTAGTTTTATATAAAAGTATATGAAATATAAAAACACTAAGGTAATAGTTCGAATTAGGGGTTTTCTGACGTTCGCCGTTGTGAAGTTAAATATTAAGTAAATATGTTTTTTTATATTTGGTTTAAATAATAGATTAAGTACATATGTGATAGATAATGAGGATAATGAGGACATATAATGATTGTAAAGCAAAATACAAACCCTTTTTTACCTACCTCATAGGATACTTTACGATTCTGGAAAATTAAAAATTTTACTGATCCCGTCATAAGATGGGTTATATGCTAGTTTGCATAATTTTCTTTCTCAAAGGAAGAGTATTAAATTTGATCTTAATAAAAATTTTGTTTAAAAACGTCTATTGAACTAACTTAGTTTTACTTCGATATATAAACGTACATGAAACATAATAAGTGTAAGGTAATAGTTCGAATAAACGGTTTTCTGACGTTCGCCGTTGTCAGGCAATCTTTTATTATTACACAGATTTAAAGAAGTTTGAAAGCTTGTGCCAAAAGGGGAAAAAAAAAGGAGTAAATACACGTTTTCGTAGGGATATTTTTCTCGATTTTTGTGCTTTCCTTACAGCGTATTGCGTTTTCGTAAATGAAACATTTCAACCGGATAGACAGGATTTCTGGAGTGAGATATACCTTGATTACTGCACTCAAAGTCAATCGATTCGTCGCTGGAAGATTTATTGAAAGTGCTCCCGCCAAGAATTTTGGAGACGAGAATGTAGAAAATTACAGGTTTCAGATATATATCATATTTGATATGGCCTTTTTTCCCCACTCTCTTTTTACTTTCAAACTCGCAGATATCAGATATTTTTCAGATCCAAATCTCGAGGGTAGAATTTACTTTAACTTGATAGTTGGTGGCTTTCATTACTTGTTTCGGGATAAATATATCATCCTTTTCAGCTCTTTCCATTTTAGCATTAGATTATAAGATTCAGACGTTGTAGCGAAAAGTGTTTAACGAAAGCACATAGGTATCTCTCATTGAATAGGATTTCCGGTTATTTATGCGATGAGATTCTTCCGTTTGGGATTTTTTCGTTTCTAAAAGCCAGACACTTGTTTTTAATGCACCACAGTTCTTATTTGAATAGGAAATGCGGTATTTTGTTATATACATATTTTGTCTCTATTTTTAGATAAAAACGAATAAAAAATTTTAAATAACAAAATTAAAGAAAATAAATATATTGCAATTTGAATGTATAATCAATTGAAATAACTTAGTACTTTAGTTAATATGCATGCAATATTTTTTTCCACATAATATAATATTTTAAATATTCTATAAGGCAATAAAATAAAGTTTCTAATTACATTACATGGATTTTTTACATCCTAAGTGGATGGAATATCGGAAGTTATACTAAATGTTAAATCAATGCAATAAACTCGTACATTTAAAATGGATACAAAATAAATATATCGTAGTTTAAATGTATAATAAATTGAAATAACTTAGTACTTTAGTTAATATGCATGCAATATTTTCCCATATCATATAATATATTAAAAATTCTATAAGGCAATAAAATAAAGTTTCAAATTAAATTACATGGATTTTTTTCTTCTTAAGTGGATGGAATATTCGGAAGTTACACTAAATATTAAATGAATGCAATACACACGTACATTTAAAATACATACAAAATAAATAGATCGTAATTTAAATAAATAATAAATCAAATTGACTTAGTGCTTTAGTTAATACTTTAGTTAATATGTATGCAACAATTTCCCATATAATATAATATATTGAAAATTCTTTAAAGCAATAAAATAAAATTTCAGATTACATTACATGGATTTTTTCGTTCTAAGTTGATGCAATATTCGGAAATTACAATAATTGTTAATTGAATGCAATAAACGAGTACAACTTTTAAAATGGATACAAAATAAATATATTGCTGTTTAAATGTATAATAAATCCAAATAACTTTGTACTTTAGTTAATATGCATGCAGTATTTTTTCCATATAATATAATATATTAAATATTCTACAAGGCAAAAAAATAAAGTTTCAAATTACATTAGATGGATTTTTTACATCCTAAGTGGATGGAATATCGGAAGTTATACTAAATGTTAAATCAATGCAATAAACTCGTACATTTAAAATGGATACAAAATAAATATATCGCAATTTAAATAGATAATAAATCCAATTGTCTTTGTGCTCTAGTTAATACTTTAATTAATATGCATGCAATAATTTAACATAATATAATATATTGAAAATTCTTTAAATCAATAAAATAAAGTTTCAAATTACATTACATGGATATTTTCTTCATAAGTGGATGGAATATTCAGAAGTTACAATAATTGTTAAATGAATTCAATAGACACATACATTTAAAATGGATACAAAATAAATATATAGTAGGTTAAATGAATAATAAATTGAAATAACCTAGTACTGTAGTTAATATACATGCAATATTTTCCCATATCATATAATATATTAAAAACTCTATAAGGCAATAAAACAAATTTTCTAATTATATTACATAAATGTTTTTCATCCTAAGTGGATAAAATATTCGGAAGTTACAATAATTATTAAATGAATGCTATAAACGGGTACATTTAAATTAAATACAAATAAATAGATCGCAGTTTAAATATATAATAAATTCAAATAACTTAATACTTTGGATATTTATGCATGCATTATTTCCCCAAATAGTATAATATATTAAAAATTCTTTAAAGCAATAAAATAAATTTCAAATTACATTACGTGGATTATTTTAATCCTAAGTAGATGAAATATTTTGAAGTTACAATAATTGTTATGTGAATGCAATAAACGCGTACGTTTAAACTAGACACAAAATAAATATATCACAGTTTAAATGTATAATCCATCCAAATAACTTAGTACTTTAGTTAATATGCATGAAATATTTTTCTATATAATACAATTTATTAGAAATTTTTAAAGCAATAAAATAAATATCAAATTACATTACGTGGATTATTTTCATCCCAAGTGTATGAAATATTCTGAAGTTACAATAATTGTTAAATGTATGCAATAAAAGCGTACATTTAAAATGTATATAAAATAAAAAGATTGCAGTTTAAATGTATAATAATTTGAAATAACTTAGTAGTTTATTTAATATGCATGCAATATTTTCCCAAATAGTATAATATGTTAAAATTCTTTAAAGCAATAAAATAAAGTTTCAAATTACATTTCATGGATTTTTTTCATCCTAAGTGGATGGAATATTCGGAAGTTATACTAATTGTTAAATCAATGCAAATAAACTCGTACATTTAAAATGGATACAAAATAAATATTTCTCAGTTTAAATATATAATAAATTCAAATAACTCAGTACATTATATAATATTCATTCAATATTTTCCCAAATTTTATAATATATTAAAATTTCTATAAAGCAATAAAATAAATTTCAAATTACATAACATTCCTTATATCGTGTATACTGGATTTTGTTACAAAGAAAAACATCTGCTCCTATCAAAAATTGAAGAACATGAAGATTGACTAGAATTATTAAAAGCAGTATATATTTTAGCACCAACTTTCAAGAAATAGATTGCATTTCTCTCCTTTTCTGCATATTTTTTTTATATTTTCAACTAGCTATTTTATTATAAACTTAAAACCATGTCTGGTTACTTTGTGTATTGAATGACAATTGTTAAATACTAGTAGTTTTTTATTGTACTTATTACGATTAAAAAAATCGAAAAAATGTTCTGCTTCTAACGGAGCATTTTTTTTCCAATGCAGGAGGCGATACAAATATTATCCTAGCGTCTTAACAAGGCTGTGAACCTGTTACTCTTTTAGAATGACCCGGAGATCAAGTGTAGCTTAAACCATATTATACCACACCAACTAAATATTTCTGAAAAATTTTAAAAATTTATCCATAACATTAATATGGTGTAACTAAGCATATAAAACCAAAATTTTAAAAATAAATTTTAATTTTTTAAGTAACTAGCTGTCCTATAATTACACTCCTATAAATACACTACTAAAATTTAACAAATATCACTTACATTGCATTAGGCTGATTCATAGGTGAAATTTGGGAAAACATTCAAACCAAAGTTCAATATTACATTTTAAGCACACTGCTTTTCTTTTGCAGTTCTTGAACTGGTAATTTTGGTAAGGGGTAATAGAAAAAGGATATCCGTTATAGGATGCTAATACTTAAAATTTATATCCAAATTTTACAGGTTTATTTTTCACGAACATCTTGCAACTGTGCCTTCCAAAATATTTTACCATTCTTTCATCGATGGTGAGATTTTCAGAAAATATAACAAATTTCTTCAATGTTATGCTGATTTTGTCCTAGAAAGGTCGAATTTTATAATAACGATCTTGTGGATGAATTGAAGAATCATCGTTAAAATGGATAAAGTGTTTGGTGTCACAATACCTTTTCTTGGACCTAGCGTTACTTGCTAATGTAGTGCTAATGTCTGGAGTACTAAAAGTAACCTCCACTGTGTTTGAAAAGAAATAATAAATATAAAATTAAAGATTAAAAAATGACAATTTTTAAGGGGTTGATAAAAATATAGTTTACAATATAATATATTTTGATTTCTCAGTTTTTTTGTTACTATGATAAAGTGTGTCTATTTTAAAGGTCTTAAAATAAAATCCACTCAGAAAATATTTATAACTTTATTATTAAATGGAATTCTATTTGCTGTCCTGTTTATAGGACAGCGGTCCAATATGGGTTAAGGCATGCTACGGAAGCGAGTACCATGACCTCCACTGGGTCCTTCTAATTTAGAAGCAGGGATCAAGCAGAAGACCTCCAGGCTTGGCCTGCCTCCCCCAGATGTATTGTTTGAGAACATTTGAGGACTTTGTGACAATGAACATGTTTTACGTGCCCCAGTCACCTTTAGCAGTCACCTTTGGCGGATATTAGGAGATTATAGATTGCCAGCTATAGCTACGAATCCGCAACCTTTCATTTACGAAAGCTACCTTTGCCCACAGGGTTACAGCGCCTCTGTAATGGAGAAATATAATTTTTAATAAAGCTTTTTACTTCATAACAGTCAAACACAATTGAAAATTCACAGAACATATTTTATAACACTAAAGTAGGACAAATGCTTATTCATTGTATTAATATATTTTGGAATACTACCGAAGAACAAATTTTTATTCATTGTATTATACTATATATATCACACGAAACGCACATATATTTCAAAAGAAAGAATGCAATTCTTAATGCACAGGAAATTTGGAATGACATATAGACCATAGTTTATTCTGAAATTTATTTTTACACGCCTTTAAAACACACAAAATATTCTTCAGTTTTATAAGAATTCAAATTTCTAAGAACATAACGAAAAATCATTAGGAATATAACTATCTATAAAGAGGATTATTTCTAAAATTTACTGGTCAAATTTGGGCCAAAATAATTAAGAAATCATATGTTATCAATGTGTTAAAAATCATTGTATTTGTTAAATGAAATTCAGTATATTTCAATTTTTAGACAAATATGTATTTATAGCATGTTTATTGATTACTTTCTCAAGTAAAAAGAATGCCAGAAAATGAAAAAGAAATCATATGTTAAGAAATCATATGGGCCAAAATAATTAAGAAATCATATGTTATCAATGTGTTAAAAATTATTGTATTTGTTAAATGAAATTCAGTATATTTCAATTTTTAGATAAATATGTATTTATGGCATGTTTATTGATTACTTTCTCAAGTAAAACTAATACCAGAAAATGAAAACGAAATCAGTTTATTCATGAAAAGAAGCAGCTAGTTTATAAAAATATTTCATTGCCACTGGAATTATCAATCATGTATTTAATTTTCAAGAAAAAAAATGCATTTCTCTATTTTTCGCGATAGATATTTTTAATAGTTTCAACGAGCTATTTCATTATATACTTAAACCAATGTCTGGTTAATTTGTGTATATTTTAGAACCATATTTTAGGAGCTTTTCTATAACCATTTATTTCATACAATTTTTCGATTTGTTATATGACAATGAGAAAAACCAATATTCAAAGAACCAAATTAATTTCTTATAATGTTGTTATCTTCTAAAATTGTGCATACAAATTACAATAGGTAATAGTAAATATTTCATAGCAAAATATTTCTAAAATTTTGGAAAAAGTAGCATGCACTTAGCTGTTTTACTTTGTACGGAAAAGCATCAGAGTCACCAGGAAACTTATACGTTGCTACAAGTTGCAAATGGGGTAATTAGATTTAATAATTAAATTATATGTATTGATTATTATGGAAATTTTAAAAATATGATTGATAGTTAATAAATAGAAGTGTGGAAAAAATATATTTTCTGTTCTTCATAAAATATTATATTAAAATTCTTTAAAGCAATAAAATAAATTTCCAATTACATAAAATAGATTATAGGGTGAATACGTGAGTTTGTTATAAAAAAAACTTAAACCATCAAAGTTGTTAGTCAGATTCACACTTTTCTTATATAATAATATTAACTTCAAATACGTAATATTTTATCAGCACTCAGTGAACAAAAGAAATATTTTATGTTTTTATAGTCCATAAGCATCTTCATTATAAATAAAGGTCAGGCATAATGCCAGGATTTATAATGTATTGTACTGTATTCTAAATACAGAAATCTATTTAACCGGTACTAGTCTAAAATTCTTATTCAAAAACATTAAAATTTATTGAGTGATTTCTTATATAGAGGAAGTAAATCAGATATGTATTTTTATACAAGCCCTAAACATATTTGTATATATATATATATATATATATATATATATATATATATATTATATATATATATATATATATATATATATATATATATAAACATATATATATATATATATATATATATATATATATATATATATATATATATATATATATATATATATATATATATATATATAAATATATATATATATATATATATATATATATATATATATATATATATATATATATATATATATATATATATATATATATATATATATATATATATATATATATATATATATATATATATATATATATATATATATATATATATATATATATATATATATATATATATATATATATATATATATATATATATATATATATATATATATATTTATATATATGCAAATAGTCGTGAATTCCCATAAATTTTTATTTATCTCTGAAATGTGAATAAAACTTTTATAGTCTAAGCAATTTAAACAGATTAATTAAAGAACAAAAATACGTATAAAAACACCCGTTTTATATTCATTTCCTTTTATAATTATTTTAACAATAAAACGCCATATTTAGAGCAGTTAAAAACTCCGAAAATTAAAAAGAAACAAAAAAATTGAAGAATATGATTCAAAGTTAATTTTACAGAAATATAATGAAACTCTGTGAAATCACAAAATGATTATCTGATAAAGTAGAATTCTTATAGTAGCAGAGGTCAAACCATGAGTTAGCGGCTGAAGTGCACTACAAGTGAGACAACTGATATCACAGAATTTGCTGCAAGAAATGTGCTACTCTCTATTACACACACACACACACACACACACACACACATATATATATATATATATATATATATATATATATATATATATTCAGTAATTAGTATTCAATTCAATAATTATTATTTTATTGATAAATATTCTGTATATTATTTTACACAAATCTAGTGGTATGTAAATAAATTCGACTAATTAATGACCTAGGAGAATAATATATACTGTGGTCACTTTCAAACTGACAATACTACTGACAATACTGATAACAATAAGAAAATTAAGTGTGATACAGTATACTGGCAAATAAGTTTAATAAATGCAGTTGAAGAGTTCAATTTTAATAAACAAATCCTATACTACATAAAATTGTATTTAATTCTTACTTTAAATGACTTTTCTATTAATTTACACTAACATATATTTTAGAGTATTTTATGTTAATGTATAGCATATGTTCACATTGAAAATATTCTAAAACTGACATTCAAAGTCATTTGCTCCTCTAAACACATTACTGTCTTTCGAAATTTAAGGGATAATTTTTAATATCTAACTGTTTCTCAAAATGAACATTGTGAATCAAATTAACTTAAAAAAAAGATTAAATAAAACATTGGAACATATAGGCTTTACTTCAATAAATATTTTTAGTGATATTTCTTGTGTTTAAAGAATTCATCTAAACTTAATAACGAAATATGTCCAAACAACCTCACTTCCTTTTGAGAGGTATAAGATTAAGCTATTTATGAAATAAGCCTATGTATCACCTGCATTAATTTTTCTGAAGCGTGTAACACGTTTTTTGAGAAGGAGAAAATGTGATTTGTAAAGAATCTGTCATTTTTAAGAAAGCCAACGCAATTCCTCGGGATATCGAAATCGCTGAACTGCAGATGTGGTTCCTTACTTTCACTGCTCTAACTGTCATTATCAATGGATCAGTTATTCTCTCGAATCATTTATATCAGAAAGTTCCATTTTGTCATTTTTATCTCCTTCTTCAAAAGGAACTTCTAATTGCTCTATTGAAGACTTGCTTTTTTTTCTCCTTCCTTCCCCATACAAACGAATATATCTTAATATCTATCAGTATATATATAATATATAATATATATATATATATATATATATATATATATATATATATATATATATATATATATATATATATATATATATATATATATATATATATATATATATATATATATATATATATATATATATGTATATATGTACCAAATTGTATGACATTTTAAAATGATGCAATGCGATTATTAAGTTTGTAACATCAAGCATTATAAGAAGTAATTACGTTTTTTTATAATTTTAAATACATAAAAAGTTTTTTAGAAATAATATCTTTCAGGTTTTCTTATTTATAACACGGTTCAAATAATTTATAATATGGCTTGATTTTATAAAATACTGATTGTTATAACCTCATATATAAATTTCAATTTCCTAATTTTGTTCTTTTGTTCTTTTGTTCAGCCATACATCGCGTTTAATAATTTTGAACTAATCTGTGTGATAATACACTCATGTCCATAAATTAAGGATAATGAAGTTCAGGCAATGAAAGAGACAAAAGCAAAACAAATTTGACTTATTTGTAAAGTCTATTTATTAAACAAAAGGTAAAGAGCAAAAAAGATGCTATACGTTTGACATAATTAATAAAAATTGCGATTTTTACTCCCTGGAGCAAATTTCAAAAAAGAACCCGTTTACAGAAAACAGTATAACATGGTTAGTATGATGGTTAATACGGAGTATGTCTCCCGGACGATGCAATACAAGCGTTACAACGCCTACGCATGCTGAGTATCAGAATATCAATCTGATCTTGGTTTAAATTACACCACTCATCAAGCAATGCCCTCCGAAGTTCCGATAGACAGTTGGGAGGGGGTTGTCGGGTTGCAATTCGTCGGCAAACATGTCCCACAGATGCTCTATTGGATTCAAGTCCGGTGAGTATGCTGGCCAATCCACAAGGGTGATATCCTCCGATTGAAGGCATTCGTCTACAATGTTTGCACGGTGAGGTCGGCGTTGTCATCCATATACAGAAATTCAGGACCCATGGCGCCCCGAAACAAACGTACATGTTGTTCCAGAATGACATCACGATAGATGTGGCCTGTCATCGTTACACTCTGAACATGCAGGTCAGTTCTGGAACCAAGAATAATTCTTCCCCAAACGAGCCATCCTGCACCACCGTAACGGTGTCGTTCAATGGTGTTCTCTTGGTGGTAACGGGTACCTGGCGGTCTCCATATGAATGTCCGGCGAGAATCAGAATGTAAACTGAACCTGGACTCGTCGGAAAACATCACACAAGACCACTGTTGCGGTGTCCACAATGCATGCTCTCTAGCCCAGCATAATCACAGGCGACAGTGAGTTGCGGTAAGGGGAACACATCTGACAGGCCTACGAGCATATAGATCAATGTTCTCTAAGCGTCTGTACACGGTCTGCCTTGAAACTGTCGTACCGGTAGCTGAAGAGAGCTGACGAGACAGGTCTGATGCTGTGTTCCGTCTGTTTCTTTTGGCAGTAAATGGAATTACTGCCAAAAGAAATTTACTGCCAAATACCGGTCATCATTCGGCGTAGTAACTCGGAGGCGACTTGTGCTGTAACATCTACTCACATTACCATCATGTTTGAATCGTTGCCAAAGCCTGGAGATGACACTCTGGCCGATTCCAAGTTCCTCGGATACTTCCAGCTGGGTACGTCCACATTCCAGTCGTCCGATAATTCTACCACGTAAAAAATCATCCAAATGCTTCGTTTGTGCCATAATTATGCGGTTATTGCACTGAAAGGCTTTTAAAGAGCTTGTGAACAATTTTACTTCTTTGCTACCATTCCTTATATACCCCTTTAATACACTCTCGTCATTGTGACGTACTATCCGCACCATCTGGTGGTTTCCTGCAATTTGCATATTCTTCTTCAAGATGTGTGTGATAATTCTACAGGTGAAATTTTATTTTAGAGCTCAATTTCTGTGTGATTCTGAATTATCCTTAATTTATGGGCATGAGTGTATATAACTAGAATAAATTATGTTGAATATATAAGAAATACTTTTAATATATATCACAGGTTTATATTATAATAATTTTACTTTAATCATTTTCGGATTGTTACAAAATATCTAACTATTTTAACTTTACCAAATAATTTAATTTCCTTACGTTCTCACTTCCACAACAAGTGACAACTTAAGGTAAAAAGGTTTAAGCGGGTCTACTGCATTTCTATCTTAGAAGAGAATAGCGGTTATAAATTTGAGAAGTCAGTAATGGTCTACTTGGTCTTGAGGAAAATTTAACACATCTTTAAAGTCAACGAGTAATGGAAGATATTCTTTTTATCTTTCCTACTACGAAACTTCTTTTTCAGCAGTTGGTGTGGAAAAATATAGGACTTTTGTGTATAGTATAAGATAAGGGAATTTTTAAAAAGAGACGTTAATACTTTACATTGATTTGCACGCATTGTTTTGTGAAACATGGAGAAAATTGGGATATAACCTAAGTTTATAGCGTGTCTTACAACTTTTCTTTTTATACAATGTACAAACTTGTTTACCGTACATTGAATAATCTCTTAATTCCTTTCTTTTCTGTGATATTTTCCAGTGCAGTATGTTTTCTGTATTATGTTATGGTGTTCTTAAAACTATTAATTACAAAATGCACTAGCGTATAAATAATTAAGTAATTTTTGTAGCATTAAATTATTTGTTATTTCGATATTAAAGCCCAGATGAAGTACTGTTGCTAGCGTCCATTGCATACCTTAAGCTACACTGACTTCCCGGCTGGTGTTAAATGCGTAACAGCTTCACAGCCTTGTATTAGCATAGAGGCATATAGTGCCTGGATTGCCAGCAGCCTTATGAAAAAAAATTCGGCAATAAATTTCATTTTAAATTATGAAAGATTAATATATTCCTATGAGAGAACATTAATTATTTGATGTATATGAATGTTTAATGATATAAAATGGTTTTAAAATTTTTAATTACGAGAGAAATATTAGTGAATTTCATCTAGGTTGTAATAAGATTAGCCAATACTATACACTATCTCCGGAGAAACTGTTTAATTAAAAAATGCTAACTTAACCAGCGAGGACACGCGATGGGTCTCTGATTCCAGAGCGTTATAAAAATTTCAACACAAAATCACCCAGTAAAAATATAATTACGAGATTTCCAGTAGCTCTCTGGCACAATCCACTTTCTAGATACCAATAACATGCATTTTAACCATTTTCTCTGCATAAATTTCTCTTTTAAACATAAATTTCTATAAATTTATCCTTTAAAAAATCATTCTTTTAAACTATTCTGGCTCCAGAGATACAATGTAAGTGCATTTTGCATTTTATTTAGTGTTTCTGATCAGAAAATAGATGCTGTGAAAATTGCATCGTTATTTGACTAAAATGATGAAATATAAAGATGTGTTTTAACATTTTAACTTATATTTGTCTCATGTTTGTGCTTTCGGAGTGGTAATAAAATATCTATATTTGAAAATGCATTTATATATAAATATTTCAAATAATCCTAAATATAATTTAAACTCTTAATAAAATATTTTTATTAATATAAATTTTCAGTTCATCACCAAAAGAAATTTTGTTGGTATTTAGCTGAGAAAATGTGCACCAGTCCTCAGAGGTCCGAAACTAGTCCTCGTGTAACTGCTCTGGCGTGCATGCTCACGAATTAATACATATTTTCCAGACTAGACTTAATGCATAGTGTAACATTTGACTTTTAAGCATCATTTCAGAATGATAAGTTAGGAAACATATTTTGAGTAATTTTTTGTAGTATTTAAAGTGTCAACTGGAGATTTTTTACTTCTTATACTTCAGTTATTATATGTGCAAAAAATATAGGCTTAAAAAACATTTATTACATTATATCTTGAGAAAATTGATACCGTTAACTAAAGGTAAGTGGTTGAAAGCAAAACTATTGGATTACTAACCAGAAAAATTATTATTCTCCGTTGTTACCATCTACAACCTCTATCAAAGAATTCCTGGTATTTTTCTTACATATTGAGAGTGTATTGAAAAACGACAAAGAAAGATGATTTTCATCATTTATTTAGGGAATAGTCTGAAATTTCGGATCCAACATATTACTAATTTTAAAGTAACAAATAATTTATAACAGTACTATAATAATTCTTTATTTATAATGCTTACTTTGCACACAATGATCCATATTTTTATCAATACTTCAAAAATAGTGAGTATCTTACAAGGGTTATTATGATGTTAGAGTTATTATGATTAGATTTTTAATGCATGAAACAGATATAGATCAACGAAAGAATTTGGGATTAGTAAGCTTAGTCTTCGTTTTAACATAAACTCATTGCTTACTAAGCATATATCTAAAACATCAGCTGCCTTTTATGAGCTTAAAATTAGTATCTAGTTTTGATAGAAATATTTTATTATTACTCTTTTACACTCTTGCATGATGGAACTTATTGCTTCTTTTGTATTTTATTTTTTTCAAGATACCGAGAACATAATATCTATTTTTTTTCAGTTCATGCATATTGATTACTGATTTAGTGACAGAAATTTTAAGATACTAGTCATCACATTAACTTCCAATTTTATTACATAATGCTATTTTCTTTATATTTTTGTTTATCCTTTCATTCAACAAGAGAAAATTAAAACTAATCTTGTAAGGCATATATTATGTTTTGTTGCTGTAGGAAATCCTACACTAGACAAAAAAAAATCATCGTAATATGTGACTTGTCCATGGTTAAAGAACGCATGCAGTTTTACTTAAAGTGAAACCACGAGGGATGAAGACTGAATTTAACTCAATGATGATTGCTCGTACTGTAGAAGCAGAAATGGAGGAAAATAACTCCAGACTTTACTTGCCATCTCCATAGTTGAGAACTTGAAGGGCATTACAACGACGAACCCATTTTGTGTGGCCCAAGTACATTGATCAGGATCTCGAGTAGATTTTGGTTGTGACCCCAGTCTTGGATTGGTTTTTCTCCGACCCCAGTCTCTGGTTGGTTTTTGCTCTGACATTTTTCAATTGTTCTCCTGCAACCCCCTTCCCTTAAACTTGTATTGATAATATTCTAGGCAACTGACTTTAGGTATTATTGCTTTCAATATCTGAGGTATCAAAATTCTGTTGCTTTTTACATGGAATCCATTGCTTTTGAAAGTTGAAATTGGTCCTTTGAACCGTGTCAAGACTATTAAGTTAGCTAGTTTTTTTTTGTATTTAGCAGCAATTCGCAAGTGGCAACATCTTTACATTAGTTTTAATCTAGATTTGCTTGTGGTTTTGAGTGCTACAATTTTATACATATCTACGATACAGAACGATAATTCTACTGATATTTATAACGCATCCTCTGCAACCTCCCTACCCTTAAATTAGTATTGATAACGTTCTTGGTAACTGACTTTATGTATTATTCCTATCTAAATCTGATGTATCAAAATCCGCTTGCTGCTTACATGTAAGGTATTGCTTTTGAATGTTGAAATTGGTCATTTGCACCGTGTGCAAGTCTATAAGTTAAATACTAGTTTTTTGTATTTATCAGAATTCTTCAAGTGGCTATATTTTTACATTAGTTTTAATCTAGATTTGCTTGTGGATTTGAGTGCTACAGTTTTATACATATCTAAGATACATAAGAATAATTCTACTGATACTGACAACGTAGAATAAAAAGAAACCAGAATTAACTAATTTATATAACAAAACTAAAGTAGATATGGATGTTATGGATGAAATGAAAGCATCATTTCCAGTATCAAGGGAAATCAATAAATCACCACTTGCTATATATTTCTCTATTATGAACATTGTTGGCATATTTTATCTGTTATGAACATTCATGCATCACTAACCACGGAAAATGATCAATGAGCGTCTACTTTCGTTTTGAAAATAAACACGACCACTCTGTGGTTATTGAACACTTCGGACTTTAGACTGGCTCTAACTTCGAACTTGTAATCCTCTAGTTACAAGATTACCGCCTTTCCAGACTGAGTATCGAGTCCCACACATACTTTTTATGAGAGACCATATACTTTAAATTCATAATTTGTATGCATTTATCGAAATAATTACAGTCTTTATTGTTTATTTTACTACATGTTAAGAACTTGACAATACAATACTATAAGTCAGAAAACCATTTCAATATTGCTGAATTTTTATGTGAACAAATAAAACCTTTTAAATGTTATTTAAGAAAAAGGCTCATTACATTTTTAAAATTATATTTATGGATTGAAACATACTTTGGATTCTATAAAGACTTAGAAATATGAAATTCTATTAGATAAATTGTGTTTTAAAATGAATAAGAATCAGAAAAATTTGTTAAATTCAATAATATGGAATTTTACTTTAACCTGAATTTATCGCCTTATTCTGATCGTATCATACTTTAACCTTATGTCTTTATATCAGTTTAAATTTTTCACATTTAGCTATAATAGATAATTTAAAATATTATGGATAATTCAATAAATATCAAACAGGCATTTTTAATGGCTTTGATCGAAGTAAATAAATAATTGTACGATTAATTGCTCTTTATTTTGAAACCATTTCATCAAAACTTTCCAAAGTTAACTATCCTATGTTTTCTTCATTTACCCACTGATTTTCCTTCACTCTTTTTCCCACATTTTTACTGGTTTTCTATTCTTTTTTTAATAGATATATTGCAGCTAGTATTTTTCACACAAAAATTAATTAGGAGCCATGAGACCCAAAAAGTGTTTAGCATATAAGACAATTTTTTCGTATATAATTTTCTAGCAAAAATGTCCGCCTTCACACGGGAAAGTGTAAAAGCTTGGTAGTAAAGTTTAATTAATTTGAAAAAAAACACATGCATATACAGATGTATGTGTATGATTTTCATTTTAAAAAGAGGTTCAGATTGCATACAAACATTATATATTTTTTAAAATTACTGTGGCTAGGTTATAAGATATAAAATTTAATTTAATACCTTATATTTTATTATTCTTAACTTAAATTATTCTCATGAATGTAATGAATGTATAGGTAACATAATGTTGCCTCTAGATTGATACATAAATATTGTAATGTATTTCTTATTATATATGTCAGTTTATTTACTGATTCCAAATAGAATAATGAATTAGGAATTTATAAAAGTGATATGGGAGGGTATCAAATTGTAGGAGACATAATTTTGAACACAACTGTGATAAATGTAATTAAAGAGAATATGAATGGAAATATTTTTTTTTTTACTTTTCGAAAAAAAACCCATCTATGTTGCACTGTTTGTCCTAAGTCAGACCTATATCAGTTTTAATATCTTAAAGGCCTAGTATGATGTCAAATAGAGGTGTTGTCAGTAAGGTGCGATAGACGTATATCCACCTTTACATATTTTAAATTATTTTCTCAGTTTGGAATGTAAATATAGTCTGGGCAGTAAACTTCCACTATTTCCGAATAGGCTTCTACAACTTTCTTTTATTTTGGAGAAAGATATATTATCACTGTTTCTTGTAGCTCCATTCAATTGAAATCGACATATTCAGGGGGATAAACAAACGCTTCTGCTATGTAAAATTACGAAGAGATTAGTGGTATTTGATGAATGCATTTTCCATTTAATACCTTAAAAAATAATTTTGCACATCATAGAAAATTTTACATGATTATTACATATTACATATTATTCCATTTCGTAGAAGTATAAAGGCTTTAGCAGTTTTTTTATACTAGCATATAGCCCGTCCTATGAGGGGATCAGTAAAATTTTTAATTTTCCAGAATTGTAAATTTCCCTATGAGACAGATAAAAAAAGGGTTTGTGTTTTGGGTAGAAATATCTGGTACACGATCAATAATTTTTTCATCTTTCTACTCTTTTAAAGTCTCCCTATATGATGAATGCAGTTTGAATCACGTTGAATTCATTTAGCCAAACCTTTGGTTATGTATAAAAAACACAGAAATGGACAAACATCTTAATTTTCAAAGATATATAACTTAATGTTTAGATATTTATTAATTTATTGTTTAATACTTAGATATTTATTAGTCCTTAAAATATAATCATATACTTTTATGAAAATACTGTAAATGCAGTTTAGAATCACTTTGAATTCATTTAGAACGATAATTCAACGTTTTCTTAGCTACTTCCAAATTATCGTTAAGTTCTTCCCAATTTTTTGCCAGAGTAATTAATGGAAATAAAGGAATGAAGCTATCATTTCCACTGCACCCTTGAGGTAGATAGAATTTGTTTTTAATACTGGTGATAAAAGTATTAAGATAGATAAAGGTGATCAGTAATGTGCGATAGACGTATGAGAAATATAGTCTGTGCAGTACACTTTTACTACTTCCTAATAGACTTCTCAAACTTTCTTTTATTTGGGTAAGAGAGATCTTATCACTGCCTCCTGTAGCAACACAGATATTCATGCAATTTAAATCGACATATTGACGGTAATATACAAACGTTTCTGCCATGTAAAATTAGGAACAGATTAGTAATAGTTGATACATTGAGTTTGCACTCTATTTTCACTTTAAATACCTTAACAAAATAATTTCACACATCATAGAAAAGTTACATGCATATTACTTATTAATTCATTTCGTAAAAGTAGAAAGGTTTTAGCAATTTTTTATACTAGCATATAGCCCATCCTATGACTTGATCAGTAAAATTTTGAATATTCCAGAATTATAAAGTACCCTATGTGACAGGTAAGAAAAATGGTTTTTGTTTTGGGTGAGAATTATGTGGTATATGATCAATAATTTTTTTATCTTCATACTTTTCTAAAGTCACCCTAAACTGTGAATGCAGTTTGAATCACGTTGAATTCATTTAGCTAAACCGTGTGGTTTTGTATAAAAACACACAAATGGACAAACTTCTTAATTTTCAAAGATATATAATTTAAACGCTAGATAATTATTAGTCCTTGAAATAGACTCCTATATTTTTATGAAAATACTGTAAATGCAGTTTAGAATCACTTTGAATTCATTTAGAACGATAATTCAAAGTTACGTCCAAATTATCCAAAGCTAAGTCCAAATTATCGTTAAGTTCTTCCTAATTTTTTGCCACAGTAATTAATGGAAGTAAAGGAATGAAGCTATCATTCTCACTACACCCTTGCGGTAGATAGAATTTGTTTTTAATACCGGTGATAAAATTTTCACTGTAACAAAAATAATCGATGATTAAATTTAAAATTATATGAAAGAAAAGATAATAATATAATTAGCGTATGTGTATGTTTGAAAGTCCTGTATAATTTAAAATACATAAGAGGAAATGGCTAAAACAACGGATACTAAAACAACAATATAAAATTTATAAAGACAGATAAAATTTATTATGGATCCAAATACAATCTATCAAGGACAATTTATAAATTACAAAAAAGGAACATTAATAAAATGCTTAATAAATAAAAAAGTAGTTTTTACAAAGCTAAGATACACGATTCACTGTAAAAATATATGTTTTGATAGATATGGAATTTCATAATGAATTCTTCCATTCGTAATTATTTAATCTTTACATTTAAAGGAACGTAATTTATAAAACTATGTTTAATGAAATTGCTAAAATATTTAAAGTAACAATATAACTATCTAATTAAGAATCTTAAAGATAAATATACAAAAGTATTAATAATTCCATAAGAATCTTATGTTTAATTTATTAAAGTATTAATTAAGATAAAATATCTATTCTTACTAAGAAAATGTTTGAAATATTCCGAAGCAGGCTATTAATTTTATGAAAATAGGGTAGCATAAAATCTTTTTTTTATATTTGACATTAGGAATATTAATAAAAACTATCTGACTGAATAATATGATTTGCATTTTAATCATTGAAAATGTATTTCAATTACATTAGAAGCATAAATATGCTATGCATTAGAATCGCAAAATATTTATTTTTATTTCGTGATTCCACTGAGTTCTTTGAGACAGTATTATGTGTAAAGATTTACTTCACTCGAAAAATTGGGAGTCATTTTAATTCCTCTAAATACATTGTAAGACTGAAAGCTTTAAGCTTAATGATTTACTTTATTATTGAAAATATTAAAATATGAGAAAATTATAATTCGAAGATTCCTTCAAAAGTCTCCAAATTTAGAGAAATTTTACTTTGACTTCTTGATTTCCTATACAGTTAAATTATTATTTTAACTGACTTTCATTTCTTTTAAATTATATAACGAATAACGAAGTTAATTAATTTAATGTACTTTCTAATCAATAGGGCAACAGTCAAAATATTTATTTTTTTAATTTTTAGGAATATAGTGTGTTTTGAGCTAAAAGGTATTTATTAAATTAGCCTATTTTTGATTCAATATAAAATAAAATGTTTCGTATACGTTAAGAATAAAGTACTTCACAGAAAATTAACCCCTTGACATACAATGACGTCTCTGATACTTTGTGTATTCCATGTGTCAAGGTAGCCTTTGACGTCTACTAGACGTCAAGAATTCTCTTCGTCGAACACTTGGCATTATAACATTATTATAATATTTAGTAACAAGCTCTGTTTAAAACTTGGCATACAATGATGTGTCTGAGACGTCATGTATTTCATATGCCATGGTAGATTTTGACGTCTACGAGACTTTTAGAACTTTCTAAGGCTATCACTAGGCACTATAATTATATTTGATTATTTGTTATAGTCGTGCAAGAATGATGTTTTATTTTAGACATTTGCGGATAATTTCCCTCTATCAATAATATCGATAAAAATTTTGCATCGGCAAATAGAGAAACAGATGTTCCACGCTATATAATTCTAAATCCTTTAGATGTATCATACGTTAGAAAAGTATTAATTATTTTATAGTTTTCATTAATAAACTATTCTACACTAGCACCATATATATCACCCTTATTAAATGTTACACAGGGTGATGAAAAAGTCCGTTTACACTTTAAAAATTCATAATAAAAAAATAATAATACAATATATATTATATATATATAATATATATATATATATATATATATATATATATATATATATATATATATATATATATATATATATATATATATATATATATATATATATATATATATATATATATATATATATATATATATATATATATATATATATATATATATATATATATATATATATATATATATATATATATATATATATATATATATATATATATATATATATATATATATGTATATATATATATATATATATATATATATATATATATATATATATATATATATATATATATATATATATATATATATATATATATATATATATATATATATATATATATATATATATATATATATATATATATATATATATATATATATATATATATATATATATATATATATATATATGCATAGATTCGAATTATGCTTCAGGTCTTCAAGGCTTTATATTCATAATTCATATAACGTTGAAAAATGTCTCTCACTTTTAGCTACTAACAAAATTAAAGTTAATGAAAGAAAAGTTTTTTTTTATTATTTTAAAGTATAAAAAAGGCTTGTCTTAAAATTAAATTTACTTTTTTATGATATTTTTTGCAATTCAAATATACAGGATATTTGAATATTAAAAAAGGAAATAAGGTAATGAGTAAGCCATTCATTTGTAAAATTATGTAAGCATTTAAATTTTAAATGACATGTTATGGTAATTATGTGAATATAAGATAACGTTTTTCAGCATAAATATATCAAGAATAAATGCTTACATCTATTTCCAAACGTTTGTAAAATGGTCTTGTAATGAATATTAGAAGGTGTAACAAAACATCATATTAAAAACATTTTTTCTCAGTTTTTACTGAATGTTTTTCTCACATACTCAACGGAGGTACACAGCCTGATGAATCGTGAACAAGATATAAATAAATGAACTGTTGTTTGAATTTAATAATGAAAATAACGAAAATATTTATAAATGTATAAGAATTACCACTGAATATAGAGCTAATGGCATAATTAACAGTTCAATCGAAAAGAAATAGTAATTTAAAAATTCAGTTTGGCATATTAAGTTTTGATTTTTAGTTAAATTGTGAACACTTTATCAGCCATAAGTTTACGGCATTTAATATTAAATGCAACAAAATGCATAATTAACAATTTTAATAAATAGATTCAATTATTACCTAAAATACAAATACTTGAAAATATCAAATACAAGACTTACTATTATATCTTTATAAGTAGGGGTTTAATTATTAGTGATCAGAGGATTAATTTTTGCTGTGTTGTGGGTTTGTATCCCAATGTCGCAGAGATGAATATAGCAGTTCGGATTATGCCTTAAGCAGTCAATCCCGGTCTAATTACCCCTGGCGTTGCAGAAAACTAGACCGTAGAGCTATAAACCCAAAACCAAAAAACCACACACACACACACACACACACATATATATATATATATATATATATATATATATATATATATATATATATATATATATATATATATATATATATATATATATATATATATATATATATATATATATATATATATATATATATATATGTGTGAAACATAGCGTATTATGACATGCATGAAGAATGCAACGTGGTGGAAGAGGTGTAGTAGTATGCGAAAAGAATACGATTTATCAGAAAAACTTTATCAGTATCATTATTTCTCAACGTCCAACAGCATAATCCAACAAAAAATGGTCACATGGCCTTTTATAACTTTCTGGTGCTGCAGGCGTGAGAAAAGTAATTTGTTTAATCAACAAAGTAGATTTGGCTAGTTAATTTCGCCAAGAGGAATGATAAAATCCTTAGACGATTTTAACGCCAAGAGGCTGCTAAGCAGATGACGAAATCGAATATTTGTTGGTTTTATTAATAAAGGAGTTAGTAATTTTATTTTAAGACTAAAGTACTGAATTTTTACATTACATACACAAGAATATATATATATATATAATATACGTGTGTATATATATAAGGTATATATATGTATATATATATATATATGTATATAAGTATATATATATATATATATATATATATATATATATATATATATATATATATATATATATATATATATATATATATATATATATATATATATATATATATATATATATATATATATATATATATATATATATATATATATATATATATATATATATATATATGTATATATATATATATATATGTATATATATATATATATGTATATATATATATATATATATATATATATATATATATATATATATATATATATATATATATATATATATATATATATATATATATATATATATATATATATATATATATATATATATATATATATATATATATATATATTATATATATATATATATATATATATATATATATATATATATATATATATATATATATATATATATATATATATATATATATATATATATTTACATACATATACATATATGTGTGTGTGCCTGAAGATTGAGAGGTGTATAAGCATATATTTATATGGACTTGTATAAACAACCATATATTCATTACCCATTATGATACATTTGTGTTTGATTAAATTTGTCCTTCATCTCGTGTATAAAAAGCAGGAAAACTATACTTGATACATGTTAGGAGATTAATACGTTTTATTATAAATCATCTTCTAGCATGGAGCGATATTTTACTTAACATGTAGCTCTTTAATCAAGTAAATTGAAAATCTCTGCAAGTGTGTCTTACAATCTAGGCTATTGGGTGAAATAGAAATGGACATGAGATGCATAATGCTGAGGCATTCCTTTTAGGGACAGTGTCGTATGTGCTCCATTTTGTGTCGCGAACCGAGCTCATAATTGATTTTTTTGGATATATAATTGAATAGAGTGCTCTGAAGACGATATTTCTCCTTATGGAAAGATAGAGGTAGTAACATATATAGTAGTTTGTCTTATTCAAACAAGCCGTATAATTTAAAGTTATTTAAATTAATGTTTGCTTTTTATTCTTGTAATTACATTACAATTTAACTTAATGCTTTCGCTAAAATATATACCCTGTACAGAAAAATAAACGGTCATCTAATAAACAATTTTTACTAATATTACGTAGAAATGAGACAATGTAATATATATATAACAATCATAGATTTCGACTATTGATTTTGAAATGAGTATTTTTTTACCTTAATTAAAATCGTTTATACTTAGATAAAATTGTAAGAATATTTCTTAATGCTTTCGCTACAAAAATTACCCTGTAAAGGAAAATAAAATACCATGTAATAAACACTTTTACCTAATGTTACGTAGAACTGAGTAAATGTAATAATCATATAATAATTTCTAATTGATTTTTCTGGATATATAATGGAATGGAATTTTATATACTTTTAATTATATTATAATTTAACTTAATTCTTTCGCTACAAAATATAGAAGATGGAACTGCCATCTACTAAATAATTTTCCCTAATACTACGTAGAAATTAGACAATGTAATGATCATATAATAATGATAGATTTCGACTATTGATTTTGAAATCAGTATTATTTAAGAAACAAATATTTTTTTACCTTATTTAAAACCGTCTCTACTTAGCTATTATTGTAAGAATGATGCTTAATGCTTTTGCTACAAAATTTACCCTGTAAAGGAGAATAAACTACCATCTAATACACACTTTTACATAATATTACGTAGAACGGAGACAATGTAATATTCACATAATAGTTTATAATTGATTTTTCTGGATATATAATTGAATAGAGTGCTCTGAAGGTGATATTTCTCCTTATAGAATATATAGGTATTAGTAGCATATATAGTAGATTTTAGTATTCAAACAAGCCGTATAATTAAAAGTTATTTAGATATTTAAATTAAAGTTTACTTTTTATATATTTTTAATTACTTTACAATCTAATATAATGCTTTCTCTATAATATATACCTTGTAAAGAAAAATAAAATACCATCTAATAAACATTTTCAATAATATTACGTAGAACGGAGACAATGTAATAATCATATAATAAAGATGCATTTTCACAATTGATTTTAAAATCAGAATTATTTAAAAAAACAAATTTTATTTTACCTTAATTAAAATCTACTCTACTTAGGTATTATTGTAAGAATATTGCTTAATGCTTTCGCTACAAAATTTCGCCTGTAAAGGATAATAAGCTACCATCTAATAAACACTTTTACCTAATATTAACGACAACTGAGGCAATGTAATAATCATTCAATTATTTATAATTGATTTTTCTGGATATATAATTGAATGCAGTTCTCTGAAGACGATATTTCTTTTTGTGGAAAATAGATTTTGTAACATATATAATATGTTGTAGTATTCAAGAAATCCATACAATTAAAAGTTATCTAAATTAACGTTTACTTTTATATACTTTTAATTACATTATAATTTAACTTAATTCTTTCTCTACAAAATATACCCTATATAGAAGAAGAAACTGACATCTAATAAACAATTTTCCCTAATATTACGTAGAAATGAGACAATGTAATAATCATATAATAATCATAGATTTCGAGTATTGATTTTAAATTGAGTATTATTTAAAAAACAAATTTTATTTTGCCTTAATTAAAATCGTTTCTACTTAGATAGTATTGTAAGAATATATCTTAATGCTTTCGCTACAAAATTTACCCTGTAAAGGAAAATTAAAATACCATCTAATAAACACTTTTACATAATATTACATAGAACTGAGACAATGTAATAAATCATATAATAATTTTTAATTTATTTTTCTGTATATATAATTGAATAGAGTGCTGTGAAGACAATATTTCTCCTTATGGAAGATAGTGGTAGTAACATATATAATATGTTGTAGTATTCAAGAAAGCCGTATAATTAAAAGTTATTTAAATTAAAGTTTACTTTTCATATATTTTTAATTACTTTACAATTTAACTTAATGTTTTCACTACAAAATGTACTCAGTAAAGAAGAATAAAATACCATCTAATAAACACTTTTACCTAATATTACGTAGAACTGAGACAATCTACTAATCTTTTAATAATCATATATTTTGGCAATTGAGTTTGAAATTAGTATTATTAAAAAACAAATTTCATTTTACTTTAATTTAAATCAGTTCTACTTAGGTCTTATTACAACAATATTGCTTAATGTTTTCGCTACAAAATGTACCATATAAAGAAGAATTAGCTACCATCTAATAAACACTTATTACGTAGAACTGATACAATGTAAGGGTTATACAATAATTTGTAATTGACTTTTGTGGATATATAATTGAATAGAGTGTTTGAAGACGATATTTCTTCTTGTAGAAGACAGAGGTAGTAACGTATATAATATGCTGTAGTTTTTAACGAAGCCATATAATTAAAAGTTATTTAAAGTAATGTTTGCTTTTTATATATTTCTAATTATATTACAATTTAAATTAATACTTTCGCTACAAAATGTACCATCCAAGGAAGAATAAATTACCATATAATAACACTTTTTCTTAATTTTACGTAGAACTGTGACAATGTTATAATTATATAATAATGATACATTTCAACTATTAATTTTAAAGTTAGTGTTATTCATAAAAACAAATTTTATTTTACCTTAATTAAAATCGACTCTACTTAGATATTAATTTAAGAATATTGCTTAATACTTTCGCTACAAAATTTACACTGTAAAGTAGAATAAACTACCATCTAATAAACAATTTTACCTAATATTACATAGAACTGAGGCAATGTAATATTCATTCAATAATTTATAATTGATTTTTCTGAATATATAATTGAATAGAGTACTGGGAAGACGATATTTCACATTTTAGAAGATAGAGGTGGTAACATATATAATATGTTGTAGCACTCAACAAAGCCGTATAATATTTAAATAAACGTTTACTTTTTATATACTTTTAATTACATTATAATTTAACTTAATTCTTTCGCTACAAAATATACCCTATATAGAAGAAGAAACTGACACCTAATAAACAATTTTCCCTAATATTACGTAAAAATGAGACAATGTTATAATCATAGATTTCGACGACTAATTTTGAAATCAGTATTACTTAAAAAACAAATTTTATTTTACCTGAATTATAATCGTTTCTACTTAGATATTATTGTAAGAATATTGATTAATACTTTCGCTACAAAATTTACCCTGTAAAGGAGAATAAACTACAATCTAATAAACACTTTTACCTATTATTACCTAGAACTGAGACAATATAATATTTATATTATAATTTATAATTTATTTTTCTGGATATATAATTGAATACAGTGCTATGAAGAAGATATTTATCCTTATGGAAGGTAAAGGTAGTAATATATATAATATGTTTTAGTATTCAACAAAGCCGTATAATTATAAGGTATTTAAATAAAGTTTACTTTTTATATATTTTTAATTACATTACAGTTTAACTTAATGTTACAAAATGTATAAAGCACCATCGAATAAAAAATTTTCATAATATTACGAATAACTGAAACAATATAATAATCATATAATAATAATACATTACGACTATTTGTTTTCAAATCAATATTATTTATAAAACAAATTTTATTTTACCTTAATTAAAATAACATCTTCTTAAAAACTATTGTAACAATATTGCTTAGCTTATTATTCTTCTCGTATTTTTACTTTAATAAATTCTTAAGGTTATATTTAATCATTCATTTACGTACAAAAATATTCAGTAGCCAAACATGAAATGAAAAATTGAAATAAGCAAGCCATTATGAAGATTATTTACGAAAATAAAAATTTATTTTAATTCTACTTAAGTATCATAGATACTCAACAAAATTAAATGCGAAAACATTTTAGATTTCTTTTCATATTAGAGAATTAGACACATGCCATCACATTTCTTTTTATATACTTTCTTTTCTAATTGCTTTCTAAGTTTCTTTTTTCAATATTCCTTTCTATTGTAATCATTTCTCAAAAATTCATTTGGGAAACCAGTTGCTGCTTTTTGTGATTTGTCTACAAATGGATCTGTATTTTTTTTTAAATTATAAAAACAGTTTTTCGTTTCTTTATTTGACTACTTACTTACTCATTTAGAGACGATGGTTTGTTAGGTTTACAGCAGTATAATCTACAGTTTTGCTACCGATGCTTATATTATCCGTGTAAAGTAGTTAATTTTATAATATTTTGTATTATTCTTATAATCAAAAATATAATTAACTTTTACTAAATAATAAACTATAATAAACTAATTTGCATCAATACAAAAATAAACCTATACCCTAAGGGTATAACCTAAAAAATAACCTTATAAGACAGATCATTTTATATGGCAGTGAGACATGGGCAATTAACAAAACAGACAAAGAATTTAGGCTACTAATTGTTGAAAGAAAAATCCTTCGGTCAATATTTGGAGCAGTAATGGAAAATAATACATGGAGAGCTTTATATAACCATGAATTATATGCTAAATACAGAGAACCTAACATCTTGAGAGTTATTAAATCCAAAAGAATTAGATAGCTGGGACATGTTTTCAGACGAGCTGATTTGGACCCACTTTTAACTTTTTCGAAGATTGAAGGTACAAGAAGAAGAGGTAGACCAGGTACAAGATGGTTGGATTGTGTGGAGAAAGATTTGGAGTTCTTAGGTATTAATAGATGGAGTAACCTTGCAAAAAGTCATGCCATTTGGAGGAATCAGACAGAGGAAGGCTTGCCCTGTACCAGGCAGTAGCGCTGCTGAAGAAGAAGAAGTAAACTATAATGACTCAGCTAGTCAAAATACGATCTAATCTATCACATAATTATAGTTACAGAGACAAACAATATCTAAATAAATATGTATACATTATATCTATTTTATATATAAATATAGTTAACAGGTGTTATATAATTTTAGACAGACAATAACATACAATCAATATACTGAGATTTTTCCAATGGGATATGATTTTTTCAGATACTTAGCTTACTAAATCGATAAAAATTTCAATTTTTCGTAACTCTTTTTTAATAACGTAGGTAAGATATGATTATTCGATAAATATATTATTACGAGGTTTCTGGAAAAAAATTAATTGTATTAGGAAAACTAGTATTTAATGACACTAGATAAATAACTTAAATTTCAATGCTGACAAAAATTTATAAAAACTGAATTTTTTAAGAATTTACCAGTACAATATTAACTAGTTAACTCTATGAATATCAATAAAATTCCATACCCCTCTTATTCCTGTAGTTAAACAAATTTACAAATAATAGTTAAAACTTCTATTGTATAGTTCAAACTTAAACACAGTAGATAAAAATATCAATTTCTTTTATGGGTAACAATTATTATGTGGTTCGTTCATTGTACAGTTTTGCCATTTAGATCAACTATTATTGTTCCATACTAATATATAAATATATCAAATACAAAATGAGTAGACATACATTTTTACTGGGAGTTTGTATTTTTTGTTGCCTTTTTTCATTGGGCCACCAAATGAACAAGGTTTTGATTTGAAGAATTTCTGACCTACTACAAAGTTTAACGAGATCATACGTATGGCTACTGATATAACCAATTTTTATTACTTTAAAGTAAAAAAAAATGTTTACTATTCTAAACAATAACTCTTTTTTATCGTCATACTTCTCTAAAGTATCCCGATACTGTGAATGCAGTTTGGAATCACATTGGATTCATTTAGTCAAACCGTGTGGTTGTGTATAAAAAACAAACACATAAACGAATAAACTTAATTTTCAAATATGTATAACTTAAATGCTAGATATTTATTAGTCGTGAAATGAACTCCTAGAATTTTATGGAATGAATTTGTTCTTAATACCGGTGATAAAAGTCTCATTGCAACAAAATATAATCAATGATTAATTTTAAAATTATCTCATATGTATTTAAGCTATTTTTAAGAAAAATATAAAAAAAATTATTTCCTTAATATCAGTTAATATCAGTTTGCTTAATATCAATAATAGAGTTCAGTGATAAAACATATGAAAATAATGCAGACGATATTTAAATAATTTAAAATAAGAAATGATTAAAATAGATGGTTATAGGAATGAAGTCCTAATGCTAGAAAAAAATGTTATTTATGTGATAAACTTAGTCCCCTCCTTTTAACTGGGTAAAATAGGGTTTGATGTATTGGCATTAAACTCTCAAAAAGGGGGTAAGAGGGGGAATTCAGAAGTTTTAAAGATTTGTTTTGAATTTCTCTAAACCTAAACATCCAATATGGATGGCCCTATCCATTCCAAAACTTACCGATTCATAAATTCCAGGACAGACGGACAGAAAATTATATTATTATATAGGGATTTACATTGATGTTTTCACTATACACTTATATTAAACCATAACGAGAAGTTCATAATAGCATTAAATGTAATTTTTTAAGATACTATGGCGAAAAGTTTTTGAATTAAATGACAACCTAGATATCTACGAATATATTACCAAAATATGTACATATGCATAAAAGTTACGTTTATCCTATGCAAAACATAGCTAGCTAAATATGTTTAAATGTAGTTTAAATAGACAATTAAATGTTTATATGTTAAAAAAACCATGTCTATATCTACATATGTATCATATAAACAAATTGATATCGAATAGGGTCCAAATGGGTGCATCTGTTGAAATTTGAATAAAGAAATTTTTTTTCGATCTAACAATATTTATTTAACCTAAAAGAGTGAAATGAAAAGACTAAAAAAATGGAGAAATTATTTATTGGTAAAATTTTTAATATTCAAATTGTTTATCTTTATACAATTGAAACATTTTTATGTTTGAAACATCAATTACTTTTTTTATCGAATAATTCTTCTGATAACATAGTATATGCCGTATATCAAAACAAAAATCAAAATTTAACGAAGAAAATAACTAAACAACTGTTTGAAAAAAGGTAGATAAAAGTATATGTGCTGCAGATTTATTTATTTATTTTATTTTTTTTCACTAATGTGACGGTCGGTCAAATTTCACTTCTCACAAAAATAAAATATGTAGATATTACACACCTACACAATCGAATACTAATTTAAGTGTAAAGCTTTAGTCATTACTTAACATTAATTAAATAATACTAGTAATTATAATTATAACAATACCTATACGCATTTGGAAATAAGGAAGTTACATTTTCTTGTTATTATTCCAAATATTGTAGCTCAAGCACATTTCTCATTGTAATGAAACTTTTCTAGAAATAAATCAACATGATGAATCTTTACAACAGCAGTAAATTAAATATATAATCAGTAAAACTTACGTTTGAAGCATTCAGATTCATTTTAAAACTCGTTTCTATTCTGCTTATAAAACGTTCGAATAAAGAAAGAGTTCCAATTATTTCGCTTTTCGAAATAATAGCATTCTATTTGAAATTTATTTAATATAATTTTAAAAAAATAAATAATTATGTTTGTTCAAAAAAATTTAGATTTTTCCTCCTCCTATGCATTTATTTATAGCATCATTATTTCACTCTGCACTTTACGATATGATGAGTGTGATCAAATACTTCCAATTATTAAATTGCACAAAAACATATCATTATCTTTCCTTTTTTTCCCATTCTGGTTAACATATATCTCATGTTTGGATATCTTATTGATTTTTTTATTAATATGTTATTCAAAGCGAAGCTATTCGCTTTCAATGAAAGACTGAATTTTCTTTTTAAAAAGTTGTAA
>CM063504.1:175769657-175777157 GCA_032207245.1 Pardosa pseudoannulata | reverse complement strand
CTTCTTAAAAATTTGTAATTTAGATTGTATAACTTTATACATTCTTTGTTAGTCTTTGATACCTTATGTATAGCTTGCGCTATATTCATAAGTGTAAACTTCCTATGATTTATAAATGTAAGACTGATTATTTTATCAGATATTTTATATTTTTATATGGTTTGAAATTCAGTAAATAATTATAAAATCAGAATCAAAATTTTCATTTAAACATCTCATATTTATAAACAAAAGTATGTAAATAAATTTAAAAAAATTAGGAGAAATATCATTTAAAATTTTATAACTTAAATATTTAACCATATATGAATGCTTCATACAGAAGGAATAATTTTTCACATATAGTTCAGAACTGTTATTCCGATCTTCTTAAATTCAGATATTTCTAATAATAAATCTAGAACTTTATTCATGCAATTAGAAAAAAGTATATATTGACTAAAAGAACTATATTATTTTCAGTAGCAGTCTATTTTATAAGACTGTTGACAGTTTCTTAAATTTAGATGTTATTTATAATTAAGTTTCAGAAAATATAATATACTTACCTTCTCCCAGTTATAAATAAAACAGAATAAATGAAATATTTTAAAAAACCTCTTATACAATGTAGAAGCAGCGTTGGCGGAGAATGAGTCATCACTCTTTCATATCATGACATAAGGCAACAAATGATCATATGCAATAACGCTACTTTCCTGCCATTATGAGGAAAATGTAATCAATACGTGTCTCGGATGAATACGGATATAATTAATCACCTTTGTAATGTAATTAACTGATTCTATAATCCATGGAAGATATTTAAATTCACTCCGGCATTTACAATTGTTTTCAGAAATCCCAGTGGTGGTAAAAATGTTCAGGTAGGACTGGGAAATTTACGTGTAAATTTAAGTAATCGATGTCATTAATTTGTTTATTTTAAAGAAGTGATTTATGTCTTAATAAATGTGCCATATTTTGAAGCAGAACTTCATGTTTATTTCACAAAAATTCGGAAACTTCTTAAAAATTTGTAATTTAGATTGTATAACTTTATACATTCTTTCTTAGTCTTTGATACCTCATTATGTATCTAGAAATGATTCATTTTTAACTTAGCCTAAAATACACACAATAGCCAAAACATGACCACTTGCAAATAACGAGTTGGCCCAACTTTGGAGCGCAACTTATCTTCAACCCGCCTTGGCATGGATGCCACAAGTTCTTGATAGATTTCACCAGATGTTTAAGCAATGGTTACGCAAATCTGAGATATTACAAATTGGTGGTCTTTGAACTCTGAACTTCCTTCCGATGACATCCCAAATGTGTTCTATCGGATTGAGATCCAGTGAGTTAGGTGGGCAGGACAGTGAAAGAATGATTATTGAGACACTTCAGCAGCAGTTAAATACCACTTCCACCTGATCACGTGCCATCCACGTCATCCAAGCGAGTTCATTGCAAAATGTTGGGGTGATCATAATGTTTTGGCTTCTGAGTGTATATTTACACTGTATAAAAGGGCTTCTAATGCAAATATACGAAACATTTCTGTTTAGGTATATGTAAAATGTCGAAAAAAATAGTTTTGATATCATTAAGATTAGTGATAAAATGTCAAAAATTTACGTTCATAGCAATTTAATTAATGCAAACCGAATAATGTATTAATGGAAGGGTTAGGTTGGGTTGGTTTGGAGAGCTACGGTCTACTGTTTTGCACACGAGAGCTAATGAGACCGGTACCTATAACTTAAAGCAGATTCCAAACGGATAAAAACATCCATACCCGCAGCGGGGTTCGAACCCTCGAACCTCCGGTTCCGAAAAGCAGTGCTCTAACATTCGGCCATCGCTCGGCGTATTAATAGAAAGAAGTTGCTCTATGGTATCGCACTTTACGTGTTAAAATACAACAAGTTGCATTTAGGTACGTATCCATTTGGAAATGGTTTTAAATAATGGTTTTTGGTTTTATTAGCCCCCATGTAACAAAAGAATAGACCAATCCACTCCAAACCAAATAAGTTAATGTTAATGTATTGATGACACATCATAAAAGTTTATATAATATTACATCAATCAATAAATTGGTTTTAAAAATACAGTAGTACCTTTATCTCTACTATTTCATTTTAGATAAAAGTGGCGTGAAAACATTAAAGTGATTTATAGTAAAACTACAATTCAACAAAGTTACACATTATCATTATGAAGACTCCAACATAAATTAAACACAGTTCCCAATACAAAGTTTCCTCTTAGCTTGTAAAACATATTTTTATTATTGCGTTTATATGTTTAGTATAAATGCTCTGTAATTACAGATGAAATCTTACGTTTAAATTTATAATAATTAATTTTGTTTTACTGCAATTTTCAAGACTTATTCTTATTATTTCTGTACTTAAAATCAAATTATCCACAGTTTTATAATCGTTCTTAAATTAATATATCGTAATACAATATTCCAACAACAGTGATCACTTACTAAAAGTACATAAAATATTTGCACTAAATCCATGAAAAATTCATAAAACGCCTTAGAACGTCGTATTTATATCTTATTATAAGGTAATCTCTGTATTATAATGTAAGTGAAAAAGCCTTATTTTAGCAAAAATAATGAAATTGAAGAAACGTATTTCCTAACACTGAAATAAAATATTTTATGCTGATTAAATCTTTTTTCTACCAAAAATATACAATTAAAAATTACAAATATACAATTATTAAAAAGGTATATATCAGTAAACAAGATGAAATGTAAGTTTTTAAAACAATTATTTATGAATGATTTTTAGTCAATAAAAATTATATTCGTCATTAAAATTATGTGATATTTTAATGGCTTCTATATTACTTTTCTCATCGATATTTGTAATGTATTGTTAAAATTAATTTAATTTCAATAAAAGTTATATTACATAATGCAATCAGTTCAGCATTAAACAATCAATAAAGTTTATGTCATCAAAAATATTTTATATGTAACCTAACTATAAAAATATAAAATAATAAAATATTTAAAAAATAATGTAAAAAAAGCCAAGTAGAATTGGTGCGAAATACTTACGATTAATATATACAAATTAAGCATTTATTTTTAAATTAGGAAAATGGGTTTCAAGAGTAAATTTTCTCTAAAATGTGAAATTCTCAATGTTTCTCTGAATATGAGAATAAATTACAAAACCTTTCTTCTTTGTATATCATAAATCATCCAGAATGGCAGAGGAAAAGAAATCTTGCGAATGTTTTAAGTTCTACACAACTACGTCTAGAAATAATCGAAAACATAAATAAGCGGCAGATCTTTGGAGTTTACGCGTGCGTGAACAAATGACACCTCCGAAAATAAATATTCCGTTACCATCTAAAACCAGTGTTTATTGCGAATAACTATAAGGTAATTAAGAATGAAACAAATTACTCGAAATGGAAAATGTTAAAAATTATTTAAACAATTTAAGTCAATATTTTATCTTTATTATTATGTTAAACAAAATATTTATATGAGAACATTTATCTGTTTATAGATTAGGTATTCAAACATCCTAATTATTTTAAAAATATTTGAGCAAATATTTATTAGATTAACGAAACCGGTTTTTTCTCACTCTGATATACTAAAGATAATTTTAATATTAAAAGTAAAACTTCCTATATACTATTACCATTCTTCATATAATATAGTCCAAGAAGTAAAATGACAATTATTCTGAGAAAAAAAACTTTATTCCTCCATTCGGACAGACACAGTTGGACAATAAACAGTAATACGATATTAGTAATATGTTAGTAATTTCGATTATTCACAGCGATTAAAGAATCGCATGTTCCATCAGAACACCAGTATGTGAAAACAATATATAAGAAATGAGCTTACAGATATTAGAACCACAATAAAGATATTTCATGAGTTCAGAATTAGTTCTGAAAGGGAGATTTTCCATGTAAATATTGAACGATCAAAATACAGTAAAAGCACTTTGTGTCTGATCTATTCTGCCATTGGGATGTCTAATAACTCCCACTAGAAACTGATCCTGCTTCATCTATGCTTAAACTGTGATCGACATCATACATCTATTGTCCTCAAACAGTAACTGATTTCAGGTGCATTCCGATGAACTGAGCCGATTGATTAGCTGAAACTAAAGCCGATTGATTATCAACTAGGTATATTTCAATTAAACTCAAAAATGTTATGTCATTACTCATACATTCTAAGGTTATATTTTCCAAGTAAATCATGGACGCTCAAAATAGAGGAAAACCACTTTCTGTCTGATCTATTCTGCAATTGGGATGTAAAATAACTCCCACCAGAAACTGATCCAACTTCAGCTTAGCTTAAGTTTCAGCTTAGTTTAAGCTGTGAGCTACACCTCGAGGGATGACCATACCTCTATTGTCCTCAAACAATTACTGATATCAGGTTCATTCTCATGATTTTCTGATAATAAATTGAAGCCGATTCATTAGCAACTAGGTACATTTCAATTAAACTCAAAAATGTTATATCATTACGCATACATTCTAAGACCATATTTTCCAAGTAACGTTTGAACGATCAAAATAGAGGAAAATCACTTTGTGCCTGCCTGATCTGTTCTGCAATTGGGATGTCGAATAACTCACCAGAAACTCATCCAACTCAATCTAAGCTTAAGCTGCGAGCGACAACTCGAGGTATGACCATACCTCTATTGTTCTCAAACATTAACTGATTTCAGGTGCATTTCGATAATCTGATGATGATAATTGAAGTTGATTTATTAGCAGCTAGGTATATTTTAATTAAACTAAAAGTGTTATGCCATTACGCATACATTCTAATACCATATTTCAATTAATTACTACAGTTTCTAACTAAAATATGGAAGTGAAATGGTACATATAAGTCGATTTCACTTTGTCTTTCAAATATCATATTTCTAGTTAAAGTATGTAACTAAACAGAAAAATTTGTAATCTCGTTGGAGATCGTTTTATTTTACTCTTTAAATCACTTACAGTACAATATCTTTAATTATGCATGTGACGATAACAACTAAAAATGTATAAAGACAATTAGAATTCAAACATTTTTCTCTGCCTAAAATGCTTATTTACTAAAGAGAAACAGACTTTCTTGCCCTAATGTATTTCTGAAATAAGGCTACAGCTTTTACAAAGTTGAAAATTTTACTTATGAGAGTATGGGAATTGCTTGATAGTGATTTCTCCTGTGTGCTCATCTGCATCTAGCCATCACTAAATTATATTAAGGATTTTAGAATCTGAAAATATCAGATTTCTTTTACATATGAAGAATTTTATATGATACCATATACTGAAATGTCATTACAGGCATTAATCATATTCTTTATATGAAATTCTACTACAGTAAAGAGATTAAAATTATAATATGGGTATAATATTTATAATTTTGCACTTAAGGTTTTAACAGAATATTGGATCATTCAAATGTTAAAGATAGATTAATTTTTGAAACATTAGGATTTAATTTCAAATAATATTTTATCCAATATATTGAGGTACTTTGTATTCCGTTCATTATTTAAAATGTTTGTTTTGTAATGATCCGTATTTAAAAGCAAAAATTAGAAGGCACAAGAGGCCTAAAAAGAAAATCGTGATAATAATAGAAGTTCATCTCAAAATATAAATGATAACACAACATATTTAGTTTAGGCATTTAAGCATGAAATATTTGCAAACCAATTCTATTGAAACTTAAACTAAACAAATTACTAAATATGTAATATTAAAAATGCCGTCCAAAATGTGCATTGGCTAAAATATTATTTCTCAGACCAGATGGGGTTCGAATACCGAGAAAAGCTTCAATGAACTTCTCTTTTCCTTCCTGCAGGCCTATAGAGGTATCCCATAATAAAATATTAAAAGAAATCTAAAAATTTTGTATCAGCCAAGGTTGATAAAAGCAAGTGGCTCAGTATCGAAAGCAAATAAATAAATATTAAATCTTCAAAATATAATTACTTGAAAATATCATTGATATATAAGTCGTATTACAGATGCACACATATATCAATGCACTGAATTTCATGAAGCTGCTTTAAAATATGCTTACAAACTAACTAGTCTAAAATGTAGAAAAAAATAACAACTCAAATTTTAAGTATTGTATGACCGTGCAGTTAATGTAAATGATATAACTGTATGTTACTTCCCTCCGCTGTACGTTTAACCAATATATCCATTATTCATTATATTTTTATTATCTTTTAATTTAATATATAGTAAAATATTACTGTGTAATTTACGAAAACGTTTACAGTTTACTCTATTAAAGTTTAAATATCTAAAAGTTTTAAAGATTTAACAAACATGTGAGCTATTAGTTCAAACACAATTTTCATTATTGTGTTAATTAAAGTTTCAATAATACATAGGTTATGGGATATGTAATCTATATTGATTATGCTTTTACTCAATAATATTACTCTTTATTCAAGTGAAATGTATTTTAAATGGAATAAACAACAATTAGTTTATTTTTTTTCCTTCGTTTAGTTTATGGAAATTGTACTCTATATTGATTATGCTTATACTCAATTATATTACTCTTTATTGAAGTGAAATGTATTTTAAATGAAATAAACAACAGTTTATTTTTTCTCACTCACTACCCATTCTTTAAATATTAAAAAATCTATAGATTTAATCTATAGTTTTGCCGATGTATTCAAAGAAATATTATAACCGATGATATACAAGACATGATATAAGAATGTTTTATGCAAGAAATATTATACATCAAACATGTGTTTACATATAAATAAATGTAAGTATTTACTAACGTATGCATAGTAATGTAATTTAAACATTTCTTTGATAAAATACAGATTATTTTATAAACAAAACTTATAGAACCTGTCTGTTTGTTGCTAGTAAAATATTTTACTCAGCATTAAATATATAACAGGGATAGAGAATAAAATATTTATCTTTCATATATTAGAAAATAGGAAAAGCATTGGCTTTATGTCTTTTGCATGCGCAGTTCGTTTTAAAACTCTATTTATGGCTACATAAAATATATTCAATGCAGTCTATCTTTACAGAGCTTATTCAGCTGAAAAGTAAGTGATTTCTAGCACTGCAAAAAGGCATCGGTCGTAAAGTCGGTACTTGCATGCGCTACCTTAAAATATTTAATAGAAATAAGTAAGCGAAATCAGTCGTTCTGTTGAATTCAATTTTTGCTTTAATTTTGGGATCAAAATGTCATTTGTGGTTTTATATATACATTAAAATGAATTTCAATATACTTCACCTCTCTTTTTCGGTAAATTAATAAATTTTAAGAAAACATTGTTTGAATATTATTGTTATTAAATATTTTTTTTAAATTTTATTTATGTATCTTAACTTTTCTAATGTTGTGCAAAAGAATCAGTATTAGTATTAGGAATAAGGTACTTCAATTTTGCAGTATATTATTTATATCAGAAAGATCTGTAATTTCTTTTTATC
>CM063504.1:175747157-175762157 GCA_032207245.1 Pardosa pseudoannulata | reverse complement strand
TTAGGTATTCACTTATGATCAAATTTATAGTGGTTGTTTTGGGGTTGCGTTGTGTAGATATTTTAAGTTTAAATTCAACCACAGGCTCTGAGAGACTACAGACATAAAATAAAAAAAAATAAACTAATGCGCTAAACTAAGAAGACTGAAAACAGCTTTAAAGTAAACATAAGTCAATTTATTACAATCATATATATACATTCTTAATATACAACATTCAGATTAAGATTCATACGATTTACTTTTAATATAGTGAAAATAGGTGCAACACCAATTAAAATATGATAATAATACTATCCTATCACTTAGCTAACTCTACGTATATAGGAGAGAGGAACCAATCTCAATTTCAAATATGTATAATAATGCGTACCTTTGTGGATCTTTTGGGTGTGCCAAGATTGTGCTTATGGTAGCTCTTGTAGATAACTTTTGATTGATGTGATGATAATGTGGACTCTGTATCACTGCTGGTATGGGGCCTTCTAATATAACTCGGGGTGATACTGAAAAGTGAATGAGCTGGAAACTTCTGGTCGTTGAGAGATGTCAAGGTGTTCCTTGGGCCCAACTCATTTGATCTCCGTTCTCTGTCTTCGAACACTGACAGTCGGAGTTGTCTCCTCGACTCGACTGTTCTGCTCCTTTCGATTCGACTCCACTCTAGAACCTCTCCACTGCCGAACTCCGACTCCTCGAACCTCTCATTTTCTTTCAATCTAAACTTTTCTTTTTTATACCAATTTTATCTCTGTCCCCTATTTTTCTGTTCGTCCAATCGGGATAATTGTAAAAAATTCATTGGTCTTCTTAACCTCGCCTTGAGACCACCAACTTGGAAAAAATTTGCTCCTTCAAATTGGGCAATGACTCTTAGGGACTCGTAAATAACTCCACAAAGGTACATTCTTATTTAGTGTCATGTACGGAAACGGGATTCTAATCTGGGATTGGGATCAGAACCCCACACGAGACTACCGCACAAGACGAAAAAACCGTTGAATGTATATTTATGGTTCTCCGTCCTTTACAAAAGATGTGATGAGGTCAGATTTAGATCCCAAGCATTTTACTTCTCGAATGAATTAATCAGTTATGTTACTGATCTAAATCACCTCATTACATTCATTAACATCTTTTGATAATGTAACATTAATATTTGAATTTTTCCTTAATATTTTCATTGCATATATATTGTAATCAGAAGGAGCAGAAAAAATAGGCATTACATACCAATTTATTCTATTTCTCGCATAAAAATATTTTTATAAATGAAATAAATTTGAAGCTTAGAGAAAAATTTTAATATTAATTATTTATATATGTAAAGTTATTGTGGTTTAAAGAATAAAATTTTAAAGCACAATAAATATCTTATTATATATTAGATTATTGATATATATATAAGTAAGAATTATTAGTAGACAAAAATTACAGACGTATACCATGAAAATAAACAACTCATATTTATTTAGAATAGTTTTATTCCACGAATAAATAAAATATATTTATCAATTTCTCTATAAATATATATAGTCCAAGCCAAAATTCTTTCAAGTATAAAGCATACATTTATCAAACTTAGAAATAGTCATTAAAAATGTTATTTTTATGTATATATTTAAGTGACTCACCTATCTTTCGTTGTGTATTTTTTATTCTGTAAAACTTTCTTTAGATCGCGTCTTTATGCTTCGTCGAATTTGCTACTGTCATTTATTAAAAAATTCTTTGGTAAACGGTTTTTTAATAACATGACAGTTATCTCTTTTTCATCATTTTTAATGATTCTTGTGAAAGTTTTAAAAATTGCGAAGCATTTTTAATCTCTCTCTCATGTTTCATCATATATTCTTTTAGTTAACATTCGTCAATTTTATATTTGATGGAAAAAGAATGCTGCGAATGATTCATTTACCAATTTTTCCATTTCTTGCATTTTCAATTAGCTCAGAAGTGAGTTGAAACTCATCTGGAATTATCAGGAGTTTGATTCTGTAGAAGGAGTGTTTAAGAATATAGGATTTTATATAATGTTTAATAATTTTACAAATACAAAACAATTAAATATTAATGTATTCTTTAATAAAGAAGTTCTATTTATGCATTCAATAATCCCTATTAAAATTGTGGAATAAATTAATAAGTTATCCCTATTGTATTCAAGTTAAATATACATAAATTAATAGACTTTAAAAAACAAGATGAAGTCTAAATAACTTATTAAAGGACTTTTAAATAGACGCTTATATATCAACTTTTGTAGCCAAATATGTGTGTAATTTGTATGTCACTGGTTACTGCATTTAGCGTCTACTTTTAGTGATACCTAAATATCCGCTCGTGTGTTTTGTTATAATTTCTGGGAGTGTCAGTCGAGATAGATGTCGATTTGTTATCGATAATACAAATAATTGAGCACCTGCTATTATTTACAACTTTTTTCTTTCATGTTGATATTTTATACTTTCCCAAAACATTGACAAAAGTCTACTTTTTGTAGGAAAATCAACTTAAATCCTGAAAAAATATTCTTTGTGATAAACCTTCCAGTTACAGTATTAAGTTTACATTTGTTTACTGGTAGATATCTCATCAAGCGTGTTAATTATTTTTAATAAATAGCACCCTTTTATGTTTAAAATTATATTTAATAACTCATAAAGATGAGAGTGAAAATTTCATATTCACTTTTCCCTGTCTTGTTTATATATATATAATTTATATATATATATATATATATTATATTATATATATATATATATATATATATATATATATATATATATATATATATATATATTCATCAAAAGGGCTGAATTAATGGTTTAAGTTTTCGAAGTAAAATTCAAAAGTGCTATTCCATATCAGGAGTACTAATGAAGACTATAGCTACCATAATCTGATCAATTGAATTAACGTATTAAACATATATTTATGACAAATTAATAACCAGATATAAATCCCCAATTATGGAAAAGAACTAACACTGAAACAGAAATAATAATTGTTTGAATAATTTTAGCGTCCAATATTTTTGTTTCAATTTTCTTTCTCAGAGTATTTGTATTCTATATAAAAATGTATTTAGTGATAGTATTTTACTTCTAAAAACATTAGATCTTAATATCATTATCATCATATTTATATTTTATTTTTATTTTTTTCGAATCTGAGTAAATGCTATAGATATGCTGTCTGTTTACTTGTAAGTTTATTTTTTACACACAAAATCTCAAAAAGACAACAATATGAATAATATAAAATAAATAGTTTTAATATAAATTTAGCTAATACGTATTATCCTTTAAAATCGCCTCTTTAAATGGGTTATGTTATTTAAAATGACTTATACAATTTTTAAATTCACAAACTTACCCATACACACATATATACATACATATATGTTATTTAGCTAGTAAATAATTTTTTTCTTGGGACTAATCGAAAATAAATCGGGAATGCAATATGTGCCTTATAAGTGTGGTTGCATATTATATAGGCTGAATTTCGCTTAACTGCAAGCTGTAATCTTATCTAAGCGAACACAATGAAATCTATGTCAAACACCTGCTTTTCTATTATTCCTTGAAATAATACAGTATCATCTCCCTATATGAATTCAATAATAGTTAATAATCTGTTTTAAATAATATTTGAAATTATGTGTTATATTATTGATATCAGTTTATTGACACATAACTCAAAACAAATCTGGTAGAAAATTTCGAGTTACGAAACCATTTGTTGAAAACATTCTTATATCAAATCCTTATAATATTGATATAACTACGGAGCCATTATATTTAATTTTCCTTTATTATCTTACTTAAATAATGATTTCAGAGTTAAAGTAAAAAAGTGTCTATAGTAAAAACATAAAAAAGTAAATATTTACAGCCATTAAATGTAGTGGTTAAATTATGGTCTGGAGAGCTATGAAGGAATTCCTTAGACAAATTATAAGCTTAAAAAATAATTCAAAGTCTTAAAGTCTCTTTAGATACATTAGATATGGCACAAAATAAAATAACTCGGGATACATTTCATTTAAAATCTTTTAAAACAAAAGTTGTAATACAAGAGGAAGTATAATTACACTAAATATTAATTATTATTTGCTTAAAAAGAGGATTTTGCCTTAAAGGTATCAAATAGTTTTAATGACACTTAATGAAACATTGTGGGTTTTCATAAAAGTATACATTTTATATTTTTCTCAAATTAATATTTGATAAGAATAAGAATATTAATTGCGGAAAAAGTAATATTACTAGTGAAAAATTCAAAAAATATTTAAACTGCACTGCTAAATTACTATATGAAGTTATTTAACGAAATGTTAGTGAGCGAATCGTGTTTAATACTAAAGTATACTATTAATATTAAAATTGTATCAATAGATTTAGTTGATATATGAATAGACTCAGAGAAATGATTTTCATCAGTGCAATTCAGGCAAATACGTTTAACATTAATTAACATTATATTGGTAGATACAATTTTACGTCATTTCTGTTACTTGTTTAATCTCTTTTGAATAAGTGCTACTCTATTAAACAATATTCCGGCTTAAAGAGTAAGTAATATAGTCCTCGTATTATGTCGTGTAAATACCATTCTTGCATTTAACACACGATAAGTATTTGAACCATGTTTAACGATAAGTATTTGAACCAAGTTAATCACCATACAGCGATTGTGGAGAGGCAATGGTTAGTAATGATTTTTCCTCACTGCCGACGAATGTCAATGTAAGTAGTTTCTGTTGCAAAATGAAGAACTCACTTTTCGGGTACAGATGCTTGAGAACACCATGTTCTGTTCCCAGCTTGTACAAAATGCCCTAGAAGTTTCAAGACAACTGCAAGAACACTCCTTGAACCCCTATCCAAATGTCTTGCTTCAGCACATCGAATATTCGCCAGAGAGTTCCTGGCACTTTGGGAATTGGATGGCCAAAGTCGCATATATGCTATTCATTTCCAGTACATCGGACATTGGCCGCACACCCAGGTCAATTCGGGAACTGGCAATTGAATTTTGCTTAACAACAATATATAATCAAACCCAAGCGAACACAAATAAAACCATTGTCATAACTCCTGCTTTTCTGTTAGACCTTTAAAATATACTGTTTATTCTCCCCATATAAATTTTATCATGGTTAAATATGTGTTTTAAATAATATTTGAAATTTTCTGTTTTATGATTCATATCAGTTCATTAACACATAACTCGAAACAAATCTGATAGAAAATTTAGGGTTAAGAAATTCTTTGGTAAAAAACGTTTGCTTTTTGTCAGGTCCACGTAATATTGATGTAACTAAGGACCATTATGTTTAATTTTCCTTTTTTATCTTATTTACATTACGAATTCAGAGTTCAAATAAAAAAAAAGTTTCTATAACAAAAACATAAAAAAGTAACTATTTACAGCCTTTAAATGCAGTTTTTCAATTATGGGCTATGAAATAATCCCTTAGACTAATTATAAGCTTAAAAAACAATTCAAATTCTTAAATAGTTCCTTAGATGCATTACATATGTCGTAAAGTAAAAGAACTCGGGATACATTTCATTTAAAATTTTTCAAAAGAAAATTTGTAATACAAGAGGAAGTATAATTACACAAAATATTAATTATTACTTACTTAAAATGAGTTTCTTGCCTTAAAGGTATCAAATAATTTTAATGACACTTAATGAAAGATTGTAGTTTTTCATGAAAGTATACATTTTATATTGTTCTCGAATTAATATTTGATAAGAATAAGAATATTACTTGCTGAAAAACAATATTACTGCTGAAAAATTCAAAAAATATTCTCCACTTCTAAAGTACTAAATGTAAGTTATTTAACTAAATGTTGGTGAAGAAATCTTGTTTAACACTAAAATATACTATGAATATTAAAATTGTAATAATAGATTAATAGGATAAATGAATAGATTCAGAGAAATGATTCTCATCAGTGTAGGACGCATCGGCATATAGGTTTAAAAATAAGAATATTAAATGCCGAAAAAGCAAAAGGTTTCTGAAAAACTCAAAGAATGTTTGAAGTCTACTACTAAAATAATATAAGTTATTTAACGAAATGTTACTGAGGAAATCTTGTTTAATACTAAAATGTACTATGAATATTAAAATTGTAATAACAGATTTAGCTGATAAATGAATAAACTCAGAGAAATGATTTTCATCAGTGCATCACATATCGGCATATAAGTTTAAGAATAAGAATATTAATTTCGGGAAAAGCAATTATACAACTGAAAGACTCAAAAAATGTTTGAACTCGTCGACTAAAATACTATGTATAGGTTATTTAGCGAAATGTTTCTGGGGAAATCTTGTTTAATAGTAAAATGTACTATGAATATTAAAATTGTAATAATAGATTTAGTTGATAAATGAATAAAGTCAGAGAAATGATTTTCATCAGTGCAGCACATATCGGCATATAAGTTTAAGAATAAGAATATTAATTTCGGGAAAAGCAATTATACAACTGAAAGACTCAAAAAATGTTTGAACTCGACTACTAAAATACTATGTATCAGTTATTTAACGAAATGTTACTAATGTTACTACGGAAATCTTGTTTAATACTAAAATGTAGTATGAATATTAAAATTGTATTAATAGATTTATTTGATAAATGAATAGACTCAGAGAAATGATTTTCATCAGTGCAGTCCGTATTGGCAAATAAGTTTAACATCAATAAACATTAAATTGGTAGATACAATTTTACGTCATTTCTATTACTTGTTTAAGGAAATAATTAATCTGATTCGAATAAGTGCTACTATATTAAACAATGTTCATTGCTAAGCAATTGATTTCTAATATGGTGTAAAACAAAACGGTTTTAATTATTCTTCGATTCGTAAGAACACATCAGAAAGCTATGAAATTAATCGAACGATTCAGGAACTTCTAAGAAAATATGATTGTACTAGTTTTCCTGGTCGTTTCAATGTTATATCGATTTTTAAAATATATTTACTCATTACACAATTGTCAATTTAATAATGTTTTCTATATTAATAATATATAATAGGATATGTGTAAACAATCTCAATTGCAAAGTCATTAAATATATTGATAAAAATGCAATTCTCAAATGATAATTTACTAAATTTAGAAAAGAGAAAATTGTCGTTCATTTATTTTCAACAGCGTTTCCTTTTAAATGTTTTTTTTTACATCAAGGGCATAATGAAGTGAAATTTTAGATCTCGAAACATTTTATTTTTAAAAGTAGAGTTATAGCAACAAATAATTGAGAAACGCCTCATATAAAAATAATGAAATTCTATTTTAATTGGAAACATCCTAGTATATCAAAGATAGCTACAAAATTAAATTTACTATTTTCGGGAAAATTTCTTTTTTATAAGAAATAAATACTGTACATGAAATTTATATTTAATCAGCTGGTAACTGCTACATTTTAGAACTAAGCAACATTGCCAAACATTTTCCCTATATTTAAAAATTAAAGATGTAATAATTGAAAATAAACTATTTTAAAACGTGTTTACTTATTCGTAATGCTAAATTTTAAATAAAAATTATCCCGATATTGTAATAAAATTGCGAACTGTTTGAAAACATATCGGATTTATTTAAAATGAATAACATATAGCAAATAAAAATAAGGTATTTTCATTTAGGCCCGGGCTTCAAAGTGACTAGACTGTGCGCGCACACAGGTAGCCATATGACTGAGGCAGTCTGTGGAATAAATAACTTAATATGCAAAATGTAGCATTTAAACAGAAACAGAAAAACAAACTAAAGTAAAATACATAAAAAATAAAAAAAACAATTCTATTTATCTCTGTTTTTCCGCGTCTTGGAAAAATTTTTCACACTATTATGGGTTAGTATTTGACTAGGACTTATTCATATATATCGAGTAATTCCATACCAAATCAACACAAGGTTTCTACCTGACCCCCACCAATTTTGATTAAATTTGGTTTAGTAAGTGACTTCATGGTAATAAAGAAAATCCCCAAATCTTATGTTCAAATAATAATTGGTTTGGGAGTTGTAAGGCTTTAAAGTTGCCAGATTTGTCTAAAAAGTACACTATCGACATACCTTTAAATTACACTTGCTACTCACCTAATTAAGCTAGAGATATGTGCAAGGTGTTATTTTAAATCTTTTTTAATAGGCTTTCATATGATATACAACATATGATGTCTTGAAATTTTTTTTAAAAATTTAAATTTAAATTAAAATTTAAAATTTAAATTTCTCAAAAAGCCAAGTTTTTAAAATTTCGAAAAAAATCTCAAAAATTGCTCATATTATTGTTAATTAATCCTGAAAGTTTCATGTTGGGATCATAATGGGATCACAAGCTACAAAAGTTTTTTGTTTGATATATTTACTATTGCAATAACGAAAATGAGAACATGCATTCATTACTTTTAATCTAACTCATCTGTATAGGATGGTATTAATGTTTAAACACTACCTTATCGACATATACTCTAGTAAATAGTACATTTAACATTTGTGATAATTTTTGAATGAAGAAAAATTATTAAAATGCATTACTTTTGATGGATGGTGCTACTTATTTAGTTGAAACTGGTAGAAAGCTTTATGTGTTTTGAGAATTTCTACTTCAGAAAGAATATACATTGGTCCTGTTGGAGTTAAAGGATCCACCTTACACATAACATCGGAAATTGGAATCCATAATACATCTGGCTTATATAGATATAAAAAAAGATGATGATGGTCCAGATGAGTGAAGGAATGTCACTTTTACCTCTTCAGAGTTTTTCTCTTCTTTCTCTTAACATAAATGTAAGCCACCAGTTGCAATTATAAATAGCAGTAATATAGCCATTTTTATCAGCAAATAGAAGCTTTTATTGTGATGCTATCGCAGTTTGCATCAATAAATCTTGTGAAAAGGAAATTGTCTTCTCAAAGACTTTTTTTTTATTCTGTGGGTATAAAAGCATATTTCTGAGTCCCAGGAATTTCAAAAGCAATTTTAAATTGATATCTAGAAATATAGCTGTAGAAACATGTTCTTCTTGGGTTGAAAAACAAAATGTATTCTTGTGATGTTTTCCTGTGCCCAGTTTAAAAGTTGTTGTGGTGTAAGTATTTGATTTTTATATGGTTGTTGTAGGCTTGCTCAAGCCGCTAACTCTTGAATGTACCTCCTACCCCATCACAAGATCCTTTACCATGAGCTGTTGTCCAAAAATGCCATTCTGCCTCAATGCCAAAATCTTCCTTATGCAAGCATAAATTGGCAAAGTTTTTCTTATTTATATATTGTGCAGATGACCCATCGGGGAAATAAAATATTTTCCTTGCACATTTTTTTTTAAATTCTGTCTTAAAAAAAGTAATAAGCTTCTTTTGAAAACAGTAAACTGCTACTGTATTGGGCTCCAAACAGTCTTAAATTACAATGTATGTAAAGTGGTCAATTCCAAACTTCCCTTTGTAATATACAACAAATGGGTGAATTGTAGATTAAACATTAGTGCAGTGGCAGCTCTGGGTCCAATCCTGTTTAACAAATGAGTAATTTTCAGCAAAATCAAGAACTACAAACTCTGAATCTTTTAAATTTCCTTTTATATTGTTTATAAATGAATTTTGACATTTTCTCACAAAATAAGTCAATAAATTCTGATGCTGACTTTTGTATTGTTTCTAAAGAGCTCCTATCAACAGAAATCCACTGATTGAAAATGATCTTTTCCACCATATTTTCATCGAATGTTTCACCAAGTATGGTTTTTAATTATGTAGTCCCAGAACATGATGTACACTCTCCCATGTGGCAGCTGACTGATGCTGGATTACAAATCATCATAGCAAGGCAGTCCTTGTATGTGTTAATTTTTCCATGTGTTAATGGAAGCTAATTTGGTATTTTATAGCTTGTGATCCCATTATAATCCCAATGACTATGTCACAATGTATGAAGCCAGATGTACTATGAATTCCAATTTCAGATGTTATGTGTAAGGTGAATCCTTTATCTCTAACAGGACCAATGTATATTCTTTCTGAAGTAGAAATTCTCAAAACACATAAAGCTATCAGTTTCAACTAAATAAGTAGCACCATCCATCAAAAGTAATGCACTTTAATGATTTTTCTTCATTCTAAAATCTTCACAAATGTTAAATGTACTATTTACTAGAGTATATGTCGATAAGGTAGTGTGTAAACATTAATGCCATCCCATACAGATGAGTTAGATTAAAAGTAATGAATGCATGTTCTCATTTTCGTTATTGCAATAGTAAATATATCAAACAAAAAACTTTTGTAGCTTGTGATCCCATTATGATCCCAACATGAAACTTTGAGGATTAATTAACAATAATATGAGCAATTTTTGAGATTTTTTTCAAAATTTTAAAAACTTGGCTTTTTGAGAAATTTAAATTTTAAATTTTAATTTAAATTTAAATTTTTTAGAAAAAATTCAAGTCATCATGTGTTGTATATCATATGAAAGCCTATTAAAAAAGGTTTAAAATAACACCTTGCACATATCTCTAGCTTAATTAGGTGAGTAGCAAGTGTAATTTAAAGGTATGCCGATAGTGTATTTTTTAGACAAATCTGGCAACTTTAAAGCTTTATAACTCCCAAACCAATTATTATTTGAACATAAGATTTGGGGATTTTCTTTATTACCATGAAATCACTTACTGTACCAAATTTAATCAAAATTGGAGGGGTCAGGTAGAATTTGTTCTAAAATTGTGTCGATTTCACATGGAATAACCCTATCGTTATTTAATAAAAAAGAGAATAACATATGGCAAATAAAAATAAAGCATTTTCATATAGGCCCGGGCTTCAAAGTGACTAGACTGTGCGAGCACACAGGTAGCCATATGACTGAGGCAGTCTATGGAAAAAATAACTTAAAAACATGTAAAATGAAAAATTTAAAAAGAAACAGAAAATACTTAAAAAAGAAAAAAAACATTTCTATTTATCTCTGTTTTTTCGAGTCATGGAATAATTTTTCACATTATCATGGGTTAGTATTTGGTTAGTACTTCTTCATATATATCGTTATTTAATAAAAAAGAGTCATTTTTAAATTATTAGAAACAACGACGAAATAAATTTAAAGATTTGTTTTGAAGGGGTAAATTGAAAATTATAATTTATTACCTTATTAATACAAAATTGTATCATGTTTGTATCTCTTTAAATATTATTGTTAGCAATTAAAAAGAAATTATATACAGATCTTAAATTATCTGTTATTGTTTCAGGAGGAGCAATTTTTCAAGAGAATTTACGCACGTGATTAACGAATCTTGAATCCAGGAATTTTTACATCATATGCAGGTTGTTTTCTTTCTATGTGAAGAGTGCCGTCCTTTCTACTAGTTTAATAAGAAGAAATATAGGATATTTTTACCGGTAGTACTTCACCTAATATTATTTTTCTATGTGAGTTTCATCTGGCCAAGATGACTGTAACATTTAAAAGATTTAACAATAAACATTATGAAGTATTATATAGATACCTAACTGTTTGGATGATAGACAATGGTAAAACCTTACTAAAAACTTACGTATGAAACTGGAGGAGCTTTGTTTCGGTGCCACAGACAAGTAATGACTTCGTTGTTGACATGGATGTTCAGAGATGTTGGGAATAGGCTTTAGATAAACTATTTTAACGAATTGTTCCTTTGTATTAAAACAAATTAGTCGGAGCACTGTAAATTAAAGCAAAAATCTCCAATCATCTACGATTATAGGGAATTTTTGGATGCAATAAAGCAACTATATGTGCCTAATTTTTATTATTTTATTGTAGAAGATCTTGATTCTACACTATATGTACATATGAAAACCAACAGTTTGAAAACAAATTTATTTACTGGTAACAATTATATATGTGTCATATTTTTCGATTATACTTTGTGTTCATTTGACAAAAATATAGCAGAATGAGCAAAAATAACTATTAATCTTTTGATTTGAAAAATAGTAAGAAAAGTGTATTATTTTATTGTAGAAGCTCTTTATTCTACACTATATGTGCATATGAAAACCAACAGTTTAAAAACAAATTTATTTACTAGTAACAATTATATATGTGTCATATTTTTCGATTATACTTTGTGTTCCCTTTACAAAAATATAGTAACATATACTCAGTTATTATCCAAATTTGAAAAAAAAATTGAATTTCCTCAAAGGAAAAATTTAAAACTATTACTGAATAATAACAGAATGAGCAAAAATAACTATTAATCTTTTTATTTAAAAATAGTAATAAAAATGTAATAATTTTTTTAACTGTAAATACATGTGATAGATATAAAACTTCTCTTCAAATTGCAAATTATTATTTTTCATTTTTTGCTCGCGGTACACAATTATAGAAAATCATCTGGCTGAAGGACTAAGATTTTAAAGAAAAACATTCACGTATGATTTATTGAAAAAAAAGTAATTGTGATTTCAAACCTTAAAACAGCACTAATTTTCCGAAATATGTATGATTATTTTAAATGAAAATTATACAAAGAATATTTAAGGTTTTTAAATATACAATGTTTTTAATAAGAATTCTAGAAAATTGTATAATTTATTAGCAATGCATTTATAAAAATATGTTAAAATTACAAATGTTATTAAATATTTTAATAATTAAATTTAATTATTAATAAATAAAACAATATAATTAATAAATGATTTCTAATTACCCTGTTTTAATAAAAAATATTGATGTTTTTAAGAACGCTTTTGTTTTTATAAAAAACACTCATTTAAAATATTTAAAACTTTGTAAATATTTGTAAAAATATTAAATTGTTTTAAAAAAAGGTTTAAATACCCATTTTTTTTTTGTTTAAAATATCTATACATTTATTGACAATAGTTTAGAAAGTTAGTTAAGGAATAGTTTACATTTCAAAATATATTAAAATGATTTAAATTTTATTTTGTTTACATATAATAAATTAATAAGTAATATATTTTAAAAATACAAAAGTAGAAAAACAAATAAAGTGTCCGAGCATTTGTAAAAGTTAAAAATTTTATTTAAAAGTATTTCAAATTAATATTATTATTATTTGTTCTGTGTATTATGGTAATAACAATATAACCATATTAAGGATGGATAATATTATTTTAATTTTTCTTGCTTTTATTTCACACTTCATTCAGGAATAAATATCAAATTTTGAGTCGATAATCACCAAGCTGATAAATCCGCTTTCGTCTCTATACTATTTCTAGTAAAGCTAATAAAAAGTTCTATCTTAATTTCGAAGAATTTCGAGACCGTTTGCGAATATTAAGCATTTAATGAGCACTAAAGTAGATTTGTGAAGAAAATAATTAGTTTTCAAGTTGTGACTGAAACATTAAGGAAACCTCCAGAGATACGTTTTAATTTAGAAACTTGTTCTGGTCAGTCACGGGTTCCTGTAAGGATTAAAGTTTTGCGGTAGAAAACTTAAATACTTATCTATTTCGGAAATTAAATTTGTTTTGGGTGAAAAATAGTGTTTAGTGTATTGTTTACAAATTAATATCGTAAAATAATTCTTTTTCTGTAATAATTATGTATTTTATATTGTTTTCACTCAGACTGGATTACGTTGTAGATACTTATGGCAAAATATCAGTTAACATGAAGTAATTCAATGATACTGATAAACTGCTATAATTTTCATTCATTTGTTTTATCATAAAACGAACTGGAGATAGCTTAACACGAAAAGTTTTCCTTTATGTAAGGTACAAATTACGGAAAACAACAGTCATAGAGACGGACCTTCCCCTAATCACATAAGTCAAGGAAAAAACATCTCAACTCGCATCTGTTGGATTTGAAATTCGGTTAAGAGTACATCGCAGGGAGTAGAAAACAATGAATTTGGTTCTAATTTTTTTTTCTATTTTAGAAAAATATTTTTACTATCTCAGTAGTAATCAAACTGCTAGAGCACCAGACCCTAACTATTTAGTAATATTTTTCTACACCAAAAAAGTTTACTTGTAAAGATTCATTTATATGTATGTGTATTGTGTTATAAACTGCCGTTGAAATGGAAATATAGCCGAGTTGAAAATATGTTTATAATGATCTAGCAACAAAACAGTTTTTTAATATTTAAAATAATAACAGATATAGTAGACACAGATTCTAAAATTTACGATTATAATTTTGTATAATTTAATTACAATATTTCCTTGTTTGTTTTCAATATTTACGAATTTTTCTATTCCTATACTTTGAAGAATAAATAAGATGGATTGCATTTTACGTCTTATTTTATCTTCTCTCTTTATTATCATCTAGATATCTTGTTAGGGAAATGATTTTGTGCTCCTAAACAGTCAAGGTCATTCGTTATCTCTGCCCCGAACTTTGTAATGTGTATATTTCCCCCAACTCCCTATCAAAAGGAAAAAAATGTGTATACATGAATCCCTGACTGTCTGTGATGAATACAACAATGGGTTTTGGTAAAAGTTTTGTAAAAGGCTGAAATCAGTGACGTGAATTCAACTAATTTGTTAACCACTGTAACTTTATTTTAGGAAACTAAATAGTTTTATACTAACTGTTTCTCAATTTTATTAAAGATACAAATTTCAGTTAGAGAACTAAAATAACTATAACAGACTTTTTTGAATTCTAGATTATTTTATAAGTTCATTATTAAGTTTTTAATTAAAAAATTAATAATTTTGTTATTTCAAGTATTGTTATTTTTTTAAAACAGAAATAAATATATACACCAAATAATAAACATAAAATCTACTTATCTAGACAACAACATATATATATATATATATATATATATATATATATATATATATATATATATATATATATATATATATATATATATATATATATATATATATACATATATATATATATATATATATATATATATATATATATATATATATATATATATATATATATATATA
>CM063504.1:175727157-175744657 GCA_032207245.1 Pardosa pseudoannulata | reverse complement strand
ATATTATGCAATTTTAGCTCAGTTAAAGGACACCAAAATGTCCCTTAATACAGTAAAACTCCATCAGTATGAAGCAGACATTCAACTGTCACTTAAATTCCACTGAGATTTAATAAACACGTTTGAATTTTCGTCCCTAAGAGGTAATTAGAAAGATGGTCATCAGAATTATTGTTATACTAATTACCTTCATTTAGTATATGTTACTGCATGCATTACTAACGCTTAAGTACACAGTTTTACTCCATAAAAATATGTTTTAAATATCTTTAGAACATGTATTTTATGGATATATTTAATATTGGGGCTTTAAAAGTTTACATAAGTACATTTTATGTTATTTTGATAATGCATTTTATAAATCATGTGCCGAACAGTATAAATTTGTCATCGTTCTCTGTGTATTAACCAATTGCTTATAGAATTTTACACAGTGTTGACCATATTCATAGAAAAAAAATTAAGTTTTTGCTAGAAGTTTCTCAACTTCCGGTGAATCCCGGCATTTTTTTAAGTTAACAGAGGAACGAGATTTTGCCACCATCTTAATCGCCATTTGTAATGCTGACTCTCACCGTATGTTTGATTGTGTACGAACTGTGTAATTTTGTGATTGGCTGAGTGGGAGAGGAAGTTGCATGAATATGTTAAATTTTATGCGATATCTGCTGCTGGATATATAAGAGGATTGTTAGATTATTTTTGGTGCTTGTGCATTTTTCCCGGCACGTAGGCGGACATCGTAAAATATGTTATTATTTTAAGATATAATATTATTTTAAGATATGTTATTATTTTAAGATATAAGAATAAATCTACATTTTCGTTTTTAAATAGTTTGTCATTTATATATATACTAGCATATAGCCCGTCATATGACGGGATCAATAAAATTTTCAATATTCCAGAATTGTAAAGTACCCTTTAAGGCAGGTAAAAAAAATGGTTTGTTGTTTGGCTGAGAATTATTTTACAACAAAATATTACCTTAAGAAAATTATTTACGTAATATCTAAGTTTAGTGATAAAACGTATGGAAATAATGCAGAAGATATTTAAATAATCTAAAATAAATGATTAAATGAGATGATTAAAGGAATGATGTCATAATGCTAGACATTTTTTTTTATTTTTACCTATTTATTAGGTGAAAAATCGATACATTTAATCACCTGCTCTTAAAATGGAGCTTGATATAATAATGGTAATAAGTGAATTTAATAAAAAAAAATCATAAAAATTTGAAAAATTGTAAAACTTTAAAAATAATAAAACAACTTTATGAATAAGAATTAAAAAAAAAGCAGAAATTATTAAATTAATTAGACATTTAGAAAAATTCGGTTACGTCGGGGGCAGAACCATTAATCTGAGAAGTACGACGATCAAATGGGCAGACACTCTACCCCTTGTGCCAGCTTACACGTGGTGAAGGAAATGGTTAGAATATATAAAGGTCAAGTAAAAACAGTCCAGAAATTTAAATAATGCACTTCGCCCTCGCCATCCTATAATAATGAATTTAGTATAGAATAAGGCTTGAAATAATAGCATTAAATGCTCGAAAAGTGGGAGATGAGGTGGATTTCGAACTCGCTTTAAATTTCACTAATTCTAACTCATAAAAAATCCACTATGGATGCCTGTATGTATTCCAGGTACAACCGCTTCATAAATTCGAGGACAGACAACTTAGACTATTATTATATAGGGGATATATATATAGAATGTTCAATTTAGAAACAAAAACAACTCGTGATGATTCTGTATCAAATGAAATACTACTCGATGAATACTAATCGATGATATTATGTAAGAATTTTACTAGTTATAATATTCTCATAAAAAATATTTCGCATTAACGGAAAGAGATAAACTTCGAAATTGGTTAGAAAAAGTCTAGAATAATTTTTTTATTAGTACCATAAAATATACATTTCTAAATTAAGCCTCTCAAACAAAACTTTTTTTTAACTTTTTCATTTAAAAACAACGCAAATTAGTCAGGAATTTTTTTTTAATTTTAGAAAGCATTTGGAATAAGATCAAATGTTTTTTAGAAACTTAAAAAAGGTTTTTAACTTATGAATATTTTTGTGATTCTTCCATATTTATAAAAATATATTTACAATTCACCAAGGAATTAAGATAATCGTAGGAAGTTTAAAAAATATGCTTTCAATCCTGTGAATTGTTTTAAAGCTAATTTCTTTAACTTATCATTTTATTATCTCTAAGTGAAAAATCTTATACAAAATCATATGGGTGATACTTTATGAGGAACAACAATTATGCATAACAATTAAGTTGATATCCTTAATTTCCTTTCTTTATGTTGATACTTATACTCTTTCAACTCTGTGAAATATTTTTAAGACAATTTTTGATCTTATTATTTTCATATATTTACACATTATTATAAAAAAATCTTATATAAAATCATATGGATAATAACTTATGCTACTAGAAACAAAAATTATGCAGAATAATTAAGTCCATATCCTCGATTTCCTTTCTCTATGTAGATAATTATAAGCTTTCAATCCTGTGAATAATACTGTGTTTAATACAATTTTTATCTTATTACTTTCATATATTTATACAAAAAATGTTATATAAAATCATACGGGTAATAATTTATGCTATGAGGAATAAAAATTATGCAGAATAATTAAGGTTATATAATTAATTTCCTTTCTCTATTTAGATATTTATACGCTTTCAATCCAGTGTTTTATTTTTAAGACAATTTTTATCTTATTATTTTAATACTTTTAATGAAAAAATCTTATATAAAATCATATGGGTGATAATTTATGTAATGGCAAGCACAAATTAGGGATAATAATTAAGTTGATATCCTTAATTTCCTTTCTCTATGTAGATAATTATATGCTTTCAATCCTTTCTTATAAATCTTATTATTTTCATTTTTTACACAAAAATCTTATATAAAATCATATGGGTAATAATTTATACTATGTGGAACAAAAATTATGCAGAATAATTAAGTTGATATCCTTAATTTCCTTTCTCTATGTAGATTTATATCAATATACCTAAATATCCCTGAAATTATTTCTAAAAAAAGTTAATGTTGTAGGACAAACAATTTCACTTTTTTTTCTTATTCTAAAATACATTACATTTCAAATTACTAACTGTCTCCCATGAAATACGTATAAGTAGTGAAACAATTTGTTCACGTTTTCTAATTCTATATTTTCCCTTTTTTGATAGATTGATACTGGTATTTAATAAGAGTAACACTAATAACTAATGTAAAAGTTTCATCTTCTGTTATTGCGTATCTTGTGTAAAACGCGTATCACTCATTTATGATGGTACGAGTTTTGAAAGTAAATATAAGTATTTAGCTTTGTTCAATTTACTGAAAATTTTCTAAAATCATGTAAAGAGAGGTTATTTATCTTAGTATGTTTAAATTAAAGGTATTCTCATTTACTGTTAAAATATAATATATTTGAAAGCTGTAAAATATTTTCTTCATATTCTGCATAATATGTTATATTTAATCTTCCTGAAATACTCTTCACAACAAAGACAAATTTATTTTTCCTGGTGGTAGATAATCAATTGATTTTTACAGCTTAAAACATAACCCACATATTCCGATTCCTAAGTTATATAAATACCACCTAATGCTTCTCTACCCATTTCAAATCGGTTCTTTTATCTCGGGCGATTCCTACTTTATGATAGCGATAAGAAAACGATAAAATTGTCACGTCTCGAATTAAACCAGCATTCTCCTTTGCTTTAACAACTTCTGTTATTTTTTAGAGAGTCAATAGCCTGAAGTCATTACACTATTTTAACGGTCTTCCCAGTCGTCAAAGATTTATGACTCCAAAGAGATTTATACATTCTTATCATGAGTCATCAACTTTCAAATGTATTTTGTATTCTTTAGTTTTATCTTACATACCTTTCATTTATTCCACTTCATAAAGTTAGATTTAAATAGAAAAGATTTCCTGAAAAATCTTAGCTAAGGAAAATATCGCACATAATGAATTAAAATTTTATCATGTGAAAATCTAAAGCAAAAAAAAAAAAATTAACTGTGCCATATATTACCCTGAGATTAGCTTTTAGGAAATAACATCTATTTTGTCTAAATTATTACAAGTAAAATAGAGTGGTTTTGATTTTTTAAAAAAGACAATCTATTGTATTTTTGCCTCATCTCCCAATTGTATAATTTTATTTTTAGATAATGCTCATATCTACTATTTATATAAAACTTTAATATCAGTGATAAAGTTCTATTATCAAAGTATAAAAAGTGATAGTAAATTTTGAGATATATATTTTAATTATTAAAACATTGATAGATACTCTACTTTTCCTTGAATAGTGAAGTATTTTACTATAATTCTAAAGTTTTATGTTTTCAGATATTTAAGTCAAGGAGATAAAAATATTTAAGAGTTATATCAATAACAAAACCTGTAAATTTATATGAAGCATATTAACATGCAGATTTAACTTATATATTGGAATCAAAATTTAAATGACATAAATTTAGGAAAGTAATTTTATTTGCAACTTATCACAAAAATTAATTTTTTTCTAAAGAAAAAATCAATAATTGAAACTTTGTTCTAAAAATTAATTGTTTTGCAAATTTGATTTGTAACGACACATATTTTCTCATATCATTATATTTAATCGTGCTTTACGTTGAGATAAGATCTGTTTAAAATTAAATACCATTATTTGAATATTTTAGTCCTGTCCTGTCATATAAACACTACAAAATGAAATTTCAGATATCAAAATTTATTTTTAACTGCAAAATGTCATTTTTCACATAGAAAAAAATTCCTGTAAAATCTTAGCTAAGGAAAATATCGCACGTAATGATTTTAAATTTTATAATATGAAAATCTAAAGCAAAAATAAAAAAATAAATAAATTAACTGTGTCATCTATTACCCTGAGATTAGCTTTTAGGAAACAGCATCTATTTTGTCTAAATTCTTACTAGTGAATTAGACTAGTTTTTTTTTTAAGTGTATCTAATATATTTTTGCCTCATCCCACAATTGCATAATTTTATTTTTAAAATAATGCACATATCCACTATATATATAAAACTTTAATATCAGTGATAAAGTCTCTGATCAAAGTATAAAAAGTGATAGTAAATTTTGAGATATATATTTTAATAATTAAAACATTTATAGATACTCTAATTTCTTGAAGAGTAAAGTATTATACTATAATTCTGAAGCTTTATGTTTTTAGATATTTAAATCAAGGAAATAAAAAATACATAAAGCGTCATATCAATAAACAAATCTATAAATTTATACGAAGTATATTAATATATAAATTTAACTTACATATAGGAATCAACATTTAAATGACATAAATTAAAGAAATTAATTTTATTTGCGACTAATAACAAAAATTATTTTTTCTTGTAAAGAAGAATGCAATAACTTAATATCTGTCCAAAAAATTAATTGTTTTGCAAATTTGATTTGTAACGACACATATTCTCATATATCTTTATATCTAACCGTGTTTTACATTTAACTAAGATCTGTTTGAGATTAAATATCTTCATTTGAACATTATATACCTCTCCTGCTATAAAAACACTAAAAAATGAAATTTCAGATATCAAAATTTCATTATTTCAGATATCAAGACTGCAAAATGTCATTTTCCTAATAGTGCCAATCAAATCATCATTACAATCAAAGTTAGTTTCAAAGAATTGAGTAATTGTATTTTTGCATTGTATTTTTGTAGCAACATTGTATTTTTGCCTCAAATTGTATAATTTTATTTTTAAATAATGCTCATATCTACTATTTATATAAAACTTTAATATCAGTGATAAAGTTCTGTTATCAAAATATAAAAAGTTATAGTAAATTTTGAGATATATATTTTAATTATTAAAACAATGATAGATATTCTACTTTTTCTTGAATAGTAACGTATTAAACTATAATTCTGAAGTTTTATGTTTTCAGATATTTAAGTCAAGGAGATAAAATATATAAGAGTTATATCATTAACAAAATCTATAAATTTATATGAAGTATATTAACATGCAGATTTAACTTATATATTGCAATCAAAATTTAAGTGACATAAATTTAGCAAAGTAATTTTATTTGCGACTTATCACAATTAATTTTTGTTCTTAAGAAGAAGTCAAAAATTTAAAATATGTTCTAAAAATTAATTGTTTTCCAAATTTGATTTGTAACGACACATATTTTCTTATATCTTTATATTTAATTGTGCTTTACGTTGATATAAGATCTGTTTGATATTAAATACCTTTATTTGAATATTTTAGTCCTGTCCTGCCATATAAACACTACAAAATAAAATTTCAGATATCAACATTTATTTTTAACTACAAAATGTCATTTTTCTAATAATGCAAATCACACCAGTTTTAAAATGAAAGTGGTTTTCAAAGAAATGAATATTTGAATTATTCATTCATTTTAAGTGATAAAAATTTAATGATATTTTGATTAAAAGAAATGTTTATAATTTAAAAGGAGTTTTATATCCCTTTTAATATTTTTATAAAATAACACTTTCAAATTAAAACAAATGTTGTTTATGAAGGTATTATGACCTTTTTCACCCTTTTTTATACTTATTCTGTTTAAAAGTATCAAGGCACGTCCTTTTATAAAATGAATTTCCGACATATAAACGTTACTTTAAACGTTATTTACTTTATCCCACTCTGTGGCAGCAGTGAATAATTGTATTTCCTCATGTTTTAGAAGCAATTTCTATAGCCAATACTTAAATAAATGGTAAATAATAGAAATCTTTCATAAATATAACTCATAAATATTTACTTTAGCGAATAAGTTAGAACTAATAAAAGGCAAATATAGTATCTAAGGGAATGATTCTTTCGTTTGTGAGACTTGTGTTAATTATTTGCTTATATATTAAAAGTCAATAATACAGATAAAAGTAATGTTGATCATTATGGTTTAATATTATACACTGTTCTATGTTTTATCGCATGTAGTTTAACACATTTAAGATATTTTATTAAGTATTTGCAAACAAAAAGTACTGATTTTGCTCTTATATCTACAATTGCTTTAGAAAATACAATTATGTTCCAACTTACAACAATCTGTAAGATGTATTACAATTTCTAAAAAAAATTAATTACTTTCTTTTGTATAAGAAGATAGTTTAGAGTCCAAGAAAGTAAGTGAAAGGTTTAAGCATTAGAATTTAAATTTTAGTACTTGATATTGTTATAAGTTCAGAAATAAGAATATCGCACTAAAGACTATAAGTACTTAAGAGATCAATTTAGGAATTGTATGTTAAAAAAAAAAAAATTCTCAACTTTAAAAGAAGTATAGGGTGACACAAACAAATGAACTTTTTAAGAATCCAATAAAACAATAAATGGTGGAAGTAAAACATTTTTGCTCATAGTAACTGAAACCTTAAAATTTGCCGTTTAAGAAACAGTTATGAAATTTGTCGTTTTTGTAAAGATTATGTCCTTTAGATGGAGTTCTCCTGTAGGAAAGTATTCTTGAAATCTTGAAAGTGTAGATACCTCATTTACTGCTGCAACATCTCAGTTGGGATATTGCTCATTTCCTCCCCGATTCGGAGTTCGTAGGCTTGAATAAGTCTGTGGCATGGATGTTCGTAGTTGGAATTGTCTTTAAACAGTAGGTTCCAGTCTCATTAGCCCTCGTGTTGCAAAAATATAGACCATATTGCTCGAAACCAAACCAAACCAAACCAAACCAAACCAAAACCTACTCAATTGTTTTAACTCATCCGAAGTTCTTGGTCGAGTGGTGTACACTTTATTCTTGACGAAGCCCAAGTCAAAATCACAAATGGATAAATCTAGAGAGCGAGAGTGCCAGAGAACGTTACCAAATCTTCAGATTAAACATTTGCCTAACAATTCTTACACAGTTTCCATTGATTGTCGTGCAGTATGTGACGTTGCTACCTTACCTTTTAACCAGGTTTCCTGAACATATGGCAAAATTTTCACTTCAGATGTAATACAAGATTTCAATATATCTAAGTAACGATCTGCCTTAACGGTTACTATGATTCCATGCTCATTTATAAAATATCCTCATTTATAAATCCTAATGATTCCTTTTAATGAAATATAACACCATACTGTCATCTTACTCGTGTGTAAAGGTCACTCATGATTTTCATTAGGATATGTGTATGTCAAGCAGCTGTAGTAATGCGGGTTCATGTAACCTATGAGATAAAAATGGGCGCAATCTGGTATTCACAATTTACTTAGAAATCCACCCAGATTGTTTATGATTGGTAGTATTTGTTAGCATAATTTTAATCGGAACTTGTAATCATTTTCTTACATTTATTTCACTATTTGCAGCTGGTATGGATGAAATTTCAAATCAAAATGAAAAATGAATATTTCATCCGTCGCTAAGAAATTACTAATTTCTCGCCTTGGGATCAGTAGGACAGAATTGCGTAAAACTTCTTCAAACTTCTGTGATTTTCGAGAACTTCTGGATAGCCCTGCTGGTTCTTCTTTAAGGCATATCGGTCCCTTTAAAGTTATTTATCCAAGAATTAGAACGAGTTTTCATGGGGAGGTACCATGACGTTTAATACTGTAAAATTGTTGGAACTTCCTCGGCCCAGCTTCTAAACTATCACTATTTATAAAAATTATTATTATGGCAAACGCACTATTCTGTCAGGTCCACTGATAAATGGTTACAGATATGTCAAAGCTTTTATTTATTCAAAGTCACCAATCGTAAGTGATGTCACTTGTTCGTAGCTATCACTAAGCATTTAAAAATTCAAAATTGACACTTAATAAATTTCGATGACATTAAAAAAATGGTAATTGAAGTGGATTTAAAAATTAAACATTCAATTATAAGAAAAAAACAAATCAAACAGTTCCTAGACATAGTTTAATGTTCTGTGGTTTTCAACTAATTATATTAGTTCCTCTAATTTCTAGACAAATTTTTATTACACACTATATGCAGTTTATAGACCAATGTCAGTCACAATCATTATGTTGCGAAGAAGAATTCACCATGAATATAAGAAAAGTATATTAAAATTAAAATTATCACAAATCAGGAAAAACATTACTTGATTGCATGTTTTTAGAATTTCTGGCAAGAAAAAAATCTTGCTAATACATGAAAATTGAATTTAAAAAATAAGGTACACAAATCTTGGAACAAAACAAACATTCTGTTTTTTCATTTTACTATCTATAGCATGAGTTACTTATGTAAACATGAATAACCTAGAAATTAATGTAATTTGGATCAAAGCTCATACTGGTAATGAACATGCAGATATTTTAGCTAATAATTCCTCTAAATCAACCGGGATCAACTCCCGGGATCAATACTTAAAAATATATTAAAGAAAACTTAAATAAAGATTGGAAAGAATATTGGGATAAAAGTGGAAAAGGAAGAGCAACCTGTATTATAATGTCAAAAGTTAAAACAACATTACAACTCGAAAATAACTTTTTTAGCTATTTCATTACCAGTTATGGAAGTTTCCCAAACTACTTGCCTAAAATTAGAAAACTAGAAACACCAAATTTTAAATGCGGAATGGTAGGTAACCCTCAGCATTACATGCAAGTAGGATGTAATATTGTTCCTAATTTTATTAAAAAATTACGAAAACAAAACACAGATCGAATACTTTAATAGAATAGATAATAATTGCAATCACTTTAAAAAGTTAAAGGAAAGCTATAATGTATTAAATTCAAACTACTCTTTTATACAAATTAAATTTTGAAATGATTGAAAATATTTAATAAAAATAGTGATAAAAAAGAAAAAAAGTTTTTAAATTTTAAGTCAATAACCAGTGTATAATTTTAAAATGAACAATGTCGAAAACGTTTTAACCACCCACTTTGGATTTAGAATGCATAAACCCTTGAGTTGTATGTGGGTGTGGGTCATCTAACTCGAAGTATAGCATGAGACCAATTCTTAAGTCGATATCAGATAGACTCTTAACCTATCAGGTTAAAGAGTCTATCTGATATTTTGAAATTTCTATTTAGAATATTTCTATCTGATATTATGAAATTTTTAAGTATATCATACTTAAAAATTTGTATGATATACAAATTTTTAAGTATGATATACTTCAAAATTTTTATATCATACAAATTTTTAAGATTTCTTGTATATTATACATATTATATAGAAAAGTTTAAGTTAGTGTATAATCAGTAACTTTTTCTCTTTTAGTTTAACAGTAAGCATTTAAAATGATTCAGTTCATAGATTTTAAATCTTTTTTATATTAATAAAACATATATTCTTAAACGGAATTCGTAATACATTTAAGTAAATTACTTTACTGAATTCATAATACATTTTCTAATAGAATTTATTGAATAAATTAAATTTTAATAGATTGAATAGATTTGAATAGCTTGAAAATTATTGTTTTATCATTACGAATGTATTATTAGAAGTATAGTATATGACTATGGCTTTCCATGTATTATTTAAAATTTTACCTAATGAATTCTTTTTTAGTACAAATATATATCTTTAAAGGGAAATCTTAATACATTTACGTAAATTACTTTACGGAATGCATAATACATTTTCTAATAGATTTTATTGAAGAAGTATATCTTTTATTGGTTTATGATTACGAACGAATTATTAGGGGTATAATATATTACTACGGCTTTCAATGTAATATTTGCAATTTTACCTAATGAATACTTTTTTAGTAAAAATATATATCTTTAAACGGAAATATTAATACATTTATATAAATTACGTAAAATACGTAAATTACGTAAATTATGTAATTTACGTAATTTACGTAACATTTACGTACTTATTTATGCAACAACGTACTCATTTACGTCATTTACGTAAATTACGTAAATGCGTAATAAATTTTCTATTAGATTTTATGGGACTTTATTAACTTTTTTATTAACTTTAATTATTAATATTTTTATATTATTAGATTTCAGTGAAATATGAAAACTTTTATCTTTTTTATTACACTTTTATATTTATTGAATGTCAGAAAAATATCTCACAAAAGAGTCTGAAAGAAATATTAAAGGAATTTTTCAATTAAAATTTTAAAAGAAACTTTGGTTAGTGTTGGAACAAAAACTTCGTACATAAAAGTAAGCAAAAACAAGGTGTAAACTAAATTTCAGGAGATGGGATTTAATTTTTATCATTTCTTTCCGATCAAACATAATTTCCTTTACAAGCATCCTATAAACAAACAAAATATTAGGATCTGAGGAGAGTATTTTAAAAATATTTTGTCCGAAAAGAACGGATTTCAAACACCACCATCTGTATACATTTTTTTTATAAATTGCTTGAAGAGATTTTGTTTCAATAAAATGAAAACGGTATTTAAGAAATAAAGTCCTTCTAAAAGATTTGACAGCTATCGTGATTAAGAAATAATGAAATTAAAAAAAATGGCTGTCAAATTCCGTATAAGGATATATATTTTTACTAAAATGAGTATTCATTAGGGAAATTTTCAAATATTCCCTGGGAAGCTATAGTAATATACTATACTCCTAATACTACAATCGTAATTATAAACCAATAAATGATTTATTTATTCAATAAAATCTATCAGAAAATGTATTAGGTATTCCGTAACGTAATTTACATGATTTACGTAAATGTATTACGAATTCCGTTTAAGGATATATATTTTTACAAAAACAGTAATCATTAAGTAAAATTTCAAATATTCTATGGAAAGACTTAATAATATACTATACTCTTAAAATACATCAGTAATCATAAACCAATAAATTATTTATTTATTCCATAAAATCTATTAGAAAATGTATTACGTAATCCGTAACGTAAGTGTCGTAAATATATTATGAATTCCGTTTAAGGATATATAATTTTCCTAAAAGTATTCATTAGGTAAAATTTCTATATTCCATGGGACGCCATACTAATATAATATACTCCTATCAATACATTCGTAATCATAAACCAATAAATAATTTATTTATTTAATAAAATCTATTAGACAATGTATTACGCATTCCGTACTGTAATTTACGTAAATAACGTAAAAGTATTACGAATTATGTTTAAGGATATATATTTTTATAAAAATAAAGTATTCATTAGGTCCAATATTCCATGGAATGCCATAGTAACATACTATACTTCTAAACATACTTTCATAACCATAAACTAATAAATGATTTTATTTATTCAATAAAATCTATACGTATTCGGTAACGTAATTTACGTAAATGTATTAAGAATTACGTTTAAGGATATATATTTTTACTAAAAAAAGTATTCATTAGGTAATATTTCAAATATTCCATGGAAAGACATAGTAATAAACTATACTCTGAATAATACACTCGTAATCATAAAAGAATAAATAATTTATTTATTCAATAAAACCTATTAGAAAATGTAAATTAGAATTGTCCCTTCGAATATATATTTACCTAAAACAAATTTTTAAGGTAACATATTTGACAAAATGCTAATGTTATTCATTTAATGGAATTTAGAAATGTTATAACTAATGAAATCATGCATTAAAACTACAGAATTTAGACTTGTAATGAGGTAATCGAAGTTTAAAGAATATGGTTCTTTATACTGATATTTAGAGTGTTCGAAATTGATAGTTTTTACATGGATTTTCGTGTTTTAGAAGTGTATCCCAATCGTTCGTTTCCATCTAACAAAATCAAACATATACTGTAGTATTAAAAAAAATTATTTTAGTCGCTTACAGTTATTACATTCTCAGAGCATTTTTTAGTACAGTGCAGAACATAAAGGACTATTTATATTTCAGCCTACGATTTAATTTAAAAAAATCTTATAAAGAAATATTATTAAAATTCATTTATTTTTGACTTATCCATGTATTCTTCTCACATTAAAATATCTTTAACATCTGCACAGAACTTTTGTTAGTTAAACGTTCTGTTTAGTAGCATACTGACGGTTTTATAAGTAACTCTAATAATATTCTAAAAAACTGATAATATGACTATATGTATAATTGTAATTTGTGATATTTTTCCCTTTAAAGGCTTTATATCCCCCCTTTAAATTTAACAGTGTTGTTATGATATAAATTTTTTCTTTGATTTTTTGAAATATGTGATAAAATATGATACATTTAATATTGTGTAAAAATAACTTTATTTTGCATTCTGAGTTACAATCAGGTTCAGCTTTCTACTAGTTACTTGATCTGTGTAAGCATATATAAGTATATATATATATATATATATATATATATATATATATATATATATATATATATATATATATATATATATATATATGGTTTTTAAAACGTCTGCATATGTACATCTGCTTGCATATCCATTTATGTAATATATCCTTCTATGCTACAAACTAAATAACAAAATTACCAAGTAGAATATAAAAAAGAATTGTTGAAAGAGATTCATATCCATGCTGTACATTTCGTAAACATAATAGGATTTATTTCTGGGACATTAAAAAGTTTGAGATCCTACGAGATTAATAACTTCCTATCGCGATTTATCAGCAAGAGCAACTTGCTTTTTCCTCGGTGCATTAGCCGCTCTCCACTATTGTATATTCACTTTATGCAAATCTGAATGCTAATGATGTATCAACAAGGGAAAGATAACAAGTGTTCTGTCACGGTGACCTAGATGCACTTCTTTGTGCGTTGAAATTCATTGCAGCTGCTGTTGCACTCTCAGAGGAGGAATATGAAACTTTAGTAAAAGAAGCAAAAAAATATATACATAAAAAATACGTTTATTAGTAATTTTGAAATTTTTTTCCATGTACTTTTTTTCTGAACGATATCTTACCAACTGGATTAGCTTAAAGAAGTTACGTAAAAACATTTAATTTTATAAAAAAAATAAAGTAAAAAAATTGGAAAAAATAAAAATTCAGAAAATAAATATGCAGTATATCCAAAGTATATAAAATGTAAAGGGGTAGATGCAATAATATTATAAATATCTCTCTTACGGAAAAAAATATTAATATAACAGTTTTATGTTGGGTCTTATTGTTTTTTTTTGTTTTCGATTATTTTTGAAATAAACTAATACTTATCGATGTTATAGTTAACTCCAAATGAAGAACAAACAAAATAAAGTCAAGAATAAGATTGGAAAAAAAAGAGGTACACTAAAATTATACATACATACATACATACATATATATATATATATATATATATATATATATATATATACATATATATATATATATATATATATATATATATTATATATATATATATATATCTGTGTGTGTGTAAATTAATATTTATCGATGTTATATAGTTAACTCCAATATGAATATACGAACAATATATAAAGTCAAGATATAAGATTAGAAAACAAGAGGTACACTAAATTATATATATATATACTATATATATGTATATATATATATATATATATATATATATATGTGTGTGTGTGTGTGTGTGTGTGTACACGCGTGTTTCTGTATGTATGCATATACATGTACAGGTCGATATGTAGCAGAGGAGATTTCAAAGTTCCCATCTTAAGTTTTGAATATAAATTTTATATTGATAAACATTTTAAATGTGTCTAACCCCTTTCCTGTTGAATATACAGGGTAGTTATAATTAAAGTCAAAATTTCGCAGCGCTGTAAAAAAAAGGACGATTTATCAGAATGGCGTCAAGTTTGAACAGAATATTATGGAAGAAAGGAGAAAACGTACGGAAAAGGGTAAACTAAGTTACAAATTTGAGCAGTAGTTGACACTGAAAGCATCAGAATATGTAGATGAAAATTACCTGTCATGCGTGTGACTCATTGGATTTGTTATAATAACGCTGGGTACACAGTTTTGAGTCTTAGATGCTTGGCATGACTGTCTAGCTAAAGGAATACGTTCTGCTAGTAAAGCTTTATTACAAGAACAATAACTGTTCACCTTTTCTTCTGTTGAAGTTTGGACACTCAGAGGTATTATAAAAGGTGTTAGTTCAATGACTACCAATAGTCAGAAGAAAAGGATTGAGAAATTTGAAAACACATATTCTTCTGATGTGACATTTAGTAGAGGGATGAAAAAAAGTGATTAATGGTCGGTAAAGAAGTAGCAACATCAGTGCAGGAAGAATCGTACGATGATGTGTAACCGTGCAGTGCACAAGGATTTGCTAGTACATTGAACAGGCCTATGAGAAGGTCCTTCTGTTCAGACTTTCTTTCTTTATAGTGTTTTGAAACTGTAACTTTAATCATAAGATAAAAAGTGCCAAAATGTAAAAAAAAAATTCTAATATGTTTTATTTTCTAAATGTTATATGTTATATGTTATATTTTCTAATATGTTATATATCTAAATCTAGGTAATAGGTTATTATAATCTAAAAAAACTAAACGGAATGACTACTATTTTCATCTGCCATTAATTCCATGCTTATTTGTGAAATTCAAAGGATAATACTATAATGATATGAGAGAAACAGCAATAAATGGCACGAAACTGTCGAAATTATATCTATCTATGTAGGGGAAAGTATATCTAGCTATTGAAAAAAAAAGACAAATAAAATATTATGCATTGGACTAACCTATTTTGGGCTTCTCGGAATTGAAATAGTTTTCTCTTATTTAAACTCATTTCGAGTAAAAGTATACGATATTCTGAATACACTTAAATATCTTTAAAATTTTAATCATATAAATAAAAGATAAACATCATACTAAAGAGTTACAAAACCTCATAAGAATGAAATCTGGAGATCAAAATGTTTTATTTTCATTTACCTTTTCTGTAAGATGTTTTTAAGTTTTTGTAAATGAGAATTACCTTTAATCAATTTCAGTAGCGTTTACTGGAACGTAAAATTTCCGTGCTGACTAGTGTTTCTAATCAGAAATCTTGACTCTTTAAGAGAAAAAAGTGTTGCCGAGAGATAAAAAAGAACCCATTAGATAAAATATTAATGGCTTGTTTCTCTGAAACCGACGTTATGACGTTAATTTTTAACTTAAAGACGTGAAAATTTTTACGAGCAATGTACTATTTTATTTATACCTTTTTTTATAAACTATCGCCAACGTATTTTTTACTTTAAAAATATAAAAATCTATATAATAAGATTGTTCTTAAAATGCAAGTAAATTATGAAAAAAATATTACGTATATCTTACATAGTACCAAAGAGATATGGTATGTCTAAAGACACATTAACTAATAAAAAAAATCGTTTAAATTGTAAATAAGTAAAAATAATCATGAATATAAGCCTATGAATTATTATTGTTGTAAGCTTAGTAATATTTTAAATATAATTTTATTCAATCTTATATACATTATCTTGCTTCTCATAGAGATATTTCCTATATAAATTCTAATTAGTTCCAACTCTTTTAAAAAGATATCATGATTTCTTTCAGATGTTAATTCTTTTTCTATCCATGCTAATATAATAAATATAATATATTATATATAATATATATATTATATATATATATATTTATTATTTATTTATATATAATATATATATATTTAATATGTTTGTGTTTATAATTTTAAAATTTTGAATTTAGAACGTAAATATTAATTTAGCAATAAATCAATATTAGCATTATACATCTTATAATATGTATAAAAAATATTTTTGATAAAATATTAGGCGCCATATGACTATAAGATGTTTGATGAATAGTGTGTCCTGACATTTGAATAAAGTCATGAAAATTATAATAAATATCATTTATAATATCATTTATATATATATATATATATATATATCTTTTTATATATATATTATATATATATCTATATATGTATATATATATATATATAAATGTATATATTATTATATATATATATATATTATATATTTGTTACGAACTAAAACTAATGGGTTCAGGGATTGAATGGACTTTAAGCAAGCAAGCAAGACTGCAGCACGAAGACAAATACTTTATTGGAAGAATACAACGTCAAAATCTCCGAACAATTTTTAAATGCCGTCGACGAAGACTTTGCATTAAGTAAAAAAAAACCGTGCGTACTCCTCTTAGACCGAGATATTCTCTTCACGACTCTTTGCAACGTCTGCCTTATATAGGCTCACAGAAACTGCCAGAACACTCCAGAAGCCGGATACGGAAGTGGCCACGTGAAGCTAATATTATTATGAGATAGTATAAAAAAAAAATAGGTGCCAAATATAATATATTAATGGCGAGATATAGAGTATTACTAATTTTAAATTTCGTAACATATAAATATATATATAAATATATATATTTTATTATATATATATTATATATATTATATTATATATATATATTATTATTATATATATATATATATATATATATATATTATATATATATATATATATTATATATATATTTAAATATATATATTTA
>CM063504.1:175714657-175722157 GCA_032207245.1 Pardosa pseudoannulata | reverse complement strand
GTCTTTTATTCTATGAACCACAAATGTTCCCAATGTGAGAAAATCTACTTTTAATAAAAAAAAATAAAGCTATTTTTCTGCAGAATAGATATTTTTAATAGATATTACATTATAGATTTTTCAGCAGAATAGTTGTTATAGAATCATTAACAAAATGAAGTATTTTTTCCTGATCTTGATTCTATACAAAACTAACAAAAAATGAATAAAGGCATGTTTAAATGCTTTCATAATATTTTAAACTGTCATTTCAAGATACAATGTATTTTAGAATGAAATACAAAATTTTCTTCAAAGCAATTATATTAACACTTAATTTTAATTTTTCATAATCGTACATTTGACGTCTTAAGTGGTATATTCGTCGAAATTTTTTAGAAAGAATCGATTACTAAAGTGAAACTTAAGTTTATGCATTACAAATTAAAGAGAGTAAAAATTCTTTGTACCCTTTAATATAACTGCATATCTAATGTAAAGACAAATATAGATTGTTATGCCTTAAAATAAAGATTAAATGTCTTCCATTTCTGCAAATCTGTCATTTAACATAATTTGATATAAACGCTCCATGTATGTAAAGATATTATTGATAATCACATAATTTTAAATTTGTTTTTATATTTCTCAAAAGTCTTAACTACTTCTATAAGTTAATTAATTAAGCAATAAAGATCTCATGAAGTATAACTTTTGGAGATTTTTTATCTGCTCTGTTTATGACATATATGATTGACATATATGGTATATATATAATGGAATGTAGGATTTTGACAAAATATTGACTTATTTTTGATGAATTTGTTTTCTTGTAGTATTTTAATACATTTTTGTTTATAAAATTAATAAAGAACTGAATTTAAAGGAAATATTGTTTTTTCTTAATTAGAAACATATATTCAAGGGAAATCAACTTATATTATTTCTTGTACCTTTATGCTTCGTATATAATAATAAAAGCGTTCAAAATATAGTACTTAATAAGCATTAAGATCGACTAATCATAAAGAGATAATTAAGTCATCGAAAAATGTCACAAGATAATTATCTCTAACTTTTTAATCATACATTTTTTCGAAGGTATGCTATTAAAAATGGTTAGACTAAATATTTACTTTACTTGTACAATGACGAGAAAAATTGCTTCTTTCATTGATTAATTCAAATCAAATTCATAAAGGAGAAATCAGCTTTTGCATTAGTATGAAATTAATTGTAAACAAGATATGTACTGAAGAGCATCTAACTGTGTGCATAGTAAACTCTGTTTACTTTGTTTCAGATTGCCTGGGAAAATATTTACTCGAAGTAATTTTATCAAAGCAGTCTTTACGTTTACAAAAATGACTCATGAGATTAAGATACTTAGATACGAAAATATTTTTGTATGCTAAGAGAGTTAAACTCTTTGAGTTAATAATTTTTAGACCTTTGAAATTTATCTCACAACCCTTTCGAGTTCATTTTTTTTAATGCAACAATCAAAAGACTATTTTTAAAAGTAGTATTACGTAATTCATTTTATATTTTTGTCAATTTTATTTAACCTGAAGCATTATTGTATCTTATGGATTAATAATTTAAGTTGCAGTGTATAGGAAATATATTGAGAAATATTTTTTTTTATTTAGTGATATTCACATTGAAATGTAGATATCCTCATTCGTATTATCATTTGACATCCAAAATGTCATCTGGAGGTACTCAGGATGCTGTTTAAGTAGAGTGGATATCTTATTCAAATATTGTTTGAAAATTCGACATAGTAATCAAATTTTGTTTAGAATGCTATAGGAACTTTGTAGTACACGGAATTTCAATTTCATATCTTAAATGTTGGGATCATATGGCCCAAAAATGTCCGAATAATAGAGTGTTCATTTTCGGTGCCGGAGATTAAGGGCTTGAATCCACCGACATAGATATGGGTAGCCTTTCGGAATTGGCTTTAGGCAGTAGGTTCCGGTGCCATTCGTCCTCGTGAGTAACAATAGACCGGAGAGATCAAAACGAAACCAAACCAAACCCAAACCTGTGGGACTGTAAATCCTTTGTTTATGTTATTGTTTTTCAAGTAATATAGATATTTATATATATATATATATATTAGATTTTATATATATATATATATATTATATATATATATATATATATATATATATATATATATATATATATATATATATATATATATATATTATATATATATATATGTATATATATATATGTATATATATATATATATATATATATATTATATATATATATATATATATATATATATATATATATATATATATATATTATATATATATATATATATTTATATATATATATATATATATATATATATATATATATATATATATATATATATATATATATATATATATATATATATATATATATGTATATGTATATATATATATATATATATATATATATATATATATATATATAATATTATATATATATATATATATATATAATATATATATATATATATATATATATATATATATATATATATATATATATATATATATATATATATATATATATATATATATATATATATATATATATTTATATATATATATATATATATATATATATATATATATATATATATATATATATATATATATATATATATATATATATATATATATATATATATATATTATATATATATATGTATATATATATATAGGTAAGCTGACTATATTTTGTCTATCTGTTCACACAAGTGACACAAATATGAACTCCTTAATATTAGGCCGAACGGCCACCAAATAGTAGATCGTTTCGGAGATCGTGGATCGTACCGGAGTTAACGGATTTTAGTGTAGGAACTGACATAGATGTACTTAGCCGTACGAAATTGGCTTTAAGCAGTAGGCCCCTATCTTATTCGCACTCGTCCGCCAAACAGTAGAATGTAGAGCTCCTTACCAAACCAAACCAAACCTTACCTTCTGTAAAATTATTTTAACATCCTTTCCCTTCAAACTCTGTAATATGGATTTCACCTCTCTAATGTATCTAGGAGAGCATTAAAACTATTAAATAAATTAAAAGTTTTGGTGTCTTCTTTGTGAATCTTAACATCTGGCAGTCGTCATTGTTATAAAAATGTGTGGTATGAGTAATATAATAATTACTATCTTGTTGAAAACTAAAATTATTTAAAAAGGAATTCTTGAAAATAAAAGAATATTAATAAAATATATATGATTTTCTTGATAATCTTTACAAAGACAAATGAGGAATGGCATATACACATTAATATAATTTCTGAAGAACAAAAAATTATATTAAATTTTTTTAGCATAATGGAGTTTGTTTTAATTATATGACACTGAATGACGTTTTAATCATTATTTATAATTATTATTGCACTTATACATACCTAGAAAATGATAATGATATTTTAAAAAAAAGCAAATTTCGCTACGACATAAAATGAAAATATTCAGTAGTAAAATTATAAATTAATACTTAAAGTTTATGAAATGAAAATATAAATTCTTTTACGACTGCATCAGAAGTGTATTTTTCTTGCAGTACGTATGTTAAAAGAAGTCGTAAAACCCGATGGTTTCAAAAGTTATTGCAGCTTTAAAGAGTACGGTTTATGGTTTGTGAAAAGAAATATCCTGATATAGTTTTGTATACTTTTGTAGCAGAAAAATTCCTCCAAATTTTAGGATCGGGATATAACTTAATGAATAAATTAAATTAGTAAGATACATCATTATGTTTGATTACTAACACTTCGGAAAGATCATGAGTTTGAGGCTAAGATTTAAGTTATAAAAAGCTAAACTTTATTACGTTTTTCAAAGATTTTTTTACGGCATTAAGCATAAAACATTACACTGCTAATGCATATATTGATAAAAATATTCCAAACTGTAGTATATATTACTACTTTAATACTAGTTTAGGGTTCTTGCTGCTACACATTGTATGCTATTATTATTTAATATTAATTTTTAATTTTTTTTATAAAATCTATGTTTTTTCGTAATTTGAAAAGTCTACATTTTAAACACAACTTTTATTGAATATTATCTTCAGTTACATACTTTCAATTTTTTAAACTTCTATTAATTTACAACAAATGATCAAATTGTGTAATTAAGAATATAAAAGTTAAAGCCAAAAGTTATTTAAGATTAACTAACTAGTCAATTAAGTAACGTAGAACATTATGTTAGATTACAAAAACTTTGGAAAAATCATGTGTTTGCTGTTAAGATTTAAGTTATAAGAAACTAAACTTTAATATGTTTTTCAAAGATTTTTTACAGCAATAAGCATAAAACATTCGCTGCTTATACATTTATTAATAAAAATATTCTGGAGTGTAGAATATATTACTACTTTTGTATTAGTTTGGGATTCTTGCTAAACATTGTATTTAAAATCATATTTTTATTTTACATTCATTTCTAATATATTTTTATAAATTCAATAATCCTTTTGTTAATCTGAGAATTCAACTTTTTTATCGGATATTATCTTAATTTCCATGCTTTTAATTTTTTAACTTTTATTGATTTACAACAAAAGATCAAACTATGTAATTAACCCATTAACGCCTAAATTATTTTATTTTGACGCAATGACATATAATTCATAAATTGGGTGTATTTTACCATCAACATGAATATAATTATCGAAATTTATCAATACGTACCTTAGTTTTTTAAAAAAATGCTAATTTAAAAATAGATCACTGGGCGTTCGGAGGATATATTTTAGCAAATACACAACAATCATTAGTACTTCAATAACGTGGTAAAATCGAACCAAATAGATAAAAACTAACGCATTTTCTTTTAAAAAACGTTTATTTATGCAGAATTTCACAATATTACAGAATGTACTTAGTAAAGATTAATATTTTAAAATAATAAAATTTCAATGTTTCTACAGTTTAGTGTGGAATTTGAAGAAACAATTCTTGCATAAAGTTTCATCGCACTTTACACAATATGCTAGGGGGCTTCCTTGGCACCCTACAAGTCGACAGCGTCTTTTGCCCTTTCTTTGTCCCATATTGTGATCCCTTTTATAAAAGCAAACATCATGACTGAGATTATCTTTTGAGGATGAAGGAAAACTGTAAGGTCGACGTTTCAAAACTTTTTTTCCGATTCCCAATTTTAGATATTTTACAGCAACAGCTCTTCAAAAATCTTACATGGGCATAGAATCACCTTTATGAATATTTCTGTGCAGAATACTTGCATTAACTACAGCCATATCAATTATTCGAGTAAATAGACACCAGTATCATATTTTACCTTTTTTTCTCTCAAAAAGGAGTTTTATCTTGATTTGTCATTCTGCTTTTGAAATGTCTTGGAAATGAATATATGACTTTATTTTTAGGTAAGCATTTGTATTAAAAGATTCCTGTATAAGACCTATCACTAAATCTTCTACATCACTCCAATAATATCTTTCACTTGAAAGAGTAAGATAGCCAAAATATATCAAAAAACCTATAAATATCATTATATCTTCTTTAGTGATAATTAAATCATGGTCGTTTTTGACATTTTTAGCATAGAAAATAGTCTCATCCACAATTACGTTATATACTTCATCAGAAAAAAGTTTTTCAAAGAAATGATGCAAGATGCATTTGCAAGATCATTTTCCATTGCCAAAATATTATTCTTAAACGTTTCCCCTAATTCCGACCATTTGGTATAATTCGAGTTTTTTTTCCAAACAATTTTTGGCTTTTCTGTTTTTAATATTTTAGGCTTCCTCTCAAACGTTGAAGGTAAATCTATTTAATCAGACTCATATTTTGATATTACTTCTATTTTACCAACAATATCATTTACAAATGGAGCATATAATTTATCTATTATCTTTTCATCTGTCAGTTCATCTACATCAGTGGATATGGCAATAATATCCTCTTTAATTTGTTCAGAAAACAGATAATCAACTGTATCCTGAAAGCTATTAAATACTTTTCAACTCATATTTTCATCTAAAGGTGAAAAAACGTAACATTACCAGGGTCAGGAAAAAAAATGCCCGAACGCCCAGTGATCTATTTCTAGATCAGCAGTATTTTGACACTAATTTTTACTATTTATATTTGTTTTAAGATAACATCGGTTTATATTCTGATAGCTACATCTATGAAGATATTAAATCGCCAAAAAAAAATTTTAACTTTCGCTTGTTTTCAGTGTTTATGCTAAGAAACGTAGAAAAACTGCGGAACGAAAGGGCGATAAAAAATTTCTCTTATCGTTTTAGATCAATGATATAAACAAAACAAGAAAACCACTTGTTGGTAAACAGGTGAATGCCTTGTCTTGCCCCCTGTGCAGTATAGAATGTGTGGGGTGGGTTTAAGGTCATCTAAAAGCGTGTTTACCAAGCTATGTTTAGCGATCTAAAAGTAGATCACTGGGCGCTAATGGGTTAAGAATATAAAAATTATTTAAGATTGAATAAGAAGTCAATTAAGGAAGATTGGCCATTATGTTATATTACTCACACTTTGGTAAAAATTATTAATTTGCGATTAAGATTTAAGTTTTAAAAAGTTAAGCTTTATTATATTTTTGAAAGATTTTCTTATTGCAATAAGCATAAAACATTACACTGCTTATACATTTATTAATAAAAATTTAATAAAAACTGTAGCGTATATACTTTAGTATTATTTTAGGATTCTTGCGATACAGTGTATTAAAAATCATATTTTTGTTTAATATTAATTTTTAATTTTATTTTGTTATAAAATCTATAATTGTTTTTCTTCATCTGAAAGCTGTACATTTTATATGGAATATTATTTTTATTTACATACTTTCAATTTTTGAACATTTTTTGATTTACAACAAAAGATCAAACTATTTAATTAAGAATATAAAAGTTATTTAAGATTAACTAAGTAGTGAATTAAATAACATAGAACATTATGTTAGATCACTGACACTATTGGAAAATCATGTGCTTGCGAGTTTGCGATTAAGATATAATTTTAAAAAAATCTAAATTTTATTATGTTTTTCAAAGATTTTTTACACTAATATGCATAAAACATTACACTGCTTAACATTTATTAATAAAAATATTCTGGACTGTAGAATATATTACTGCTTTTGTTTTCGTTTGGGATTCTTGCGACACATTGTATTTAAAACCATATTTTTATTGAATATTAATTTCTAACTTACTTTTTATAATTTCAATAAGCTTTTTGTTAATTTGAGAATTCAACTTTTTTATCAGATTATATCTTAATTTCCATGCTTTTATTTTTTTTAACATTTATTGATTTACAACAAAAGATCAAACAATGTAATAAGAGTATAAAAGTTAAAATCAAAAGTGTTTTTAGATTAACTAAGAATTCAGTTAAGTAAAATACGTCATTATGCTAGATTACTAACTTTTCAGGAAGATCATGAGATTGCGATTAAGACTTAATTTATAAAAAGTTAAACTTTATTA
>CM063504.1:175702157-175707157 GCA_032207245.1 Pardosa pseudoannulata | reverse complement strand
GTTCTATGTATTTCGAGTAGCCTCTTTATCATATAAAATGTTTGAATTTTTAGGTTTACCGAGGAATTAAAATAGGTTTATTGGATATTTGGTTGTTGAGATTTTTTTTGTAAAACTTCATAATAAATAATGTGCTATATATTTACGTAGCCTCTTTATCATGTAAATTATAGTTTACTTAATCTTTAAAATATGTTTATTGGAGATTTGCTTGCTGATATTTGTTTTTGTAAAACTTCTTAATAAATAATAATCTATATACTTTGAGCATCTTCTTTATCATATAAAATATCGGAATTTGGGTTTTAATTTCTCTTTAAAATAGGTTTATTGGAGATTTCTTTGCTGAGATTTTTTTTTTGTAAAACCTCTTAATAAATAATGTGCTTTATTCTTTGATTGAATAGCCTCTTTATCATATAAAATATCAAAAAATGTGGTTCTCCAGGGTTTAAAATAGGTATATTGGAGATTTGGTTGCTGAGATTTAATTTTCTAAATCTTCTTAAAAATCGTGTGCTTTCTACTTTGATTGAATAGTCTCTTTATCATTAAAAATATCGGAATTTGTGGTTCACCAGGCTTTAAAATAGGTATATTGGAGATTTGGTTGTTGAGATGTTTTTTCATAAAACTTCTTAATAAATAATGTGTTGTATACTTTGATTGAATAGCCTCTTTATCTTATAAAAAGTGGAATTTGAGGTTCAGCAGGATTTAAAATAGGTTTATTGGAGATTTGTTTTTTGTAAAACTTCTTAATAAATAATGTGCTTTATACTTTGAATGAATAGCCTCTTTATCATTTAAAATATCAGAATTTGTCGTTCACCAGGCTTTTAAAAAGGTATATTGGAGATTTGGTTGCTAAGATTTGTTTTCTAAAACTTCATAAAAATAATGTGCTATATACTTAGAGTAGCTCCTTTATCATATAAAATATCTGTAGTAATTTTTGGTTTACCTTAACTGCCATTGGACAGAACCAATAATGGCAAAATATCCTTTGCGAATATTTAAATATGGAGATTTCTACAAATATAATAAACCATGAATAGTTTAAAGTAAACGATATTGCCATTATGAAGACACATTCTATCGATTCAATTTTACCTGAACCGTAAAAATTATTGGACTTCAAAAGCTAACTGTGCTTTATCCCTGACTCCTAGCTGTCTCTTCAAAATCGTAGTGCTTCCTATTTTATGATCACGATAGGGCGGCGATAAAACTGTCACGTTTCGCAATATCACAGCATTCTTTTTGGGTTTTATAGCATTTGTTACTTTTTTCACCAAGTCCATAGCCTGCAGTCATTACTCTCTCCTTGTGTTGAAATGATCTTCTAGATTGTCAAACAGTTAAACGTTCGAAGAGATTTATAACTCCTTATCATGAGTCATCAACTTTCAAATTCTGTTTTTGTCTTTTGTTTTTTTATGCACACACCCACATACACACAAAGCCCTTTGGTTTCTTTATTATGTAGAATCTGGGAGTATAAAGTATATTGCCCGAGGAAAAATATATACTTCATGAGTTCTCTAGAGAATCATATTGTTTTTTTACACTGTTTGTTTGAGTATCTGAGTTAAGTGAGAGTGTGTATCAGAGATAAGTTAAAATAGTAAACAGAACTAAACATTAATAATGAAAAAAAAAGATTCAAACACTTAAGATTACATTTATATGCTATACCTGTCTCGTTTAAAAATTAAAAAAAGCATATTTAAAATATTGAGGACCTCATATGTAAATAATTATATTAAATAAAATATCAAAAAATGTATGTGTATTATCAGATTATTAAAATTTCTTATACTATTTTAAGACTAACGAACGCTTACACCAATGCCATATTTATTATTGTAAAATATATAAGTTATTTAATTCTGGCAATATATATATATATATATATATATATATATATATATATATATATATATATATTCATTGCCTATGAAGGATGCATATTTCCGATTAGCATTTCGTTTAAAATATTCATTATTTTATGTACTCAAAATGCTCTAAATATTTAAAAATAATTACGAAGAGGGAGATAATAATATGTTAAAAACGTAAGAGATACTGTTGGTTATATAAACAATTCTTTTTTTTTTGTATATCTCAATTTAAATGGGAACAAATAAACCCCTGAAGGCTCTAACTGAGATTCGGTTCGGTGATGCCACTACAAAGAACTGAATATATTAAATAGGATTTTCTAAGATTAAAAATAAATATAAGACTTAATTATCAGCCTAACTCTTATTAATTCTAACATGTATTTTTTATTTAATTTTTGACAGACATATTTTAAGAAATCAATATGATGATTTTTTTTCAAGTAAAAAAGATTGTCTAAGCAGAGACAATATACACATCAACAGATATTTACTCTCTTTACATTAGAATGTTATTAAATGAAATAATAGATTTTCAATATTCAACATTTTGTACAGTTTTTTTTCACCTGTAAACTGTCTTACATAAATTATACTCAAATTTTTACACAAAAGTATATTCAATTTAAAATAATTATTATTTCACATATGAGATTTCAATAATTATTTATAAAGAATTATTCAGCCTTTTTTGACAGCGACACTTAAGTTGAATAAATTCTACTGAAATTTTAATCCTTGAATGAATAATTAAATAACATAATTCTAAAGTATTCAAAGTATATTTGCACATTTTCAAAAAATAAAATTGTCTTACATAAATTATAGTCAAATTTTTACACAAAAAGTATATTCAATTTAAAATCTCCATTATTTCACCTATGAGAATGCAATAATTATTAATGAATAACTATTTAGCCTTTTTTCACAACGACACTTTAGTTGAATAAATTTTAATGAAATTTTAATCCTCGAATGAATAATTAAATAACATAATTCTAAAATATTTAAAGTATATTCTGCATGTTTTGTAAAATAAAACTGTCTTACATAAATTATACTCAAATTTTTACACAAAAAGTATATTCAATTTAAAATCTCTATTATTCCACCTATAAGATTGCAATAATTTTTAATGAATAACTATTCATCCTTTTTTCACATCGACACTTTAGTTGAATAAATTTTAATGGGATTTTAATCCTTGAATGAATAACTGAATAACAGAATTCTAAAATATTCAAACTATTCTGAACGTTTTCTGAAATAAAATTGTCTTACATAAATTATACTGAAATTTTTACACAAAAAATATATTCAATTTAAATTTTTTATTATTTCTCCTATGAGATTTCAGTATTTATTAATGAAGAATTATTCAGTCTTTTTTTACCTATTATTTATTAATTAAATAATTTTATTAAATGAATAATAGCATTTTCAATTCTGTTTAATTTTTTTTAAATTTTCTTCTTAACAGATATTTTTACGATATTCATTCAAACTTTCCAATATTAATTAAAATATGTAAAAGTTATATTTAAATATGAATTTATAGTAAAATCTTAATCACATTTAAAAAAATATTCTTAATACACGCTTAACTAAACTACCAAATATAGTAGTTTTATAGACTAATTTTACGTTGTACTTCATAATTACATTTAATTAGAAATGTCACTACGAAATGCTTTGTTATGCTAACATGAGGAACTCTTATAACAATTAGGTGTTCAATTATATTAGTTTCCAGTCTCTGTAGACGAACAATGGGTCAAGTGTCTATGGCACTTATCTTCCGTTCAGGTTCGTAGGCATGAATCCTACACATGATATCTTATAGAGTCAATTGTAATTGGTTTAAACCCAGTGGAATACATTTGAGAAAAACTTTTCAAAAATGGAAAAAAAAATTAAAAGTTTGTTCGCTAATATCGCCAAAATGTTAGAAATAGATTATTTTTGAAAAAAGAATAAACAGAATAACTACTATTTTCAAATCTGTGTTAATGTTATGGATTACGGTAATTTTTGTTCAAATTACTGCAAAATAAATCAAATCACATAATTTTCTGGATAAAATATAATGCACTAATACAACAATACTATTATCTATATCAACAGTCATGAACTCCATGTCCCACAGATTCCTCTCAATTTCAGTAATTCTTTAAGGTATCCAAGAAAAAGCGACAAATAGGAGGAAACTGCCGAACTTTTCTCGGGAAAGTAGCTCTATCTATTTTGAAAATATCAATTTAAATATTATGTATTGGAAGAACTGATTTCGGGATTCATAAAATTGAAATACTGTTTTTTCTCATGCCTGAACTCGGTCCGGACATACAAAAATTACCTCATTTTCATTGCCTGATTTGAATCTGGGCACCACAGGCAAGGGGTAAAGGACTATATACCAGTCTCATTAGCGCTCTTGTAACAAAACACTAGATCGTTCCACTCTAAACCAATCCGATTGAAACTCATTTTCTGTAATATAAATACGACAGGGTACAGAGTTACGTAGAAGACTCTTTTACAGAGTATGTTCTCTTGCCCGAACATAAGTCATGCATACAAAAATAGCCGCCTTTATATCACCCGATCGGTGTCTGTACGTCACAGGCAAATGGTAAAGCATTATATATTCTATAGTAGTCTCATTAGATATCTGATAGCAAAACAGTTGACCATGATGCTTTAAACAAATCCGAATTAATCTAATTTTCTGTAATATAAATACGAGAAGTACAGAGTTACGTAGAAGAATCTTTTATAGAGTATTTTCTCCTGCCCGAAAACAGGTCGGGCATAAAAAAATTGCCAACTTTGCCTCTCCCTACCTGCGTCTGGGTGCCACAAGCAAATGGTAAAGCATCATATAGTCTATAGTAGTCCCATTAGAACTATTGAAGCAAAACACTAGACCTTGCTCATGTAATTCAATCCGAATGGAACTCATTTTCTGTAATATAAATACAAGTATAGATTTAATGTGGTAATGTAGAATAATCTCTACAGAGTATTTTCTTTTGCCCGAACACACGTCGGGAAAACAAAAATTGCAGCTTTTGCATCGTCCGATCTGTGTCTGGG
>CM063504.1:175649657-175697157 GCA_032207245.1 Pardosa pseudoannulata | reverse complement strand
AAGACCACCAATTAAGTGGCTTGACTCAGTAGAGAGAGACTTAACTACTGTCAAACAGGGAAACTGGAGCATATAGGAACGACTGGAAAAAAACTGTTTGGGGCAGCCTTGGCCTGTAACAGGCTGTAGTGCTTTAAGAGAAGAAGATATCAGCAATAGAAAATATGTTATACCTATTTAATATATATATATATATATATATAATATATATATATATATATATATAATACTTGTTATAAATTTAGGATATGGCTAATATCCTATAAGTGAGTTATTGTATTCAAGTTATATATAGACTCTGCATTTTATATTTTTTCTTTAAAATTTAAGGTCAATATAATGCTAAAATTTTATTTTTTCAAATGTAAAGATTTTTCCAAAATATTGAATAAATATTATTTCTAAATAAAGCGAAACAGACAGAATTTTGTAATCAGTCAATGTATGATATACTTAACATGTTTTTACGGTAATAGATTTTGCATCGAAAAATATCAAAAAATAAAAATCCGAAAACTGTTTTTTACATTGGAACAAAGAAAAGTTGCCATGAGGTAAATGTATTTATATTTTATAAAGATTTCTAAAGATTTTAATATTAAGCGAAATATTAAACAATTTTTCCAAAATTTACTGAAAAAAACAACCCATATATAGAGTAAATACATAAATTATGCCTTAAAGAATGTATTTTTAAAGAATATGTTATTCTTTCAAACTTACAAGCAATTTAATTGGTCCTGAGTTAAAATATTAATATAAATTTGATATTACATTTCTTTCAGCGACCTCGAATATTATTTCCTGGAAAAATATTTTTGATCTCCGTGTTGAACAAGATGTGAACTCCGTATTTTTCAAAACATCTGCAGATATATTTTTACGTAATAGTTGTCTAAAGAGTGGTTTACATTAGCCGTAAAAGATATAAATAAAAATATTCCAGAATTTCTCTGATCACGATTAAGCGCTATTCCACTAAAATAAGTTTATTCCTTATTTTTTGTAATTAACAGATTTAATAATTTTTTGAATAAATTGTAAGCAGATCATTTCAAAAATATTTAAATAAATTGATGTATAGGAAGCTTAGAAATTCCAAGATTTTTTGAACAGTTGTGTTTTTAAAGTCGAGTGAGATCATTTGGTTTTAACAGGGAATACAGAAAAAATTAGATATTCTATTTGAACTTTCAATAATACAATTTGTGTATACAATGTATATTAGTGATCTTCTGGTCTAATATATAAACGAATAAATATTTCTGATTTAAATCTAATCATCTATTAATGATTTATACTAATCATCTTTCTTTCAACTTAAGTTAGTTTGCAGAAATAACTTTCACAAAAGAGTGGTTGTTATTGCTTATGTCACTTGGTCAAGCCAAGCGTGATTTATCCGGTGTATTAAGGCCTTACTCGTATTAAGGCAAAGGGGTTCACGTTTCGTTTTGACTAACACCTCAATGGTAAAGATACGACTTCTGCTCAAGTAGATCCAAGCAGGGACCAAGCAGAAAACTCATGGACTTGGCCTGCCAACCCCAGAGGTATTGATTGAGAACTTGGAGGACACTGTGCCCAAGAATCTATTTTACGCACCTCAGTCATCTTAAAGGAACACGGCGATCTTAGGCCGGTCCCGAACCCGCAACCCTCCAGCTACGAGACGAACCGAGCTATAGTGGACCAAAAAATAGTGGTGTTTTATATGAATAAAGATACAAAATATAAGATATATTCAAGAATTTTTCTTTTTACTTGGCAATCAATTTTGCTTTAAAAATATATTCATTTTTCCTGTAAAGTTTTGGATAAACTATTAATATATATAAATATTTTTTAAGATACTCAAAAAAGGTATTTACAATAATTCTCCAAGCAGGGATACATAGAATATATTTTATTCGAAAGTAATATATATATATATATATATATATATATATATATATATATATATATATATATATATATATATATATATAAATATATATATACATATATATATATATATATACATACATACATATATATATATATATATATATATATATATACATATATATATACATATATATATATATATATATATATATATATATATATATATATATATATATATATATAAATATATATATATATATATATATATATATATATATACATATATATATATATATATATATATATATATATATATATATATATAATCAACTTAACCCAAAAAATAGGTCATAGCTTTAGCTAAAAATATAATTTATAGACACTATAGAGATGAGATTTTCATTCGAAGGTAAATATTTTCCAAAAGTTGTTGTGCTCCCCATCCTTAAACCTGGAAAATTTCAACATCAATTTCAATTTATTTGTATGTTTAAGGATTATTATGAAGTCGACTCTGTGTAATAAAGTTATGTTTTTATTTTCATATAAAATGTATAAGCACTTAATTGAAATCCTCATCTTCTCTTTCAGGTTCAGGGTAGTCTTCAAAAGTCTCGAAAGAGCTTTGTTATTTGTTAAGGGATATAGAATCAAACACTCTATTCTGGAATTTCTCTTATCACTTGATAATATTAATGATAAATGTATTAATTTTTCATGTTCAAAGGTTTTTGTGGAATATTCAAACGATTATAAATAAATTATTTCCAAAATTAGCCAAACCTATATATTTTTCTCTTTTTACATTAGATTTATTTCTAAATATTCAACATATAAGTATATAGATAGAGTGTTGTTAAAATAGTAGTATAAATAAAAATTTGATTCGTTTGCCTCCATCATGAATAATAGAATAGATACATAATTCTAATAGCTTCTTTAATTATACATATAATTAATTAACCTAATCTTACCTTAGAATTTACGACATTTTACAGAAATAGTTTCCCGAAATGGAACATTTCTTTTCATATTGAAAATACCATGTAAATGTGTTAATTTTCTACATTCATAAAATATGGATTACATATTAAAGAAATTAATATAACTTATTTATAAAATTATTCAAACTGGGTAATATACCATTTTATACGTTAGAATTATATATATATATATATATATATATATATATATATATATATATATATATATATATATATATATATATATATATATATATATATATATATATATATTCTGAAAGTTTTCATGTGAATTTAATAAATTTATTTCTTATCAGATAAGGGTATTAATTTATATTTTTCTTTATAGGTAGTAATCATAATATATAAAATGTTTATAAAATCTATTTAAAAAATTAGTCAAATAGTAGAATTTATCCGCTTGTATATTCTATTTATATATAAATATTCTACAAACGCTGTAAACAGAATTTTGCTGGAGGAGTAATATTTCTGAAGAATCACGTGTAAACTAGGAAAAACCTAATATATATTCGATTTCTCTTTCACAGAAATTTAAACTCACGTTCTGGAAATCTCAAATTTTAGATTTCTGTATTGAATATACAAACGAGTAATAAACCTAATTATTTTCTTAAACTTAGGAGATTCATTTAAAATCATGGATCTCACGAAAGATAAACAAGATATATATATATATATATATATATACATTTATACATATATATATATATATATATATATATATATATATATATATATATACAAAAATATATATGGTCAATATATATGTATATTAAAAGACAAGAATGGATTGATTTTCTAGAGAAATACACACTTTTTAATCATGTAGAACCTGAGATTTAGTGATCACTTGATTTTATTTCGAAGAAAAAGTGTTTATTGGGAGTTAAGAGTGAAGTATGATCGTGTAAATTAGTTAGAAAACCACACAAGTAAGAAGTTTTCTGAAAAGCGAAGCCATTTTCCTGGGACAATTAATAAATATGGCTAGTGGTCAGAAAATTAGCCTTTATTAGGGACTTAGCTTTGAGCGAAGGGTAAAAAGATTTAAATTATTTGAACACTCCTTTATTATATATATTTACTCTGTATAAATTATGTATTATATAATAAGATAAAAAATAAATGTTAGATAGATATTTTATATGCGATAGTTTTCATAAATTATATATACACATACATATATATATATATATATATATATATATATATATATATATATATATATATATATATATATATATATATATATATATATATATATATCTATATATATATATATATATATATTTATATATATATATATTTATATATATACACACACACATATATATATATAGATATTTATATATATATATATATATATATATATATATATATATATATATATATATATATATATATATATATATATATATATATATATATATATATATATATATATATATATGTATATATATCTATATATATATATATATATATATTTATATATATATACTACTGAATATCTCTTATAAATCCGATAAGCTTATCTGTTTTCAAATAAATTCAATTAAAACAAATTCAATTAAAGTTGTCAATTAAAATCTGTTGCCAATTAATTTTTTCCATGTTCATTTTCAGAGGTTTTGATTATATATTACGTATATTCTTGTCAAATTATTTCTAAAATTTAGTTAATATTCCCATTTACACGTTAGATACCTTTATAACAATGAACATATATCACAAAGAACACAAATTTGCTCGAAGAGTCAGATTTTTAAGAAAAACGTCTAATTTTGACTTTTTAACATTATATTACTGAATAGATTTTCAATTGCTGTTTAGGAAAACTAGTTTAAACTTTCTTCCCGGAAAACTTACATTTTTGATCCCCGTATTGAATATACAAACTAGTAATTAACCTGATCATCTTTCCTGTCAACTTACGACAGTCTGCAGAAATAGTTTTCCCGAAACAGCGGCGCTTTGCGTCGAAGAAGATAGAAACAAAAAAAAATACATATATTCCGGAATTTCTCTTTTCACTTGGTTCAAGCGCTGCTTTTGCCATGCGCAACCGCTCACTTTGGATTTGAAGCAGCTTCATTCCGCGGGAAACGTCAGCGGGAGAAACATCGTTCTATACTTTGTTCCGCTTTCCGACTCGATACGCACGTTTTCAGTAGCGTGGGCTACGTTGGATAATGATTACATTGCTTTCCACCCCGCTTTCAAAGATATGAGTTAATGTATCTCGTACAAAAATACCTCGCGGGACATTTAGAAAAAATGGATTTGTTTGGTGAGTGTCTGAAAATTTGAAGTCATTCGTGATGAAACATCTCTTAGAGATGTGTGAACTTTGAACCTTTTCAAAAGTTCAATTGTTTCTTCATTTATCGAGAAATGGAGATCATAGAAATAGAAGTAATTGTAAATCAGTATTAGTTTACTTCCAAACAAAACTATGCTTGCCTAAATATATTTTTGACTGCATTTCATTTTTTAAAATAACCTGTAAAACTTTCGTTATATAAAATATATATTACATTCCATTTCTTTACGAAAAGAAATTTGCAAATCATGTTTGATAATTTATTACCATTTTGGGGATAGTAAAAAACATAAATTTATGAGTAACAGTTCTTGATATGGAAGTTTGAACGAATATCTGAATATATTATATAATTAAACACATTTTAATTTATGAAGAACTTCATGCTGTACATGTTAAGTAACGATACTAAGCATATTTATCAAGTAATTTTAATTCGTTTTAACAACCATGAGAATCATTCGTATGATCTAGTATGAACTTATAGAAATCTCAATGTTTCATTCATATTGAAATAATATATAAATAATACATGGTGACTGTATAACTTATACAATATTTAATTCACCATAATATAATTATCTACAGTTTTAAACACAGTATACTAACATTGACAAACCTTTAAAGTGTAATCGTTATTATTTTCCATATATTTCAATTCAAACTCTTAAAATATCTTATCTTTCTTTAAAGATGAAACTTCTAATTCAAATGATTTGGTGCTCTTTTCAGTTGATACTAAACGTAGAAAAAAAGGACCTCGAAATTATTAGAAATTATAGTTTTTGTCTGTGAAGTGAGAAAAAATATTAAAGAAAATTTAAGAAAATATACTATGCGAAATCAGTTCCATCAGCCACATTCAAAAAAGGAAAGTTTTCTGTACTTTTACCTTTAAGAAAAGTGAAGTAACGATATGAAATGGACTGTTTTAAGGGCAGACATTTTTCATAAAAACTGATACTTCGGACTTAGATCTGTGAATATTTATATATATATCCAAATGTAGAGTACATTTGGCGACATTAGTATAAGCCAAAGAAACTATCAGTTGCAATGTGGACTCCATCAGTGTTATCAGTTTGCAACTTCCACACTCCCCAAATGAACATTTTCCTGCCCAGCAAATCGTTTTTGCTCCTAATGTTGATGATATCAGGTAAGTTTATATATTTTTTTCTCAAATGTTTCTGATATTCTAAGCTAAGATAAAAAAGTTTTAAATATTTTGAGTCTATGCCAGGTATGTAGACTAGGGTTTCATATATCAATTCAAATTATCATAACTTATCATTTCTTAATCTGTATTGAAGTTAAATTCATTTCTTTTTTTGGATATAAAATATATAAAATACAGTGTATTTTTTCTACAAAAAAAAGTTTGATCATCTGATTAAGTTTAAAACTGTGATAGGAAAAATTTATATATATATATATATATATATATATATATATATATATATATATATATATATATATATATATATATATAATCTAATTCTTTCCTGTCTTCTTTTGTTCTGTTTTTAAGATGATATAAATACACATATTTTACATTTGTTTGGTGTGGTGGAACAATTAATAAGTTAATTAAGTGTTATTTGTTAACTACCAGTATTTTTATCATGAGCTAATTAACACAACTGAATTACACGCATTTCTTGATTCCTATAATTTTGCAAAACAATTATGTAAATATTTCAATTCGGATGTTAAAAGCAATTATATTTAACAATTATATGTTCTTGAAAATTATTATCTTTAATTGAATTCTCCTCTTTTAAACAAAATTGTGTGAATATTCATCATACAGCTTTAATAAAGAAAGAGTCTTCTTTAAACGATTTCAGTTTAAGTATAAATATTCCGACGGTAATCCTAACTAAGGCTGTTGGACCTGATATTAACTCTTTAAAATAATTAATTATTTGTTAGTTGCTTGAATAGCAAACTTCAAATTAAACATTTGTGAATAAATTGCTGAAGATGAAATGTTTATTAATAACCTATATATTAATTTGCAGTTTAGAATATAAAATCGTAAATTTTCTCATATTTACACCTTTTTCACAGCTAAACCGATGTAATAACTCAAAAATAAAATTTAATATTTAATTAAAATGAATGGAATAACATACATTGAACTTTCTTATTCAATATTTCAGTCCCAATATTAAAAATAAGTTGCTAATTCAAGGAATAGATGGTAATGTAATGGATAATATATCTAATTTGTTTATAAGTATTATGAAGAAATAAGATGACACTTTTAATAATATGCTACAAAAGAATAAATGCTACAATTTCACTAGTAAAACATATTTATATTTATCTAATAAATTTTACCAATTAAAAGGAATGTCGAAATTTGATAATCTAGTTCTGTTTAAAAATATCATCTGAAATACTATGCATTCTTGCCTTTTATATAGAAATGATTATATAGGAGGAATTAAAAAATCTACTACTGTTCCATTGTACATATTTTTATTCATATTAAATTAAGATATTGGTTAAAGGATATGACATTAGTTAATATGATATTACTTTTCCTAATATTAATATTGATACTTTTCTAAATTATCCAATTATTAAAATTATAATATTATTCTTTAAAATTGCATGTTAATTCACTTGTGTCAAGTTGAAACATATTATTACCCATATGTAGTTTGCTACAGTTAATCCCTTAGTCACTCCATTGTATGGTGATATGTAGCATAATTCAGTTCCCTGAGATCGCTGAATGATGGACAATCAGCTTTTATATCAACCACCATACATAATTTACTGATTGTAATTTAACTACACTGATCATTTATGTTTTAGCCTGAGACTAATGTTCATAACTGCATATCTAGTTGTTAGAATGTTCAAATTCATTCCCTTACATATTTTAAAGAATAATAAATGAAATAGTGCTTTTTGTAAGTCGTAATAAATCTATACATAATAATTAGTTTCATTTCTCCCTCAATACATGAAATTTCGTTGTAAGGCGATATCCCTGTGATGTATAAGAACCAAATCAGTAAAATACGTTTACATTTCATGGAGTGTCAGATGCTAGATAATGTTTTACAGGCATAATAATTTAAGTAGCAGTATGTCTCTATATCAATTGAAAAGATATAGAAATAAAAAATGAGACAATATATTATTCAAAACTGATAAAATATGACATCTGTTTTTCTAATGTTATTTGGAAAATTTCGAGATATAAAAGAATTGGATTATAATATCTATTTAAAATTTTGTTAGAAAGTTTTTTACTTAATAAAATTTATTTGATAAAAAAGAAATGAATCAGTCTTAAATGACATATCCAAAAGATACAAAAAATGTTAAGGACATATAATGGTAACTCTATAATATTATAAATTAATATTAAAAATTGTAATAGAAAATTCTGAACATTCGACATTATTTTTTAATAATAACACATAGAACCACAATAAAGTTTACACATGTTTTTTTGCTAAATACTTAAAATGTATAATTTTTAATTATATCGTTGAATTACAATCAAAACAGACCATGCCAGAAATGTTTGATACATGGAGTTCAATTCCATGATTTCGAGTTATATTTATGAAATATTTATATAATTTGTCATAAAACAATTAGCTGCAATAATACAGGGAAACATTGACTTGAGCAAGTCTTTGTGTTGTCAAGTTTTAGTTTTAAGATTATATTTAACTTTTAATGAATGAATAGTCTTACAAAATTTTCTATTACGATTATCTTATTACGATTAATTTATTATGATTCTGTTACCTAATTGTATTAAGATAATGAAGCATAATTGTTTTTTTTAATCCTGATAATTTTTGTAAGAGAAGTTAAATTCTTTTAAAAATAAAATAATTAGTGTCATTCAGAAAATCAAATGTTACTATATTAAAATTTGTTAATTATATTAATTTTTATATACTGTCAATCATTTTTAGCTATCATATATCTAAATTTAAATAGTAATCAAAATTATTTTAGTTTCCTTTCTTCATTTATTTACGATATTTTAGTCATAAATGATTAAGCAGATTTTATGAAATACAAAAATAAAAATTTTAGATTATGAAATTGTGGTATTATAAAACTGACTGATCATAAATTATTCTGTGAACTTCTGATATTAATTTGCAGCGAAATTCGTGCAATAAATTGTATCAAAATCAAAACTGAACAATATTTAAAAATATCCTTAGACAAGCATGGATTTCATTAAAATTAAAAAATTTACATTACAAGCATAAAATGGTATAATAAAATCATTATTTTACAAAAAACTTTATATTTCAATACAAACTTAAATCATACTTCAAAATTGTATCTTTCTTTTATCATTCAATAAGCAGTATAACATTATATTGGCAAATGTTACTAAATTAATCTATAATAAAATTGGTTAATTATATTAATATTTATATACTTTCAATCATTTTATAGCTATCATATATCTAAATTTAAATATTAATATTTCTATACAAATACTTTATTCACTAAATCTTTAGTGTTTATGTAAAATTCTGCAATTGTATTGTAAGTCAATTTGTCATTTTTAAATGTGGAAAAACTAAAAACTTTACTTTATCCATCCAACCATTATTTTCATTGTAAGATAAAGAAATATAATTACAATTTAGGAAGGAATTAGAGGAATTTAAAATTCTATTAAAAATGGAATCATTTACGACATTCCGGAACTAAAATTTCACATTTTTAAATTATATTTACCATGTAAATTTTTATATACCAAGTTAGGTAAATATATCAGATATCCAAAAGTAATTTTACTCTTTACGGCTACACAAATCCTTTTATTTTAAACTCAAAATACTCCAATTCCTATGTGTTTGAATAAAATGTAACTCCCAATAAACAAATTATTCAGTGGTTAAAAAGGAAAAAGTAAATTAGCACTTTATAGTATCATTCATTTATACAGAATCGGTAACAATTTAGTGATTTGAATAAATTTATACAAAAAACAGACTTCATAATATATTTCTTCTATTATTTCAAAAATACGCAAAATTCATAATAATTTAATGATATTAAACTAGTGTTAGAGAAGTCAAAAGTTATTACGTGTTTTAAATTATTCAACGCGTTGATTAAAATAAGTGTGAAAACATAATTAATAGAATAAAAGCTTTTTTGGCTAAATAAATGTAGTGATGAATAGCATTCCAAACACTTTTAACTTCTGTGTCATTAAATTTACAACTTATTCATACGTTTAAGGAAGTAAATGAACAAAAAAAGACAATGAAATGAAACAAAACCATAAATTTCATTAACGAAATAGCTTAATTTCATTTCTATATTATCTAAACCAAAAAGTAAAAAATAAATCACTTCATTATGAAATGTAATTAACTCTTTGAAAAATGATTATTTAGGTTTTGCATGCATGTAAAAATACTGTTTTACTCAGTTCAAAAAGGAACAATTACAAAATTAATTTTAAAAAGATATTACTAATTTTTGTGATATTTCACTTAATGTGTTCTGAATACAATTACATATATGTATATCACAGATGTTAAACAAAGGTATTTAAAGAAAATGAGGGGTTTATTAACTAAACTGTTATAATAGTATATAAAATTAGAAATGAAAAACAAATTAAAACTCTTCTGCGACTAAATATACATTAAAAAATTATTTTTCTAAATGGGCATTTTTGTTGATTTTCGATCGAATGATTATTGATAAAAATTAAAATATTTTTGACTGTGTCTGAAAGGAGTGTCTCTATAGGGGATACGAATAAGTGAAAGTATAATAAGTAAGCTTCTTAAAATATAAAAATTCAAATAAATAATGCATATTTATTTATTTTTTTAATAAATTTTCAGAAAGAAATCAGAAACACAAAGCACATTCATATATATATATATATATATATATATATATATATATATATATATATATATATATATATATATATATATGTGTGTGTGTGTGTGTGTGTGTGTGTGTGTGTGTGTGTATGTGTCGGAATGTTTATATATATACATACATACATGTATGTATATGTATGTATGTTTGTTTGTTACGATTAAGAATTGTACTTCCTTTCACGTTCTAGTAAAACATTTGCTAGACTAACAATAAAATTATACACTCTCTAGAAAATATATATAGTATTCAAAATCTATGTAACAAACTAACTAGCTGAAAAATATGAGTGTAGAAGTCCATATATGCACTAAGAATAAACTAAAACAAAAATATAATAATACGTATTTATTATCACTCCTTCGTAAGTCTAGTACATCATAGTCAAATAATTATGATGATTAAAATTTCCCAATGAAGAAAGAAAACGGTTGATCTTTTTTTATAATTTGTAGTACAGATATATTTGGGGTGAAAATAAAAAAGCCGTAATATTTTGAAATACTAAATTCTTCATACCTAAAAATAATTACTAAGTTATTTAAATGCCATTTACACAGTATTCGTAGTTATAGATTAATTTATACATATTTTGTTGGAAATATTGATGAACATGATGTTTTGAATAAACATGCATTATAGAGAAATTATATTTACAAGGATGTATCTCACAAAAATGGACATATTTTAATCGTTGTCAATAATTGATCAGATTTGTAATGTAATTAGTTATTGCTTTTATGAAAATACTTTTGAATAGGCTTAAATTTTATACGTGAGTAAAATTCTTTCATAATTATGTAAGAGACTCGTACAATACCATACAAAACTTATAGATATACGCACGTATATGCATATGCATTTTCGGACGTTTTTGTATACATGTATATATGTAGAAATGTAATATATATATATATATATATATATATATATATATATATATATATATATATATATATATATATATATATATATATATATATATATAATATATATATATATATATAATATATATATAGATATATATACAAAAAATATACAATATATATAAAACCGATATATAATATATACATATATATATATATATATATATATTCATGCAGACTATATATATATATATATATATATATATAAAATAGTGATAAGAAAAGATTGAAAGTAAAATTTAATCTTAAAATTAGGTATCATTTAAAATATTTTTAATGAAAATGTATTTTCACGATATTTCTATACTTTTCGAATTTTACAAGTTAAAAGAAAGAACATATAGGAAATAAAGAGGTTTAAAAAGTAGTAGATGAAAATCATCTCTCTGTTTAAACGATTTACGGTATGCTAACAAATATTTAGTTATTAATTTCTCCTGAAATTCATTTATTATTAAAATATTTGATATTTGATTCTCTCAAAGGAAAAAAGGAATAATAAATAAATATATTTTCAAAATTATTTTAGCTTTCTTTATTTATTTATAATATTTTAGTTATAAATGATTAAGCAGATTTTATGAAATACAACAATAAAAATTTTAGATTATGAAATTGAGGTATTATAAAACTGACTGATCATAAATTATTTTGTGAACTCTGATATTAATTTGAAGGCAATTTCGTGCAATAAATTATACCAAAACCAAAACTGAACAATATTTAAAAATATCCTTAGACAGATTTCATTAAATTCAAAAAATTTACATTACATGTATAAAATGGTACAAAAAAAGCATTATTTTACAAAATTTTATATTTTAATACAAACTTAAAACATACTTCAAAATTGTATCTTTCTTCTATCATTCAATAAGCAGTATGACATTCTATTGGAAAATGTTACTAAATTAATCGAAAGATTTAATGCACTGTGACAGTCTTGGAAAAACTTAAAACTGTGATATTAAACATTTATAATTCTCAATCATTAAATTGCAGTATATGCAGATATAAAAAAAGAATTACATGAAGTACAAAATATGTTTTCCTAATAACTTGCATACCGTTTAGCACAAATAAAATTAATAATTTAATGAACATTTAAAGATAGGATAAATTTTCAGACCTTATTATTTTAAACTTTAATGCGTTCTGATACATACTTAAGGTTTATTCTTAATATATATATATATATATATATATATATATATATATATATATATATATATATATATATATATATATATATATATATATATATATATATATATATATATATATATATATATATATATATATAATATATATATATATATATATATATATATATATATATATATATATATATATATATATATATATAATATATATATATATAATATATATATATATATATATATATATATATAATATATATATATATACATATATAATATATTATATATATATATATATATATATATATATATATATATATATATATATATATATATATATATATATATATGTATATTCTAAGAACCTATATTTCTATTTTATGACATTTTGCTTCATTAAATTTAAATATTTATTTTTAGTACTTTTGAATTAGAAAAAGTCATGAATCATCCTTTTTTAGAAATCCAGGGATATTTTGCATAAAATATTTTATAACCAATTAAAATAAGTTAAGTATGTAATAATTTTAATTCATATAATTCTCATTTTTAATATAAAGAAAAGGAAAATTATTAGAAAGAAAAAACTGAATATCCTTAATCTCACATCTCCACTTGTCATGAATAATATTACTTTCTCCACCTGTTTCGAAATTTTAAATGTTGTGCATATCATTCAGGAAGCAAGCTTTTAATATTTTTCAGGGGTACGTTTGCAACAATAGTTTGATGAGAGTACATTCAGCAACCACTGAGATTGGAGCTTGATAATATACCTTTATTGAAAAAAAAACTGATAATAATAGAATGTGCATTCAAGACAATATTAACTTCCTCCATCAACTAGACATATGAAGAGTACTTTGAATTGTTCTGTTGTATCTTCATTCATATGAAAAATGCGTTTAATAGAATGGGACTTACTTTTATGCAATGTATTCAGGATGAAATAAATTGAAGATAGTTTATAACTATATATACCAAGTATGATCTAAGTTAAAATTCTTATATTTTAAAGGAATGAAATGACTTAAAGATCATATATAAATAATGAAAGAGTCTAGTGGTTTGTATCATTTCTAGACACAGTACATAAATATCAACGATAACTTATGATTTCTATGTATGTTAATCTTTGTGTTTATGCGCGATATATATGTAAATTTGTTCTAATTAGTTTATAAAATTTAAAACTACTTTATAATGTAAAAGATTTCACAAAAATTCGAGATGTCAAATATACTAAATTAATGTTATGAATAATTAGGAAAAAATAAGGATGCAACAATGATATATATTTCTTAATTTTTAAATATTAATACGTTTCTTTAATTATAATTTAAAAAATAAATAGTTTTTCTTTAATTAATATTTACATAGCTTTAAAATATGTACATAATTACTATCCACATATCTAACATTATATCGCTACGAAGGTGTGCAAACATAACTTAGTTTAAGTATTATTAGAAAATAATTTTAAATTTCTTTTATATTTCAACAACTGTTTTGGAATGTATTTCATATTTATATACTTAGTTTTTAATGTGTTTTTGACAATATTTAATTATTAAATCTTGAAACATATATTTATTATATATTACTTAAGGCGATTTTATGAAAACTTAGTTTGATTTAAAATAATTTTGAGAAATATTGCCAGTAAAAATGACGTAAAAAATACTCAAAAAATATTATATATATAGCGTTTTTTTAATATAAATATAATAATATATATATATAAATAATCTATAAAATTTATATTATTAGAAGTTATTAATTTTTTATTTAAAATACAGAGCAGTTATAATTTATACTATAATAAATAAATCTATAAAATCTATATAAAGATAATTACAATAGTTTTCATTTTTTGCATGGCAGATATGTTATTTATGAAAATATATGTTAATAAAAAAATATTTGTGTCAAAAAATTAATTATTTTTGAAAATTATTTAGATAAATTTATCAATATATTTTGTTTCTTTTATTTTCCATTATTAGTGTTACATACTATTTTTTTTCTTAAAAAAATATAAAAGAATATAGCTGTCTAAGTAATAAAATTTAACAGAAAATATTTGTTTGTAAATATTAATATTTTTAATATTTTTAAATATAAATATAATATATATTTCTTATAATTATATTTTTATTAAATGATACAATTTTCTTAATAAAAACTAAATTTAAAATTTGTTCAAAAATAAAAACTTTAATTAAAATATATCACACAAATTATTTTACTATTATTATATATATATATATATATATATATATATATATATATATAAAACAATTATATTTTGATATAGATGAAGAATATAATACATATATAAAAAAAAATTCTATTTCTATTAAAATTTAATATATATAAGTTAAAAAAATTGTTTTAAATATATATTTGAAATATAAATTTATTTTTTTTAATAAAATATTTTTTATAAAGACCTATTTTTTTAAAAGTAATATTATTTTATTAAAATTTTTTGAAATCAGTGTATTAAAAAAAAACAGTAAACTTATTTTAAACAAAAAATTTTAATCTTTATTATAAAATACAATCTTCATATTTTTTTCTTTATAATTGTCTAACGTAGGTCTTCATTCAATAAAAAATATTTATTAAATAAATTCCAAACTGTTGACATAGAGATAATCAAAAAAATTAATCGACATTTCTAAAAAAATAACATCACATTTTTAGTATAAAAAATAAACAAATAATCGTATAATTTTTATAAAAAATAATTTTTTTCTTTTTAAAAAGTTAATAAAATTGGAAATAAATTATACTATTATACTTATTTTTATTACAGTTCATACATATTTTTTCTAAAAGAATAAATATTATGTAATATATATATATATATAATATATATATATATATATATATATATATAAAATATAATATATATATATATATAAATATATATATATATATATAACATAAATATATAAATATATATATATATATAAATATATATAAATATATATATAAATATATATATATAAATTAAATATATATATATATATATATATATAATTTTTATATATATATATATATATATATTATATATATATATATATATATATATATATATATATATATATATATATATATATATATATATGTATATATATATATATATATATATATATATATATATATATATATATATATATATGTATATATATATATATATGTATATATATATATATATATATATATATATATATATATATATATATATATATATATATATATATATATATATATATATATATATATATATATATATATATATATATATTATATTATTATTAGTTCTTACTATTAATATCAATATATTCATAATTTAAATTAATTTATTTAAAATTTCATAGTTCTAAATCCCAAGCACACGGTAAATATAAGTAGAAATTTGTTAAATACATTTTAATATGACTGATCAATTATTTTAGTATTATAATTACTATAAGACCTTTTAATACGCTAGAAGTCTAACTTTATTTGAATACTCCCTTTTTCATAAAAGAGGAATGTACAAATATCTATCTAGAGTAAAAATGTAAACTTTCTATTGTTTATTCGAAGAAATATGGATAATACTGAAGACTGTAGAATTTTAAAAGATTCTGTTCGGAGTCAAAAATATTTGAAATCTGAGCATTGTGGAGTGGAATCTTTCTTTAAATGACATGTTCTCAAGCTTCAATAAAGACCCGCTGCCTTTTCATTGTGGTAGGGGAAGTCATTATTTTAGTCAACGCGTTAAAATACATTGCTCCAATTATTCGATCATTTCATTTCAAAAAACCAAAGAATTAAACTTATTTTAAAGAAGTAAAAATTGTCTCAATTTCCTTCTTTATAAAATCGTCATAGAAAATTTTAACTATCAAAATTCTTCAAATATTATTCGAGTAACGTTAGGAAATTCAGTTTGAAAATTTAATAAAAGTTGTTTGTCGTTGTTTTATTGTTAAATGACAAGGTCTCAATTTTCAATAAAGACATGGTTCTCTTTCATTTGTGTAGATTTAGTCATTATTTCAGACCACGAGTTCAAATACATTGAGAAAATCTGAGATCATTTCATTTTTAAAAAACCCAAGAATTAAGCTTATTTTAAAGAAGACATTTGTCATAATCTCATTCTCTATAAATTCTTCATAGAAATTTCAGACTCCAAAATTCTTTAATTATAGTTTGAGAAACGTTAGGAAATTTAGTTTCAAAATTTAATACTAGTTGATTTTTCGTACTTACTCTAATGAAGATAACATCAATTGGTATGAACAAATGCAGCCAAATACTGACAGTTAAACACGTGTTTTCTTTTAAAACATTAATATTAAAATCTTCAAAATTATCTTTTATTGGACAGCGTATTATCGAATAATTTAAAACTTACTAAATTAAAAATAATAAAAGTCTTTAATAATGTGCATTATGTTAATATAATATAAATATAGCAAAATTTTTCTATGAGAAACATATTTGTTAAACAATTGTTCGTACTGTATTTACATGCATCTATAAACGCTAGATTTGGTTTTCACGTCATTAAAATATTTTTGTTTGAATATTCATATTTATTTTTGTATACGTTTTGAATATGTAAATCTGACTATATAAATGAAAAATTCTTTGTTTCTAAGTTATTTTTTTATATATTGACAATATATTAAAATTTTAATATATTGTCTGTTATGTTATTTCTTGAAATAACTTCTTAACAAAGGATATTTTAAGTTTAGAATTTTTGATCTTACTAGGACACTTAAAATCAAGACTCTTAAAAGATATGAGAACATTAACACCTTACATCCATTATTAACACTTTAACGGAATCATTTCCTTACTATATATATTAAAAATTTCATAAATCTTAAATATTACACAAACTAAATACGGAATTCATACCGCAGTAGAAATTACATTCGACTTTGTATAATATTACAATATGTAATGCATTACGTGAGACAATACAATCTAAAACAAAAAAATTCTTCTTTGTTTAGACAATTTTTTTTATAAATTTTTAATAAGGTTTAAACTTTTTCTATTTTTATAGTTTTGTTATATAACACAATATTTTTAAATAATAAAATATGCAAATCCTCCTATGCACAAAATAACTTTTAAATTGTGTAAATTCGAAACTAATTTTATTTATACCAGACAGAGATGATTGCACTGTTTATATTTAATTTCAATTTCATTAAAAGAGTCTATGTATATTATGTTATCGAACTATTTGAGGCTATAGGGTTTCTGAGCCAATGGCTATATCCCCAGTTGTAAGGCTATAAATGAATGCAGTCTCCATTCTTTAAAATGATACACAATAAATATTAAAATGCGGGGCTCTATGGGGATAAAATACAATTAACTAATTTCTAAGAAGTTTACAATTTAAAAAGTAAGAGGAATACATATACAAAATTTTAAAGGTACGAAAATTTAAAAAAAAAAAACAGTAATAATAAAATGGAGAAATAAGTAAATGAAAATTTAACTAATAAGTTACTCAAAGCAAAAACAATAAAAAGTATATTGTATTATAGTATTTTTTTAATTTTTCTTTTCTTCAAAAGATTATTATAAATTAATAAATTTTACTTATATTTATTTTAAAATGACAGTTTTATTTACCAATCAGATAATATTTAAAGCTTACGTTTGTATAGTAAAACTCATGTTTACCTCAATTTGAGACGAAAATTCGATTTTTAATGCACATAATTCAAAAATTATCTTATAAGGAGGTAATAATAATTATTTCAACTGAATTAAATTTTCTACGTTATTTAAAAAAATAAATGACAAAATTAAATTTCTAAAATCTCTTTCTAAAAAGAACAAGTCATGCTTTTTTTATCATGAACCGAAAAAAATGTTATAACAAAGGTATTATCTCACTAAAAGCCTTATCTCCCCTTCTTTAATAATGTTACGAATTTGTTAGTGAACCTTAAATTTAACTAGGACTCTATTTGTATCTCGCTAAATTTCCTAGATTCCGGCTCAATGGCGACAGTTTTGGCAACTTATTTTTGTCGCCAAGTTCGTCGCCAAAAATAGCCAAATATTGCAAAGTGTGACGATGCTTTACAACTTCCGATTCCGGTTTCTGGTATAATCTGGAATGTTCGACCAGTTTCTTCGGATCTCTGTAAAGCAAGCTGAATCCCAAACGAGGAGAATGCAGCAGATTCTAATATTAAAATTCTAACCACTATCCAAAATTTAATTCTTAAGGAAATAATTAACGCTCTCTAGTACTTGAGAAATACTAAAATTCACCAAGAATTAAGCATTCTTCCTATTCCAAATTTTATCTACAATCTTTCTGTTAAATTTCATAAAAACTTACGTAGTCATTTAATCAATAATCTTGTCAATTACGACCCCACTGATGCTAGCAATAGAAGAAGGCCTTTGGCAATTCTTATAAAAGTTCTTAATGTTTTTGTGTTGTCTTTATAAAAATTCAAAAAAACTCCAATATTATTTAAGAAAAAATTTTTAAAATATCTTAAAAATGGCCATACTTCATAATTCGTACCTTTCCCGATATTTCTATATCGTTTCGACTCGGCTCTCGGCTCTCTCTGAGAGGGATGAGCATATAATGCAAATCTCTAACATAGAAAGTAACTCTGATATTATTACTATTAATTCTTCTCAGGCTGTGAAGGCGTGGAGCATCCAGTAGGATGCCTGCCCAGCTATGACTCGCGAACCTGAGGTTCATGCTATCCCCACGATGTTATATTTTTAAACATAACCTTTTATTTTTAAATTCAATTTCTGATTGTTATATCAATATAAATGTTTACTTCATGGTTTTTGTATGGATGACCCTGGCCGCAAAAATATGTGTTTTATTTCTATCCATAAATTTTCTACTCTTTAGTTTTGTGCCATAAACTTACGAATCCACCTCCCTATCCCCTCTTTCTTCTTCTTAGTTGTTTTATATTCTTTTCGTTGTCATTTTATGCTTACTGTTAGAAATCTCTGGATTAGAGGGCTCGACCCAGGCAATCCAGTTGACCTACCATCCTGAAGGTCCTGAAACGAGAAGAGTCGTTAAGTAGAGTTCTCGGTTTACAGAGTACACACGGTTTGTTGCATTTTACCAATGCTTCCGTTTTGTTTTATGCGTAAAGAGGTACACGAGACTACGGCATTGTGCTCGAGTTGATTCGCGATGATTTTTTAATCTTGGTACCAGTGTGCAGTTCCTTAACCACTTCCCTTTTTTGCCCGTACAGCGTACGGTCAATCTGATTTCTAATTCGCTTGCACTGGTTCGGCCGTTTTTTTTCCAATTTTAGTAACAAATTATTAGTATAGATGATGATAGTCGTCCAGTAAATGATAGTTTGCAGTTTATTGTATTTTCTACTCTGATTGGTTCAAAAGCTTGTGTTTTTTCGCATGTTTTGTATCAAAAGACGAATTGTTATCTTTCAGAGTATAGCTTTCTGGTTATATTTTACTAACCGACTTATAATTTTATTGATGTAAGAGTTGAATAATATATATTTACTTTTAAACAATGTTTAATTCAGAGCGTATGGGGTTAATTTCTTGTCATTCGAACTGTTACTCGGATTAAAAACTGAATTATCTGTAAATGATAGTAGAGAAATTATACTAGATGACCTGGATGGTAGTGACTCTCATGGCAGTACAGATGGAATCAGTCAAGCAAGACAATCTTTTTAAATTAATTGTGATAATCCTTCGGATAAGACTCCTAGATTTGCTTTCAATGGAATTCCAAAAATTAACTTGGATATCGATGAGACTAAAGGTAAACTTCAGTTCTATGATGCTTTTATAGTAAGAAATGTAAAATGAACAAAAAAAAAATCCAATAAAAAAATGTGACATATTTGACAGAATTCTGGAAAAAAATTAAACTGTCAAAGGGTTAACCTTGACTCCTTTCTGACATTGTATTTCCCAACTGATTACCAATAACTAATTGTTTTCATTTTGCTTTACTTACAGTCCATTAAATATCCGAACACAGCTAAGAATTTCGTAACAATAGTTTTGTTTTGACAATGACACATATCAATATATGCAATTTAATCGTTTCGTGTACGTATATAACAATGTAACTCAAAGGTATTTGTTAACGTCAAAACAAATGTACAAATATCCTATTCTTTTTTTTCCAAAAGTACTTGTCACCATTTTTAATATAAAATTCGATATATTTTTGTATTCCTTGTATTTTTAAAAATAATAAATTATTCTTATACAAACACACTAGTAGTACCTTAGTATATTATTTATAGAAATATAATCTGCAGCGTACCTTCGAAGTTAATTTACACTAACAACAGATTTGCTGTAAGGAAAAGAAAAAGAATGTTTAATATATATCGAACTACTGACATTTGACCACAAATACAGAATGCAGCTAACATACTTTTATTAAAAGTTTTGTTTCTTTCATGCTTTGCTTTTAAAAACGACTGAAGAAATGAAAGCGGGGTAGAAATGTATTAAGAAAAGTATTTTCCTTTAAATTAAAAATATATATTGTAAAAACTCCAAAGTAGTCATTTTAAGTGATTTATTAGTGTCGAAAAAATCGTAATATTAGACGATGAGACATGAAAGAAAATTCTACCCTTGATAAATACTACCCTAAATGTTATAAAGAATTTGACTGAACGTTCTGTATAAATATGCACAAATTTTAACTGTTAGAATATTAGTTAAAAATTATATATATAATACAGTGATACTGCAGATTATCTTACAATTTCTTTTAAAAGTTATAATGTTTTTTACATCTAATGTCAAACACATATGTATTGTAATATTGAGAAACTCAATATTTCTTATAAGTTCAGTTTCACAATGCTACAGCAAACGTTATTAATTTCAAACAAATATCTGTTAAGATAATACGGTATACGAAAATAAATTTTCAGAAACACGAAACGCTCGTAAATAGCTTATTGAAAATCTTGTTCATTTTATCTTTTCCTTTTATAAATGACTGCAGAAATGAAACCACGGGAGAAATTTGTTATAAATTCACATTTTTTCTTTAAATTAAAACTATACATAATGAAAACTACAAATTAGTCACTAAATTTGATTTATTCGTGTCAAAAGTATGTGAAATGAAAGAAAATTCTAAATCGCACTCAAATGATTTTGTAGAGGTTAACACTATGTTCTGTTAAAATGTATTTAATTTTAAGATTGTGATGTATATGTATATGTATATGTATATGTATATATATATATATATATATATATATATATATATATATATATATATATATATAATATATATATATATATATATATATATATATATATATATATATATATATATATATATATATATATATATATATATATATATATATATATAATATATATATATATATATATATATATATATATATATATATATATATATATATATATATATATATATATATATATATATATATATATATATATATATATATATATATATATATATATATATATATATATATATATATATATATATATATATATATATATATATATATATATATATATATATATATATATATATATATATATATATATATATATATTATACATATAATATATATATATATATATATATATATATATATATATATATATATATATATATATATATATATATATCTTTACTTTTCGGGTTTAGTTTCTGTGACTATCAAAATATGTTTTAATTTCTCGTAGTTTTAAATTTTAGAATACAGCTCTAACGTTTATTATTCCACTCGAATGTATTTCGGGATAGCACTGATAGTCAATAAAATTCTCTGTTGGGGTAGGGAAATATTAAAAATTTGTATTTTAGTATATGTAGTTCTATACATAATTCAAATTTTTCTGTCAAGTTACTTAGACCTTCTAACACTTTTTTTGTATTTGTAGTTATGATTGTTCTTTGTCACCCCGAAGGATAAACTATATTTTCAGTCACATGACAGCATACATCAGAGAGAGTTATTTAAATGGTTAGTTAGAAATTATCTGTAATACACTGATACTACAGATTATTATAATTTCTTTTAAAAGCTATAATTTATTTTATATATAATGTCAAAAATATGTCTAATGTAATATTGGGAAACTCAATTTTTCTTTCAATTGAGTTTCACAATATTACACCAAACGTTATTAATTACAAACAAATATCTCTTAAGATAATACTATTTACGGAAATAGATTTTAAGAAACACAAAAGGCTATTAAAATATGTTATTGAAATCTTGTTCGATTTATGTTTTGTTTTATAAACGACTCCATAACTGAAACTGTGGTAGAAATGTATCAAAAAATGTATTTTACTTTAATTTGAAAATATATGTTGTAAAAACTCCAAGTTGTCATTTTAAATGATTTACTAGTGTCGAAAGTGTCCGAATATTAGACTATGGGAAATGAAAGAAAATTCTACCCTTGATAAATATTACTCAAAATGTTATAAAGTATTAGACTGAACGTTCTGTATAAATATGCACAATATTTAACTGTTGGATGATTAGTTAGAAATTACATATATGATACAGTGATACTGCAGATTGTCTTACAATTTCTTTTAAATGTTATAATGTATTTTACATCTGATGTCAAAGACAATGTGTGTTTAATTTTTCATAGAAATTGAGTTTCACAATATTACACCAAACATTATTAATTTCACGCAAATATCTCTTAAGATAATACTATATACGGAATTAAATTTTAAGAAACACGAAATTCTTTTAAAATATCTTATTGGAAATTTTGACCATTTTATGTTTTGCTTTTATAAACGACTTCAGAAATTACACGCAGGGAGAAACTTGTTATAAAATCCCTTTTTATTTTAAATTAAAACTATAGCATAATGAAAACTCCAAAGTAGACATTTTAACTGATTTATTAGTGTCGAAAGAGTCCGAATATTTGATGAGGGTAAATGAAAGAAAATGCTACCCGATATAAATAATACCGAACATCTTATAAAGATTTAGACTGACTATTCTGTATAAATATGCACAAATTTTAACTGTTAGATGATTAGTTAGAAATTATATATATGATACAGTGATACTGCAGATGATATTTTAATTTTTTTAAATATAATGTAATCATAACTTTTATCAGTAGATGAACAGGTTATTTTACAGCTAATGTCAAAAACATACCTAATTTAATATTGTGAAACTCAATTTTAGTCCAATTTTATTCAAGTTCAGTTTTACAATATTACAGCAAACGTTATTAATTTCAAACAAACATCTCTCAACATAATATTATATATGGAAATATATTTTAAGAAACATTAAATGCTAATAAAATAGCTTATTGAAAATATTGTTCGTTTTTTATTTTACTTTTATATACGAATGCAGAGATAAAACCCCGGGTGAGATTTGTCATAAGATCTCTTTTTATCTTTAAATTAAAACTAACATAATGAAAAATGTAAATTGATATATTAGTGTCAAAAGTAATTCAAATATACGACTATGTGAAATGAAAGAAAATTCTACATAATATTTATAACAGAAATAAATACTATCTAATATGTTAGAATTACACTGAATTTTCTATAAAGATGTGCTCAATTTTTAACAATTAGACGATTAGTTAGAAGCTACATATGTAACACAATGATATTGCAGATTATACTATAATATTTTTAAAAAACTTATAATGTATATTACATCTAATGTCAAAGACATTGCTTGTTTAATATTTTCTTATAAATTGAGCTTCACAATATTACACCAAACGTTGTTAATATCAAACAAATATATCTTAAGATAATACTATATACGGAAGCAGATTTTAAGAAACACGATAGTCTCCTAAAATATATTATTAAAAATCTTGTTCATTTTATGTTTTGCTTTAATAAATGACTTTAAAAATGAAACCCCGGAAGAAATTTGTTATAAAATCACATTTTTTTAAAATTAAAACTATAACATAAAGAAAACTCCAAAGTAGTCCCTTAAATTGATATATTAGTATCAAAACTAATACAAATAACCGAGTATGTGAAATGAAAGAAAATTCTAAATAGTACTCAAACGATTTTGAATGGTTAACCCAATAATGTTCTGTTAAAATATAGCTAGTTATAAGATTGTGATATATATATATATATATATATATATATATATATATATATATATATATATCTTGAGACAGTCGTACGGTGAATGGAATAATTAGTCCTTCTTAATAAAAACACTACTTTATTTAAGATATAGTTTCCGATTCATTTATCATTTGCTCCATTCGTGGTGGAGAATGAGTTGACAGCACCATGTCCACGCGCTAACAGATGCTTATTTCTTGATCAGTCATCAACTTTCTGTGAAATATCTCTGCGCTTGACTGCATTACTCCAAAAGGTTAAGCAAGCTTGGGCCTTTTTCATTTATTTTATTATTGTAAAAGAGTTTCCTTCTAAAATCTTTTATAACTCACGTAATTTCCAACTACCCCCTTTTTAGACATGACATATCTATCTATCTATCTTTCTATCTATCTATCTATCTATCTATCTATCTATCTATCTATATATATATATATATATATATATATATATATATATATATATATATATATATATATATATATATATATATATATAATATATATATATATATATATATATATATATATATATATATATATATATATAATATTATATATATATATATATATATATATATATATATATATATATATATATATATATATATATATATATATATAATATATATATATATATATATATATATATATATATATATATATATATATATATATATATATATATATATAATATATATATATATATATATATATATATATATATATATATATATATATATATATATATATATAAATATATATATATATATATATATATATATATATATAATATATATATATATATATATATATATATATATAAATATATATATATATATATATATATATATATATATTTATATATATATATATATATATATTTATATATATATTATATATATATATATATATATATATATATATATATATATATATATATATATATATATATATATATATATATATATAGATATATATATATATATATATATATATATATATAATATATATATATATATATATATATATATATATAAAATATATATATATATATATATATATATATATATATATATATATATATATATATATATATATATATATAAATATATATATATATATATATATATATATATATATATATATATATATATATATATATATATATATATATATATATATATATATATATATATATACTGTTATTATATAATGGATGCAGTGTTCTTTCTTTAAAATAATGTAGAGTAAATATTAAAATGCAGGTCTTTATGAAGATTAAATACAACTAACTAAGTTCTAATCAGTAAAATTTAAAAGTAAGATGAAGATATATACAAAAATTTAAAACAGAAAACATTTTTAATATATAAAATGTTTAATGTAAAATATGTAATATATATATATATATATATATAATATATATATATATATATATATATATTTATATAATATAGATATATATATAATATATTATATATAAAATATATATATATATTGCTTTAGACAGTTCCGGTTTAGTTTCTGTAACTATCAAAATGTGTTTTAATTTTTCTTAGTGTTAAATTTTAGAATGCTGCGATAAAGTTTATTATCCCACTTGGATTTCTCTCGAGATATTACTACTAGTCCATAAAATTCTCTGTTGGTATAGAAAAATATTAAAAATTTGTATTTTACTATATGTAGTTCTATACCAAATTCAAATTTGACTGTCTAGTTTAAGTTTCTCGAAATATTTTTTTATATTTAACAATATGATTGCTTTGAAGCTAGGCGTAAGTGCAGGAATAAATATCTTACTTAGAGAGAATGTCTTTTACATTATACACATTATTTTGTTTGGTTGTAATGTATGTCGCCCTTTTCACATTCCCTTTGCGGTTCAAAGTTAGTCTTACTTCTCACGGTAACTGCGTTTTAGGACTCATTACTGCCATTTAGCGGTGATTGAAAGCATTAAAATCTGAAAAAGAAAATGTTTGTCATATACACAATTTGTTATAAGCGATAACTATTCACAATTACTATTATTACTTTACTTCAAAAGAGGAATTAATAAATAAATTCATATCAAAGTATTGGTGGTACTAATTGCTTATATACAAAATGTTTTATTTGTGATTTTATAGAGTTAAAAATCATTGTTTAACTACACGTGACTATGTGGTTATCTCTCCATTGTATTATTGTAGATCGACTGCTTTTACTTGCTATGTATTGAAAATGTTTGCTATATAGAGTGTCACTTGAATACAGAGAGGGGTGTACACAAATAATATTACATAATTTAAACGCTCTTCGGCTTATCATTTTTTAGATATGTGAGATACATACAGACATATGTATGTAATTACACATGTCCTATGGAACTAGTCAAAATGCAATCAGAGATGGTCTAAAATGGATATTTAATCTTTAAGAGTTAAAATTTCCTTGTACTTACATGCAGATATATATTAGTAACACTAAAAGTTGACAAAACATTTCCGTGTTAGGACAATATGAGTATTTTCTGTGAAATCTGAACACTAATATTTTACTAATGTATCTATTTTTATAGGAACTATAAAAATAATTATTAGTAACTTTAATTCATTAATATTTAATATCGGTTTTATTGAAAATATTACAATCACTAGTAATATTTATCATTTGACAAAGAAAGTGTTAAATCCTTAATAGTGCAATGCATTCCATTTGAATAGGTATATAACAAAAAGTAATTTAAAATATTAATAAATTATAAAAGCAGACTATATAATTTTAATCAATACAATTTATATTATATATATGTTTTAATACTTTTTTTTTGTTAAAAACAACTAAACCTTTTTTCTTTTTTTGTGTAAAAATCACTTTACTGTAAAGACAATATTTTAAAATGCTACTGATCGTAATTTAAAATTAATTTCAATATTGTGAACTGGTAGTCTCGCTTTTAAATTTATATTTTAAAGGATGGCAGTCCTCGAAATCATAAATATTTAAATCATACCTAGAATTTTAGCCTTAATCTGAATGTAATCTAATTCTTTTGCATTAGGAAAGTCTTCATTAAATTTTCAAGCCTAAATCCTTTCTTTCTTCACATAGTAAGCATTGAATCTATTTCAATTTATATTTTAGCAAAAATACAAATTACTGTTACTCATGATATACTAAATAAAATTATTATAGATAAATGTAGAAATGCAAGCGACGGTTCTTAAAGGGCTGGAACATTTTGTATTGTAAAAAAGCCTGTCGATACAGCCCTATATCATATGGACCATCTATGACCTTATTTAGATTGTAACAGGACAAATTCTATCGTAAAGATAGTTTTATATACATTGTTTTAGAAAATACCAGTGCGAATATTTGGTTTTACAATTAAATTGGAATTAAATTTCTTTCGAAATTTAAAGGTAGATAGAGCACTAGAATCGATGTTATTTTATGGTCCCCATGATTAGCTTCTTACCAGATCACTCATTATTCCACTTTTTGATGCGAAATTTATTTTCTATGGGTGCTTCATAACGTGAAATGTATTCCTAGGGTTTCTCAATACAATTAAAGTTACATGCCTATTTTAATCTAACAGAAACAAAAAATTGGAAGTTATTATTTTATTTTTTGTTTTTTAACATTTAATTTTTACTTATACACCCGCTTTAACATTTCTAGAGTCTGACATTTTGGCAATTTACCTATAGAAATATTCTTAAACAGTATTTTTTCAAAATTATGAAGGGGTAAAAACATAATTCGAATTTATATAAAACTGTCAGCATCCTTAATGCTTTCATTCAAATGTTTGTAGTGGCTTGATTGAAATTTCTAGTCACTGGTGTTAATGGGAAACTCAAACATTCGTATTTTTTTCTTTCTTTTTCACAGATTTCATTTTAATGTAAAATACCCTGAAAGAATGTTTTGAAATCTCATGTATTTTAGAAAATAAATAATACATCCTTAATAAAAAGGCAATGTATTAATTTCTGAGAGACGTTAGTATATATTTTCCGAATTGTAACAGCAAATCATAAATATAATGATTCATTCTAATAATCAGTAAGAAAATGCACTATAATGCTTTTATCAGAGTAGTCACTGAATACTCAATTCATCAAATTTTATTTTATAAATTATACGTATTAAATTATGCCACAAGCTGGAATTTTCTTTACTTGATTCATATTAACTTTTATTAAGTTGATATTGAATATTTATTCCGACATTTGAACAGACATATTTTTACCGTATTTTAATTCCACTTCTTTAACTCAAAGACGTTATTTCAAGAAGCATCAGGAATTATTTTCTTCTTTGAGAGAAATAAAAATTGTCAATGATAACATCATAATAAAAAGTTAATTAATCTACTTATTTAAAATTTATCAAATTAATAATTGAAAATCTAAATCCACGTCATGTTCTGATGAAGGTTATAAGCTTATATATATATATATATATATATATATATATATATATATATATATATATATATGTATATATATATATATATATATATATATATATATATATATATATATATATATATATATATATATATATATATACATAGATAGATATATGTGCGTGTGTGTATGTGTGTGTTTGTTTGTGTGAAAGAGAAAACACGTACACTCCCACAGTATATGATTACACGTGTTTAAAATATATTTAAACCAATATATTCCATTTATTATACAGCTTAAAAATTCTATGCTTCTTTTGATTTTTATTCTTCCACGCTATCCGTTTATTGCTATTTTGTATACACTCTGGGAAATATATGAGACCAATTACCCAAAATTTAATTTTCATAAGCTAATTAGTTTTCTTAATGAAATAATACTGAACATTTTTATCGTCACTTTATTATCTTTTTCAATGACGTCTCTTAATGGAAAAGCTTTCCTATCAAGCTTAAAACTGAGTAAATCCATAGTAAAGAACCAAGATAATGTCTCTATCATAATAATATTGACGCCATTGATTACACTGAACTCATAAACGCATGAAAATGGGTTTCACTTAAATATTTGCTTTACATGTTTGTCATCAAATTAGCAAATTTAAGACCTTATTGAGGAATAACTTTGTATACACTTATATGTCTTCAAACAGGAGATTCTGATAAATATATATACTATTCAATTTTAACGAAAAATTCAAACTAAAATGATGGTGCATTTTTATTTCAAGCTATTAAAATTTCCTTTAATACATAAATTTCTACTATACATGTTTTATATATTTACTTAATAATATAAAACATATAAAATAATTTTAGCATTAAAGATGCGATTTTCTGTTCTTTTATTTACATATCGTTTATTAAGATATACTATAAAATCAATGCTCTAAATAAACCTGATATGATATAATATTTGTTTTCGAAAGAAAAATATTAATAAAAGGATTAGAAATATATATAGAAATTTATAAATTATTATTTTATGTTTATAAATTCCATTTTGCATTTTACAATACAAATACTTTTGTAAAGAAATATTTGTCAGAACGAAAAAGTTGTTGTTTACTATGATTTAATATATCTACATAAAAACATTTTAAGAAAAGATAAAACTAATATAATAATAAATAATCTTTTAAATACATTTTCTGATTCATCATACTATTTTTGCTTAGCTAAAGTTATAACTTTAAGTAAGGATATATATATATATATATATATATATATATATATATATATACGTGTGTGTGTGTATGACATGCTGTTATTCAGAGGTAATTAGAATGGAAAACAGTCTTCTTGATAATAATAAGTTTATTAAACCATCGTTAAAGTAAAACTTGCGCCCTTTTCAATTTTTCGTCGGAGACGCGCTTATAGTATTGTTGTTAGCCCCATGTATACGCGCTGATTGAAACCTATCTGTTTGAAAGTTCATCAAATAGCTGAAAAATGCTTCAGCCTGACCGGATGATCCCAAATGCGTACGCGAGCTAGGGTTTTATAAAAAAGTTCCTTTTTTAAAATCGTTTTTAACTCACGTAATTTCCAACTACCCCTTTTTCAACAACATCAACACAAAGAAAATGTAGTAGGGTCCATTGAGAGTGGCAAGCAGAGGCACCAACCTCTTTGACTAGCTTCGTTTATTCCAATTTCACATGGTTACAATGAAATCACATATCGAAGAACAACAACCAGAATTACGAATAACAACGAATAACCCTTCGAACCTTGGTGCTCACCTATTTAAAAACATTTCAAAACCTTAATCAAAGTCAGTATTGACGTCAAGAGACAGCCAATCATGCAACAAAGAAAGTTCTCGCGAATTCTAAAAATCCAACACACTGACATAGTTCTGTGTGCAAATCCCAAAACCATAAGAATGCCGCCATTTTAAAAGAATTGACATTTGAATAGAATAATATAGAATTTTTAAACCAAATCCGAAATGTTTTAAGGAACGCTCCCCATTATTATATATATATATATATATATATATATATATATATATATATATATATATATATATATATATATATATATATATATATATATATATATATATATATATATATATATATATATATATATATATATATATATATATATATATATATATATATATATATATATATATATATATATATATATATATATATATATATATATATATATATATATATATATATATATATATAATATATATATATATATATATATATATATATAATATATATATATATACATATATATGTATGTATTTATGTATATATATATATATATTTTATAGATATATATATATATATATATGTATGTAATATATATATGTTGTATATGCATATGTATATATATATATAATATGTATATTATATATATATATATTATATGTATAAATATATGTATATGTATATATATATAGATATATATTATGTATATATATATACTATGATATATATATATATATATATTTATGTATATATATATATATATATATATATAATGGTATTATATATATAGATATTATATATTTATATAGATATGTATATATATATATATGTATTATATATTATGCATGTATAAAGATATATATATATATATATATGTATATATGTATATATATATATATATATATATTTATATATATATAAGGCTTATATATATTTATATAATATTTATATATTATATATAAATATATCAATATGCAGAATATATACTAAATATATTATTTTATATAATATATATATATGACTTTTAAGATTTTCGAATATGATATGTGTATAATATATCACAATTTTACAACCAAAAGGGGAAAAGTGAGTGAAACAAAAATTGAAAGAAAACTTACAATAATAATAATATGTAACCGTTCCCCCCAAGTAGCAATCTAGAACATGAATTATGGCTGTATGGGAAGAAAAGAGAATACAAAACAGGAATAAACGCTAAGAAAACAAAAAAATGAAAATATTGGACGCTTTCCATGGATATATAGAAAATAATGCGTACCGCATTTCTCAAATGTCAGAAAAACTCCAGGTAAATGGTTGAAAACTTCGGCCTCGAACGAAATCTCTTGCCATTTATTTATTTACTTATTCCTATTATTTTCGGTCTTTTTTTATGACCGTGGAGGGAAAAGGTGCGAAAAAATAAACAAAATAGTCGTTTTACACAGGGCTGTGTCATGTTTTTCTTCTTGTTTAGGTTCTGTTGCGTGATAAGTGATTTTTCTTCTTTTTTTTATAGTTGCGTGTTTGTTTGTGATTTTTTCCCCTTCAAGCCTAAGCACGTGTTAAAAAGAGAAGGGAAAAACCTTTCGTATCTCTGGAAAACAGTTCACTTTTTCTCAAGGAGTTGTGATATTTATTTTCGTTACTTATTTTATTCTTTTCTCGATAGACTTGCATAAGTGCTAGAGTATATTCATTGACGAATATTCTCTATGCATGACTGAACATGCCATAACTAAGAAAAAAATATATTTTTAAAAAGCTGCTTTAAGTCACATTCGTGTTGGAAATTTCCGTCTTCGTATTTCTACATGTCAGCATCTTTTTACACGTAATATATCATTTTTGTCGCAACAAAAGTAAATTAAAACAGACATAGACTAATTTTATTGAGCGTTATATTTTTTTATAAACAGGATATGTATGAGTCAGATCAAATATGAATAATTGCATAAATAATTTGTTACTTTATCTACATTAGTGATTTATTCTCTAGTAAGCAAAATCGCTGAAATAAAACTAGAGGAAATAAAAATCGCTGTCTTAATTTTCAAGATTTAACTAGCATTCTGTAAAGCCACTATAAAATATCCCTCTAAAATTTCATTCTAATGCATCGTTTATTGTTATTTACATTAAAAAAAATTAATTACATTTTTGTTATAGTAACATGTACGGATATATTATACATATTTTTACATGTAATATATTATTTTTGTTGTAACAAAAATAAATTAAAACAGACATAGACTAATTTTATTGAGCATTATATTTTTATATCCAAAATAAGTATGCGTCAGGTAAAATATGAATAATTACATAAGTAATTTCTTACTATAACTATTAAGTTATTTATTCTCTAGTATGCAAAATCGCTGAAAAAATCTAGATGACATAAAATTCAGTTTCTTAATTTTCAAGAATTAACGAGTATTCTATATTGTAACTATAAAATATCCCTCTTAAATTTTATTCTAATGCATAGTTTCTTGTTCTTTACACAAATATATTAATTATATTTTTGTTATAGTAACATGTACGGATATATTATACATCTTTTTACACGTATTATATCATTTTTGTCGCAACAAAAGTAAATTAAAACAGACGTAGACTAATTTTATTGCGAGTTATATTTTTATAAACAGGATAAGTAAGTGTCGAAAAAATAGGAATAATTACATAAATAATTTGTTACAGTAAGTAAAAATTAATTTATTCTTTAGTATGCAAAATCGCTGATAAAAACGAGAGGAAATAATATTCACTTTCTTTATTTTCAAGAATTAACTCAAATTCTATACAGTTAGTGTAAAAAATCCCTCTTAATTTTTAAGCTAATGCATCGTTTCTTGCTTTTTACATAAAAAAATTAATTATATTATTGTTATCGTAACATGTATATATATATATATATATATATATATATATATATATATATATATATATATATATATAAATATATATATATATATATATATATATATATATATATATATATATATATATATATATATATATATATATATTATACATATTTTTACATGTAATACATCCCTTTTGTCGTAACAAAAGTAAATTAAAATATACTTAGACTAATTTTATTGAGGGTTATATTTTTATAACCAGAATAAGTACGCGTCATGTGAAATATGATTAATTACATAAATAATTTCTTACTATAACTACGAAGTAATTTATTCTCTAGTATGCAAAATCGCTGAAAAAAAAACTACAGGAAATAAAAATCACTTTTTTTAATTTTCAAGAATTAACTAGTATTCTACAAAATTACTGTAAAAAATTCGCTCTTAAATTTTATGCTAATGCATCGTTTCTTGTTATTTACATAAAAAATCAATTATATTTTTGTTTTACTAACATGTACGGATATATTTTGTATAGCCGAGTGTTTTTATATATCCTTAAGCAAAATCGTAGAATTTAGGACATATATAAATTATAATTATGTGTGTGTTTTAGATAATTTAATAATATAATCCTTTTCAATCCAGGAAAATTGTCTTTGATATATTACCGAGAAAATTTCTATAATTTTAAATTCGCTTACAATTTAAACTACGCTTCTCGAACAGAAATATATTCTTAGTTTCTTTTCTGTTATCTTAATGTTTTAAGAATATTTTATTGTGTTAACATTAACGGTTATATTCTCTCTAGCCAAGTGTTGTTCTATACATTCTTGGGTAAAATCTTATAATTTAGGACATTCATAAATTATAATTATGTGTTTATTTCAGAGAATCTTAATAATATAATCATTTTCAATACAAGAACATTTTCCTTGATATATTATCGAGAGAATTCCTATAATTTCAAATACGCATAAAATTTAAACTATGCTTCCCGAAAAAGTATTTATTCTTGGTTACTTGTCTGTTAACTTAATTTTTTAAGTATATTTTATTGTGTTAACATTAACTGTTAAATTATGTGTCATAGAGTGATTTTTTAATATATACTGCGACAAATTCATCTCCTATATAATAGTAGCCTAAGTTGTCTGTCCACGAATTTTTGAAGCGGTTGGACCTGGAATGGATACAAGCATCCATATTGGATTTTTCATGAGTCAGGGTTAGCAAAATTCAAAGCGAGTTCAAAAACCACCTCATCCTTTCCCCTTTTCTAGTGTTTATAATTAGCATTAATAAAAAAAGCTAGTGTTTATAATTTTCTAGTGTTTATAATTAGCATTAATAAATAGCATTAATGCTATTATTTCAAGTCTTATTCTCCCTCTCATTCTATAATAAATTCATTATTGATAGGATGGCGAGGGTGGAGCGCTATATTTAAATTTCTGGACTGTTTTTACTTGACCCTTATATATTCTAACCATTTCCTTTACCACTTATAAGCTGGCACATGTCTGCCCATATGATCGTCGTACTTCTCAGGTTGATGGTTCTGCCCCCGCCGTAGCCGAACTTTTATAAATTTCTAATTAATTTAATAATTTATTTTTCTTTTGAATTATTATTCTTAAAGTTGTTTTATTATTTTTGAAGTCTTATTATTTTTAAAATAAATTTTTACCATTTTTCAAATTTTTATGATTTTTATTTAATTAAATTCATGTATACCATTATTATATCAATCGCCATTTTAAGAGCAGGCTATTAAATGCATCAATTTATCACATAATAAATAGGTAAAAATAACAATTTTTTCTAGCATTATGACATCATTCCTTTAATCATCTCATTTAATCATTTCTCATTTTAAATTATTTAAATATCGTCTGCATTATTTCCATATGTTTTATCACTAAACTTAGATATTACGTAAATTTTCTTAAGGTAATATTTTGTTGCAAAATAATTCTCAGACAAAAAACAAACCATTTTTTTTTTACTTACCTCCTAGAGTACTTCACATTTTTGGAAAATTAAAAATTTTACTGATCCCGACATATGACGGGCTATATGATAGTATAAGTATAAACATTAATAAATTTCGTTTATGTATTTATTTTAAGAATTTTTCTGTTCCTTTTATAAAAAAAAATTCAAAATTGAAAATATTTTTAAAATACAAAATTCAAATAGCACTACATACGTGTTTTGGTATATTATCTTCTAGCTCACTTAAATCACATTCAATTGGTCTAAGCAATAACTATATTTTTTAAAATAATATTTTACCACATTTTTACCTTCAACCACCCCTCTTTTTATAGTAATACCTGATGTGTCTTTAAATTTGTTTTTATGTATTGAAGATAACTACTATCACAATAATAAAAAGACGAATTTTAAATTTCTTAAAAAAATAATAATATAAAAAACTGAATGCAAACTTATAGTATTTTATTCGAGCCTGGTTTTATTTCTACTAATTTCTTTCTTGAATTCTATTTAAAATATTCTAAAATTATAAAAAAAAATAATATATATATCGTCTAAATTCAATTTTTTTAATATATTTTGCAAATTTCTCCAACCTTCAAACCTACTACGTAGATAATTCTATTTTATGAATAAAATACGCTCAATGAGTTATAAAAATGCACCATGATGTTTTATCTTTAACATACAATACGGTCATTTTTACTTTAATGTCTGAAATAAAAAAAAGTTTTGTCAAGTGAAAAGTTTTGGTCTTCAGATTTAAAAAGGAATAAAAATTTCTACCATGCTCGAAGTCATTTTTCATGTTTCGACTCTATGCACGTACATGGAAACTATACCTTTCACGCTTCAAATACTATAAATGAATGGATTTTGTCTAGTCCAGTCTCGGCTACTATACGTACGTATTTACATATGTACCTCATTGTACTAAAACATTATTTGCCATATATTTTTGAAATTTAATATTAAGGGTCATTATAATACTAACTAGTTATTCACTTGTATCTTGATCTCCAACTAACGTTAGTAGGAAAAATTTCACTATATCTCATTTTAACTCTGCCACCCATAACTTTCAAAAACGGTTTGCTGCAGAATATTGAAAATTTTAATAAGGACTGCTGTAACATCTATTTAGGCACTTTCAATTTTACTATCTCCACAAGTCCTTAATAAAAAAAATATCAATGAAATGGAAAATAATCTCAATTTACTTTAGCGTTAAGTTCCAACCAACAGAAAAAAAAACACTCTTTATAAGGTTTTGCAGTGAAAACAATGTATTTTAAGCTCACGTTACTATATAAATCAATATTTATATCTATTTATAATTTTCATAAATACATTTAGTATTTTTTTGTTATTTCCAGATATGTAGTAAAGACAGTATTGGAATTGAGAAAATTATCTGTTTATAAAGGAATACCAAGAAAAATAAATTAACTCATTCTAATGGATATTAACACTGCCAGTTACCACCAGATGGCAGCACATGAATTGTTTACATACAACACTATTACTTTGATAAATTATTTTTATTAAATACGAATGTGCCAAAATATATATTTAAGGAGGTATCAGGCAAATAATATTTTAAAATGTGCATAATTAAATAGATGTACAAAGTATTTAGACAGTGTCCAGATCAGATTTTTTTTTCCTCCATTAACAAAAATAAAATTTTAACTATAACAATTCACGAAACTTTTTTCTGTAATCTTCAAATTTTTAGTGCGCTAGAGGTTTAATCTATATTATAGTTTTGTGCAGACTAACTATTGAAAGCTATTGTGTTCTGGAGGATCAAAGAAATTTGATTATCATATCTAAAGTAAACTTTCAAGATGGTGAAGTCAAATTACCTCTCCATTATTTTAAGTAAGGGTTCTTATTGAGTACTAATAGTCTTTCACATTATGTTGATCATAATCAAAGATACATAGTTTGTAATTTCTGCTTTAATTTAAATTTTTCACTATACAAGAAATACAAAGAAAGAGGTGGGATCGGTTTCAACATTACCCCCATAACACTTTATGTTTTTAATGTTCTTCACTTTAAAATATACACAATTACTGAATTTATATTTTGTTTTTTATTTTCAATTAGAAAGCTAAGAATTTTGTATTAGAAAGAAATAGATAAATAAACATTTATTTAGATAGATCTATATATTCCATTTTCTTAAAAATAACATTTTGGAATTTCAATGCTTAACAATTATATATAAAAAAAATTAGGCTTTAATCCACAAACGTGCTTACCATAACACTTAATTTATTACCAGAAACGTTAACCACAAACGTTATCACCATAACTCTTTATGTTTCTAATGTTCTTCACTTTAAAATATATATAATTACTGCATTTATATTTTGTTTTTTATTTTCAATTAGAAAGCTAAGAATTTGTATTAGAAAGTAATAGATAAATAAACATTAATTTAGATAGATCTATATATTCCATTTTCTTAAAAATAACATTTTGGAATTACAATGCTTAACAATTATAAAAAATTTAGGCTTTAATCCACAAACGTGCTTACCATAACACTTACGTTATCACCAGAAACGTTAACCACAAATATTATCACCATAACACTTTATGTTTCTAATGTTCTTCACTTTAAAATATATATAATTACTGCATTTATATATTTTTTTTTTCAATTAGAAAGCTAAGAATTTTGTATTAGAAAGTAACAGATAAATAAACATTCATTTAGATAGATCTATATATTCCATTTTCTTAAAAATAACATATTGGAATTACAATGCTTAACAATTATAAAAAATTTAGGCTTTAATCCAAAAACGTGCTTCAATATTATATATCATAAATTCTTTTCTATCAAGTAGTAATAAGATTTAAAGATGCTGTTCGTGCTTCTGATGTCTTTTGAACAAAATAAATACCAATTAAAGCATACGCTAATCGTATTAAGACAAAGGGGTGCACTTCTCCTTTCATGAGCAGCTCTAAAGAGAAATTGGACAAAGACTCATAGGTCTGGCCTGCCAACCTCGAGATATTGTTGGAGAACTTGTAGAACATTGTGACCATGAACATATTTTGCTTGCTCCAGTCACCTTACATGCAGACGGCGAATCTTAGGGCGTGTCGAGCCCTAAACCTCAAGCATTCCAGTTAGATTGTTGATTTTGCAGACTAAGTTACCAGGACTCTTTAAAAGATGTGTAGATGTCTAATGTGACGGCACAATACAATAAATATATCAACGAAAAATTATATTCATATATGAATAAAATATTTAAGGTACTAACCATACATATATAATTAGGCTTTTACAGTTAATGAAGTTGTTGCAATCTCATATATAAATACAAGGTCCAAAATTTAAATATTGAAATATCTGTTACTGGAATAAACTCTCGCTGCTTTTTAACATTTTGAAGTTAATACGTTTAAATGAAGCTCGTTCTATTTAATACGATATGAAGTAATCACGGAAATTTATTGGATGCTCAGCAAAGTACTGTAAAAATATTATCGATCACCACACCGAATAGTATAATCTCAGATCTCCAAACCACCATTTTTCATTGTTACTAACCTGTTATAGTGAATATCTAGGATACATTTTGCGAAATAATTTATCTGCGAGCAGTGTAGTCCCAGAAAATTGCTAACAGCAAATCGAAATTCATATTTGACTAATGATTTTGAAGTTTTCCGTTTATTTCGTGCAAAACTAATTACATTCTAGAAATTCTGGAAAATCCGTTTGGAAGGAGAATCGATTAAAATAACGAATAATTCTTACTTCTTCAGTAATGGCGAATTCTTCTGAATTTGACTTCTCCAAGACCATGCAAAATTTCACCTATGTTCGAATTTTCGCGAGCTCTAGTGTAAAAGTAGTATTAGCAGCGTTTTATCAAACGCTGCTAATATAAACTGAGTCATGTCTGTGTTTTAATAAATTGCAGATTAAGAATTCGAAAGGAATTTCCTGAATATATTTGGGGAAAATATCATATCCAATTCCTAGATTATTGATGTTCTTTGTTTAATTCATAAAAATACGTTTTCAGTTTCCATACATATAATTAAGTTTCATTGAATTAATGTAGATTCTAAATAAGAATGATCTGGCATTTATGTTTGGAATATAAATGCAAACAAAGGCACTTGACGTCTATGAACAATTAGAATATTATTTTTAAGGAAATTAAAATATAACTTAAATGCAATATCTCAAATAAATGAATATAAAAATTAAAGGATATAATATAGATTAAAAATTTATTCGGTACATATTTTGTTGTAAATTATTAGATATAGATAGAGATATTATTAGATATTAGATATAGATATAAATTTTAAATATATATGATTATTGAAATACCTAATACAATTCTATATATCTCAATTTTTAAAAGTTATTGTATATAAAACTTGTGTAAATAATACATATGGACTGAAAACATTTTATAGAATATGAGAAAAGTTCAAATATGTGACTAATTTTAGTACAAACAAATTTTGTTTTGCACTTTCCATTTTGTAAAATGTCATGTTTTGCACACATCTCGTAAATTCTCTTTCTAGTGATTGCTATTTTTTATAAATCTCATATTTTATGGACGTATTTTGAATTTTCCATAATCTTAATTGAAATAGCTTGAAGGCATTATGAGAAAAATATCACTAATATAAATTTCGAAAATAGCTAGATACATTTCATCATTATTTGACATGTTTTTAAACTCTAATGGTTTTATCACCAAACAAAATTAGTTAATCTAAATAATTTTTGTATAGATAACAAGGAAACAAATTAACATACAGCAGGTCATATAAAAATTATTAAATCAGTAATTAAAAAATAATTACTAAATAATAAGTATGAGTTTAAATTTTTCAAAACTTATTGCTATTTATTAAACAGAATACATTTATTTACATCATGTTTTTCTTCAAAGAATTATCTTGATCATAACAATAATCAGGTATTTTAAGCAAAAAAATCAAACCGAGTAACAGTTAAATTCATGAGTTTATCAAATAAGGTTCTATAAAAGTTAAAAACGTTGTATGATTATATAATTTTAACCTCCTAAAAACGAAAACTATTTTAGTATAAATATAAATTATGCACTTCTAATTGCAGTACTGTTTACTTCTCTAAAACTAAGTGTAACAACTTATGATTATGAATTACAATCACCTTAAAAAGTGAAAACTATAATATTAAATATTACTATTTACTTCTATAAAACTAAGTGTAACAACATATGAAAATGAGTTATAATCTTATCTTAAAAAATAAAAACATTAATACAATCATTTAATATTTTTAAGTATCCCGTGAAAATCTAGTAGCTTCCTAGACTATCGAGGAGCAATGTTTGGGAAAGAATAGTATACTACGCACTAAGCACTAACATGGTTAGCTAACATACACCTTTGAATTTTATTTTTAGTACCCTAGATTTAGTACAACGTTAGAAAAGTTTGAATGAATTCAGTAATGTAATTGATACGAAGGATTCTTTTGAAAAATTTGAAGAATACTATTTTAATTTTAAAAAATGTTAAATGGTCATAGTTGTTTACAAAATATTTAAACAATATTTTGTAATATTTTAAACATGTGTATGTGTTTTTATACATTATATACAATGAGAGACATTGGATCTGCCTTTAAAATATTCAACTTTTAAATGCATTTTTAAAGTGAACATAAATAATTATGGTACGTAACACACTTAAGACATTTATGCCTAAAGAAACTTTGATTTAAAAAATAGGCCATTTTCATAAATATTAAATTATACAATATCATTCGTCAAAAATGTTCCTAGGGCACAGCAAATTACTTAAATGATTTAACTTTTTTATTATGTATACAGTTTTGTTTAGGAACACTTAACATATCGACAAAATACATACCGACAATGACTTGCGTTAAATACAATTTAAGACGATTATTTTAAATTATTTCTGATTATTTAAATTATATGAAATATTTTTGCAGTCTAACTGTATACTATTCTCTCATACAAAATATACTTTGTAGTTTAAAAAAAAACATATCTAGTGTTATGACATTGACAAACAATATCAAAAACTTGTTTTGTTGCTATGTTGAAAGAAACGTAATGCAGCAGGGGCATTAGGATATCCCTAATTCATTATCAAACTCATCAAATTAAAATGTATATTATATTTATTCAAAATACAGTATATATGAACAGTGAAAATAATAGTAATCCTTGAAGTAGTAAAATTTCAAATTTATGACAACAATTAGCCTCCCCCTCTCTCTCTCTCTCTCTCTCTCTCTATCTATCTATCTATCTATCTATCTATCTATATATATATATATATATATATATATATATATATATATATATATATATATATATATATATATATATATATATATATATATATATATATATATATATATATATATATATATATATATAATATATATATATATATATATATATATATATATATATATATATATATATATATATATATATATATATATATATATATATATATATATATATATATATATATATATATATATATATATATATATATATATATATATATATATATATATATATATATATATATATATATATATATATATATATATATATATATATATAATATATATATATATATATATATATAATATACTATATATATATATATATATATAAAAATATATATATATAAAAATATATATATAATATATAAACTTTATAAAATTTCAGTTATCTAACCATTATCAGTTTTGAGTTTTGCAAAATACATGCATACGTAAGTAGAATATAAATAGAGAAACTTAAAAACAATCCAAATGCATTTCTAGACTATCAGAAGGTTATTGAGAATTTAAATTATCACAGTACATACATACAATCGTGAAACTTGATGAGAAAATGAATACTAAAAATTTTTCTATAATTATAATATATTTAATTATAATATATGTATTTAATGTATACAAGGAAAAAAAAATATGCATTAGGGTAAAGTTTCTTTAATTTTAATACGTTCAAATATTTTATTCTTGTCAAACAATTAATAAATAGTTTATATAACACATTTATGTTCTAAAATTAAAGAAAACATTTACTGCCTAATCTAGTTTAATTTTCTAGAGATAATCGTATAAATCACTTTTGAATAGTAGTACAAATATAGGACCTATACAGACACAATTTTTTTAATTGGAAAAAGTTTTGAAAAATCATTACGGTGTACCTGTACCGTAAAATCAAATGTGTGATCTAAAAATAAATAAAAAAGAAAGAAAGGTGAAGTAAACTATATATTATTCAACATAAATAAAAAATGTATGTGTTGCAAATATTTTTTCATTTTATATTATTTTCAGTTTCTAAATTTTCTACAAGTTTCTAACGTTTTTGATAAAGATTAATTAAAACATACATTTATACTATGCTATATATACTATATACAATTATTTTACTTTAAAACTTATATCTGTTCAAATTGAATTTCAATCCTTTGCCATTTTCAAGAAAATCGAATTTTAGACTAAAACCTTTAATTTGTTTCAAAAGGAAGAGAAAATAAGTATAAGAAATAATGCTACAGAATATACTAGATTTTATTTGCCAACGCACAAAATTAGAAAAATATCACTTGAAATATTCTGCTCGGACGAGTTATTAATCCAGAAATTGATATTTGCGATATGATTAAAAATTTAACAATTATAATCTTGTACTGCACTTAATAATTTCCAATCTTTCCACCAATTTAAAATTATAATTAACATTTCCCGTTACTAAAAATATCATTCCTATCCCATGCTTCTATCTTCAGCCTGGCATATTAAATATATATATTATTCAGTTCATTTCTATTACTTATTTATATTTTCGAATACGAGAACCTATTATACACATATGAAAACATTATAAGTATGCTGCATTCTACATCAAGTTATTCTCCCATTTTCTTTAAAGTTTTGAGTTTATTAAAATACTTTTAAGTCTATAATTTTTGCTGTGATGTAGAACATTGCTGCTGTTACATGAAATCCATTATTCGATGTTTAATAATAACCCAAGTTTGCTTTATATCATCTTTAATATTAATTATAGCAAAATACCACTGTTCTATATTAATATATTTGTGAGACGAAAAAATAAGGAAAAATGCTTAAAAAATATAAACTTGAAAAGTAAAAGAACCACTCCCCGTACTACACCTAAAAGAAAAATTGCCAAAAGTCTATAAGCACTCTGCATTCTTTTTCTTTCTTCTAAACTACTCCAACAACCGTATACTTTTTACACCCAAAACTTTTTCAATTCGTAGTCGTTCTATTATCCTGCGCTGTTGCGTTCGTCGTCCCATAGCCCTGTGCACGATGCGTCCTTTTCCAGATCTGTCGAGATTGACGGGGACTGCAGGCATAATCCTGACTCGACTACTGGCGACCAATCACAACTCTCCAAACTTGGTGAAGTTTAAGTGCAGTCGTTTCCACTGGCCACACCAAACACCTCCTGGAGACTCGAAAATATAGTTGGGCTTACAACCCACAATGTTCAGCGCGCAGATCAGTATTGCAAACCTTATGTAAAACAGAGCTGCACTCTTACAGTTTTCACATAGAAATATATTGAGTGGATAATATCGGACTTTATAAGTTATTTTAATCTAATTATGTATGATGAGTTAACAAAATTATCTTTATGCATGATGTGTTCATATATCAAAGTAGGTTTCGTTTTCCAAGGTAATAGCTTTATGGGTGCAGAACCGAAATACTATAATCTTACTGGAACTTGCAGTGTTTACATTGGTAACATTTATCGAGTTGTTTCATACATATTTCCTTCTAAACAGAACATTTCTATTATTACAATGCTTACTTTGCACCATAGTAGACAGTTATAAACCGTAAAAATTTGAAATTTTCTCTGGAAATAATTGATTTTGTTTTTATTTCGTAAAATTGGTCCCTATTAAAAATTATTTTATCTTTTTAAAAATCATTATTAAAATTGTATATGATTATGTCTATTTTGGATTTTTACAGACTGACTGAGGGAATATCAAATACATCGAAGTTTTTCATTTTCTAGAAGGCGGGTTACAATGGAAAAAAAAGCATAAGGGAATTCTATGAAAGTTATGTATACAAAAACTGTAAAATATTAACCTTTTCACAACAACTTCCTTTTTTTACGTGTGTGTAAGTAAAATTAAATTGCTTGTTAAATAAAGTTCAGGCTACTATCCAAAATCTCATTCAATTCTTAAATAAAAAATTTTTCTCTTTCTCCAATTTTATTGTTAATTATGAGAGGTCACTTGTACGTACCTTTGTATAGATATCTAGTGTAAATCTGTTTCAGTTTATTCGAAATAATGAGAGGGATTTATTCAAGTTATACTTTTAACTTATGTACGTACAGACGTAACAATGCAATTTATAAAACTAGTTTATTTAACTTCAAAATGAGTATTTTTCTTCAATATATAAAGAATGAAATTTTTCCCAATTACATTACTTCCGTTACTTTGTACAGAATATTAAAGCATATAAAATGTCTTGTTAAAATTTATAAAATGTTCTGAAAGTACTGTTATTGTGTCTAATGTCCTGTAGTGCGATATGTTTTAATACTTTTGAGTTTACTTTCATAAAACAGCAGAAGGTCAGTCTCGTTTAAATTCCATTAGATAAATTAACAATCGTCCAAATAATTTACTTCTAATATGCATTTTAAATCAAGAAATATACTATTTATTTAGAAGCATATCTTCTTTAAGGGGAGTAAGAACATAATTTGAATAAAAAAATTGAAAAAATAAATTGGCTTAAAAAAAAGTTCGGTATTCAGAAGAACCTAAAAATATATAATACTTAATATCTTTTAAATTTTAAGATGTCAAAACAGCTGATAAATATTTGTAAACATAACCTGCCACTCCCCTTTTTTAAAGGACTTCAATACTGAACTTTGTTTTAATTCTTCTCTGGTTTTATTATATGAAGTACAGTTATTATATGAAATTTCCTGTAACGCGATATGTTTTGATATCTTGCGAATTTAAGTCATTTAATATAATGAGTTTTTGAAACAATAGTATGTCCTACAGGTCTCATAAATATTAAACTACAACTCAACTCGACTATAGATAGTTAAAACATATAATTGTACTTTGGTAATGTACTACGGGAACGTAATGTGTCAACAAACTTTTTTAATACTATTTGGTTATTCGTGATTTCATATATTATTAAAACTGAAACAATTCCAATATGTCTGAATGAACTATTTATGTTGTGTCAGTTTAAATTTTCAATCAATGTTCAAATATTTCAATAAAGACAACATATCCTAGTTCGGTCAAGAAATTTATAATAAAATTGAACTAAATACAAATTTTAAAAATAAATACTTTTTTGGTATAAATACTTCCTTTTCAGATAGTTAATTCTTTTGACACAATAGTATGTTCTAGAGATCTCAATGCTATTAAACTTCTACTCACCTTAACTCGAGAGAGTTAAAAAATATAATTACACATTGATAGTGGACTACGATAACATTTTCTCGCATCAAACTTTTTAACAGCTAACTATTTGGTTTCTCATGTGTTAATATGAATTTTGACACAATAGTATGTCCCACATGTCTCATAAATATTACACTACAACTCAGCTCACTTATAGATAGTTAAAACATATAATTGTACTTTGGTAGTGTACTATGGTAACGTAGTGTGTCAACATATTTTTTAAATAATAGTTATTTGGTTATTCAGGATTTAATATATTATTGAATCTGAAACAATTCCAATATACCTGAATTAAATATTTATGTTGTGTTTAGTTAATTCTTTTGTCACAATACTATGTCATAGAGATTTCAGTGCTATTAAACTTTAACTCAACTTAACTCAAGAGAGTTAAAAAACATAATTACTCTTTGATAGTAGACTACAATAACATTTTCTTGCATCAAACTTTTTAACAGCTAAC
>CM063504.1:175609657-175639657 GCA_032207245.1 Pardosa pseudoannulata | reverse complement strand
CCCTTCTCTAACACCTGTCACAGTTCTCACGTCAATTAATAGCCCAAACAGACTTGATAAATACACCTCATCCACTTATGAAAACGTTGTGTAGTTTTAGAAGCTGTCCTCTCTAATTCTTCTTCCATTTTCCTTCCTACAAAAGAGAAATTAATTAGCTAGCTATAATTCAATGCAGTGATCATTTACTCTGATAAACAAGGATAAAGATAATTTTAATGATATTTTATCACTCATGACTATTTATGCAGGAATATATATTAAGATAAACAAACGTTAAATTATGGAATTTAATATTTTCATTGGTTATCTTTTCATACATTCTTTCTTGAATGCAGACTGCACAGCGTATTTCTTTGTAGTTTTGAGAACAGAAAATAAATTTTTTCCACTTAATTTGGGGGAGTTAATATACTAAATTTAGTTTCATCTACAAAATAATTTTTGCTCATACAAAGCATCAAGTGTCTGTAACTTTGCAAAATCAAACTAAACTTCCATGCATATAGAAATAATTGAAACCTACTTGTCTTCTAATATTTTCTCAATATTTTGATGGATACATAGTATCAATTGGAATTTATAATTCTCTTATTCTAGTACAACTTACTTAATTATTTGTTGAGTATTATAAATTTTTGTGCTAATGTTGAGCTAAGTAATCTTAATAGTAGAAAGCTAAGATCTCAACAGGCAAAGATGAAGAAACACTTCCATTTTTTGCAAATTCTCTCTTGGATGAATAGATGTAGGGTTCAGGAAAAAAATGTCATGTTCTTAATTGCTTTCTAAACCATCTCGACTTTCGTTTTCTCCTCCTCGATGTCTACTTCATATTTTGCTTAATCTAATTTCTTCGATAACATAGAGTTTGAACCAACAGGTCTGAAGCAAAAACCAGAGCAAATCATATTTTCCAGCGAGTTTAAAAAATATACATGAGACAAAATAGAAAATGGCGATAACAACACTTTCCAGTAACTAAGAATATATTGTTGATAGAACTGGACAAGTATCGCTAATCGGATCAGAAAAATGTATGGTGGGGGATAATATAGCACCTATCAACTGAATAATTGTTATCCATATGTGAAAATCGCATTTACATCATGTATTTTATAAACTTTTGCCAGTTAAATGAAATTAATCTTTATTCCCAATTTAATGTAAATTACATAATACATGATACGCCTTTTATGCTAAATACAGAAAAGCCATGAGTTTCAGATATAAAATTATACTATGTTTTTAAATATGATAATAATAATAATAACAACAACAACAATAATAATAACAATAATAATAATAATAATAATAATAATAACACATATTTGACTTGGGAATAATACAATTAAAATTAATATCTGAATAGAAACAAATTTTTAAGGAAGAACATCACTTTTAAATTTTCAAAAATTATATTTTTTTTACTTTGGCATCTTTACAATTTCTGAACATTTCTGAATAATTATAAAACAAATCCCAATGGAATTTAACAATAAGAACTTTTTAAAATATACGGTCTTTACATTTAATACCATAAATTTTGAGGAAACTTTGAAATCTTTAAATGCATTTAACTGAAAATGGTGTGTTTGTTTCAAATTGAGAGGACTGTAAGAAAAAAATTGTTGCAAATATTGATATCACAGTTTTACATTTGCAAAGGCAGGTTAACTGAGAGGTTGCGGGTTCGTTAAAGGTGACTTGGACAAGTAAAATGTGCTCGTGGTCACAATGTCCTCCAAGTTCTCAATCAATACCTCTGGGGATGGCAGATCAAATCTGTGGGTCTTCTGCTTGGTAACTGCTACAAAATTATGAGGACCCACTTGAGCAAAGTGGTTCTTTCACCTTAATTGTGCTCAATACAACAAAGGCCTTTTGCTTTAATACGTGTAGCGCGAGACTTAATTGTTGTTGGTTTATCCAAGTGCATCAGAAATAACTACAACATTTTCACACTAAAATCATGACAAAACTACGATGAAACTCTACATACTTTTTCATTGTTGTTCATTATATTGTGTATTTATAGTATATAAAATGGAAATTTAAACACCATTCTGCTTTTTTGAAAATCCAAAATATTCCTGACACTTTTTAAAAATTTAAATTGGTGGAAAATTAAACCTAATGATTATTGCTTTGCAAAAAATCAAAAATTGTTAATATAATTTATATTTTGTTATTGAAAGTCTACGGAGAGTGTAATAGAAAAAAATACATTAAAACATTTTAAATAAGTTCTCACTTTTTCTTTATTTTTTTACAAATTTCCTATATTTTAGAAATAAATAAAATTCAGAAAATCTAATTAAATAAAAATATAGAACAAATGTTTGAATTCCCAAGAATTAATTAAAAAAAACTATATGACAAGGAGGAAAAATAAGAAAAATATATTAGATAAAATATTGCTTACAAGGTGATATTCTCCCATTCATAGCATCGCAGTGGAAATACATTTTGATCAAATATAACACCACACGTTCTATACTTACTATTAAAATTTATCCCCTATGAATAGATTTTAAATAAATATCAAATGCAAAATATAAAATATATGAAAGCATATTTGGTTTGAAACTCATAAAATATTACTTCAAATATAATATTGCATTAACTTCCTTTTTTGTGTGTATCCGAGCTAGTATAAAATTTCTTTTTTCCTTGAATGAAATGCGGGGGTCTTTAAAGTTTCTTTAGTGAGAAAATTGGCATCTGCTGGTGTAGTATTTCTGCAGCTTTTTAAGACTTACCCTCACGCACCCCGATATTACATTCAGCCATCAAAGAAGAAAATAAACTCCAGTAAAAATATTTGTGTATATATTTTCCCCTAAACATCTCCTGCATTTCCCCTATTCTTTATTCTGTTTGTCCGTGGTCACGTTCCTCTAAACGGTTTTCTAAACTTCCCACATGCGGATTATTTTCTTGTATAAAAGCGTATGGAATATGTAAAAAAATTTAGTGTATTTTCCCTTAACACAATTCAGTACTTTAAAATTACAAAAAAAAAACCTCTCCTAATATACTCTTCGTTTCCTATATATCTATTGTCTTAATATAAAAATCTGATCACGTTTGTTTGTCTGTCTATACAATACAGTTAAAGCCCATTATAACGGCTGATCATTTGATGCCAAGGTGGAAATCAACGAATTTCAAAGTTTTTGACAAACTCATTTCATCCAGTTTTACCGGGTGAACAAAAAGTCCGTGTAAACTTTAAACATTTTTAATAACCGAAAATATAACCAAAATAAAAAAGGGTTTGCAGGTTTAGGCATGGGATTTTTTTTAAACAGAAAAAAGAGTAACTCATAAACAGCCAACAGATGGCTTTGGTATGAGCGACTTCGGTGGATATACACAAATTGAGACTGTTATAAAAACTTGGACTCCTTTAAATACACAACCAGTTCAACTCTATTAGTCACACTGCTAATTCAGTCAAGGATTTCCTGATCCGGACATTCTGGGATGACAAAATCTTTAGCAGGCATTTCAGATTCACATGGCCTCCTCGGTCTCCAGATTTGATCCCGGCAGACTTTAGGTTGTGGGGATATTTGAAATCACGAGTGTATCGATCCAATCCATCCAATATCTCTGAACTGAAATATGCGATCCGTCGAGAAGTGTCGAGAGGTATACATACAACCGGACCTGCTGCACTCTGCCGTTGCTGGATTTGTGACTCGTCTACTGAGTGTTATCCCCTGTGGTGTATTTTGGTTATTTTCCAGGTTATTATGAATTTTTAAAGTTTATACGGAATTTTCGATCACCCGGTATTATCGTAGGTACAAAAGGAGAAACAGAAAAGCAGCTAAATTGCAATTACAATGTCGTTTTCTTCTACTCGAACAATTTTTAAGGTGTTAATACGGATAACGGAATAATTTTAAAGGCAAATATTTTCGCAGATATATTTTATGTAGCCAGATGCTTATGGCCGATGTACGGATGTATGTACGGAGGTATGGATCTCCAATGAGTATGTATGTATGTACGGTATATACGGATAATGTATGGTATATTATGGGTAGGTATGTACGGATCTCGAAATGTTTGGTGAATTTACTTTGTCAGACAGAAGGTTGCTGTTTTAAATCCAAACCCCCAAGAATGCTATTTTTTATACAAAATGTTATTTTTTATATTCTTTTTCCTGATGAAATGATTAATTTTCTGGGATATTTTTTATGAAATAGACCCATATTTTTAGGCTTTATAGCATCACAAAAAATGCATTTTAATTCATTTTTTTTAACTTTGTAAATGAGCCGAGGCAGCTCAGTAGGCAAAGGCAAAGATTTGGTAATCGGAAGATTGCATCTTCGAAGCTCTAGACAGCCTAAAATCCGCCATGTTCGTTACAGGTGACTGAGCACGAAAAATGTGTTCGTGGTCACAGTTTCCTTTAAGTTCTCACACTGTACCTGTGGGGTGAGATACCAATTTAATGGATCTCCTGTTTGGTTCTTGCTGCTAAATTACGAAATTTTACTTCAGCCAAAAGTACATCTTCCTTCATAATGGTGTTGATTAAAACGAAAGGCTCACATATTTGCCTTATAACGTGTAGGGTATGGATCAAATTGTAAATGGTTTATTCAAGTAGCACCAAAAATAACAACCAAATAGCTTTCACCAACGTTTGAAACAAAAATCTTTTCTGGAAATAATATCCTCTTCGTCCTTATTCTGAAATAAATTTTGTGTCAAAATATGGCTGTACATAGCTCGCAAAAATGGATCCAGTCAGTGTATAAGAGTCTAATATTTCTCTATGGTGCCTCTTTAGGCTGTTACAGTCAGTGCCAGTAGTCCGAGAAGGCCATGGAGTATGAGCGTGCGTTGCCGCATTTGCATCATTACATTTAAATAAAAAAATTATACATAAAGTAAAAATACAGTAAAAATATAAAAAGCCATACAGTAAAAATATAAAGAGTAATATAAGGTATTACAAACACTACCATAAAATTATTTTAAATGTTTTCACCAATTTTGTTTCTATATATTAATGCAATAAAGAGCATCAGCTCTGTCTGGCTGAAAATCAAAGTTTGAATGAGTATGGATTAAATCAGTATTTTTATAAAGAATTCACACTGAACAATGATTACAGATTCGAATTACGCAAAATACAGTACACAAAAAGTTTAAAGTTTCTTGGATACTATCATTAAATTTCCAGATGAAGTCACATATCGATACTTACCTCCAAGAAAAACACACGAGCAGCTTCAATTATACATAAACAATATAAAACACATATATTGCTTTTGTATTCATCAGGGCTTCGAACGGAAACTGAACCAAAAACCGAAAACCGGAAAAAAACTGTTATTTTGGTCGGAACGAAAACCGGAACTGAACCGAAAAAAATATCGGTTTATTTCGGTTCGATATATCTTTCAGTAATTTTGTTACTGTTACCAACTTATCAATATTTTCTAATTTAACGTCAACTTTATAATTACATATCCGCACTTGTATAAGATTGCAATGGTGGTTTTGGCAGCTCCAGCTACACAAGTTAGTGTTGAAAGAGCGTTTTCAGGTTTGAAATTTATTCTCCGAGACAACAGAAGTAATCTCAGTGAAACCACGTTAGAAGATATATTAATAATTAAAGGCAATTTTCATATGTTAAAGAAATAATATATTTTTTACATAATTATTGCAAGGCCAAGTGCACGATGTGAGAGTCAAACGACGAATGTGGGTAATCATGAACCTAGTTGTCAAATGCGATTTTGATAATGGATAACAATGCCAATGCTCGCCGCTCTTATCGTACCTGCTGTTTGTATCAATTCACATAGTGTACCAATTAAAAAAAGAATAAAATCTTCTAAATTTTGATAGAATTACATTTTTAGTACAAATAAGAATATACATAAAATGAAATTATTCATTTGGAACTGAAACGAAAACAGTTATTTTTGGCGGAGCGAAAACCGGAACTGAACCGAAATTTTGGCGGAGCGAAAACCGGAACTGAACCGATATTAATTTTTTAGTTGAACCGGAACGAAAACCGGAACAAAAAAAAATTACGGTTCGAAGCCCTGATCACATTACTTAGGCTTCAGTACCAATTATTTTTTAAAATATGGAATTTCGAAATTGTAGGATTAGCTTTGAATAACATTTTAGTAAGCATAAACTCTCAGATAGAATCAATTATTAGTAATAAACTGTCTGTATAATTTATATTCCAAAAATTATTTTTTAATTTTAATCTCGGATTGTTTAATATATTCCATAAAATATTTTTAACTAAAAGCTCTGAAATGTTGAGGAATAAAATTAATATTTGGAGAAAAATTTTCGTCGATTACAAACTACTGAAAATGGACACTAAATCACTGAGTATATGTCAAAAAGAAATTGTCACGTTTAGCAGAAATTTAGAAAAGCAATTTTTCCCTTTGAAAACGGATATCGTTAACTCTCTGTTGACGTTCAAAATATAGTACTAAAGAGTAATGTTATTTACTTTTTTTTCTTTGAGGGCAGAAGTTAATTTAAAATATTTCTTATTTTTTATCAGAGTTTTGTATGCACTGTTGCGAGGGGAAATTGCCTAACAATTTAAGTGATAAATCAGATATCGAATAATGAATGTTTCTGTCGAAATACTCATAAATTAAAAAAATATACTTCTAAGGAAAATGTAAATTACATAAAAGGTTTGATTTAATGTACAAATTGATATATTCAATTAAAAAATCAAAATTCTTTTGAAATATATGTTATATATCAAAATTATTACATTTAAATTATCTATCTAAAATTCTCGTTTTCAACTGCTCATCTGTAATATTGTTAAAAATGCTGTAAACATGTAATTTGTATGGTATCTCGCCAAATTGGGGAGATATTGGCTCCTTGGCGAAATTTAGGGTGACACATTTTGGAGCCAAATTTGGCTATATTTTACAAAATTTGGTGACTTGGCGATGTTTTATGCAGACCCTTCTTTCTCTGGGTTTTATTATAGGCTTGTCGAAATTCCTAGAAACCTGAAAGTTATATAAAAGAATTGTGAGTTCAGATCTGGTGAAAGTAGGACCCGTGTTAATGCTCTCCGTATTGCTCTGAAAAAGTGCGCCAAAATTCTGTCAAGTGTTCTTTTCTCCCTACGGGGATTTGCGTGTTATCTGGTGATCTAAATAAAAGATGTTTTTGTAAGTCTGCATCAATCATCTAGGCTACATTATTCTAGAGTATTTTAAATTATGTGGTCGTTATTATTTTAAGATTATATATATATATATATATATATATATATATATATATATATATATATATATATATATATATATCTTTTAAATATATTGAAAATGTTAATAATTTATTTTTGTAGAGAAATGACCAAAAATGTAGATATAATTAAAGAAACCTCAACTTTAAATGTTTAAATGTTAATGATGCCACTTGCACAAAATAAATGTATTCTTTAAAACTACTTCTAATTATTATTTACTATAACAAAAATGATTAAATATAATTTAAAAATATATTTTTGCTTATAAATATGATAAAATTATGAGAATAAGAAAACGAAATAGGTCATTGAACATTGTCTAAATTAAGAGTTTTTTTCAACTTTTAATAAAATTATAGTAATACAACATTTAATGTGATAATTTATTTATACTTCAATGCATGTGAGTAGAATTTTTTATAACGGTAATAAGTTGTAAAAGGGCTTGAAAAAAGGCTTCAAATCAAGCAAAATATAAATTTTTTACTATATATCCTTGCATGACAGCGTTATAGTTAGATTAACTAAATGTCGTAACTAAACTAATCTGATTTCAGGAAATATTAGTACAATACATATGTAAATAAAATTATAATTGTGACAAAGATGCTTGTAATCATTAAGAATCAGCTTTTAGTGTACTTTCTACATCCATTATCATTAGAATAAGTTAACTATTCTGATGCTTTCTGATAAACAAACTAAAATTACAAAACATGGTTTAGTATCCTTTTATATTTTTGATTTCAAATTAACCATAATATGATATAACTAACTGTAATAAATATTTTATGTACAAATGTATAATCAAGTAATTTTATTCCTGTATATAAACATCATGTAGAAGCATTTGCTGATTATTAAGTAAGAAACTATAGAAAATAATTAATACACATAAGTAAAGTTTATATATTGGCCATTTCATAGAAACTGGTGTGATACATTCAACTATGTTTATATAAAAAATATAATATTTCAAATGTATATTTTTGTGAAGGAATTCTAATACCTACGGAAGAATTTTTCCATAAAGAAAAAAATTATATTTTTTCTGTACATGTTTAAAGAATTATAAATATGCTGTTACTGGTGTGACAGTTATAAATGTTACAGCCTTAAAAGTATATTTATAATATTTTAACTGATTCACAAAAATATAGATTTGAAATATTATATTCTTCATAGAAAAACTGATAAAAAGTAGTTTAATGTGTGTGAATTTCTATGGAAAAGCCGATATATCTATCTATCTATCTTTCTCTCTCTCTCTCTCTCTCTCTCTATATATATATATATATATATATATATATATATATATATATATATATATATATATATATATATATATATATATATATGAACAATATTCTTATGTATATAAACGTGTTTATGAGTTTGTGCTTAGGTTTTACAGAATTTTGAGTTCGACATCTTTTATACCATAAAAAATCAACTTGTCGTATTGTTTTTAATCACATAGTACAATATTTTGTATAAAGAAAATTTATAATGTTTTATCCTTAGTGCAGCTAATATGTATGTGAAAAACTAAGAACATGCACAAGTATTTAACATAAAATAATATGTAAGAAAAAAAAACAGAACATAAAATAATATGTAAGAAAATAATATAACAGAATATATAAGAATATAAGAACATAAAAGAAAATAAGAAAATAAATTGTAGTAATGTCGACATCAGATTATCCAGATCAGACTATTAGCTGAAAACTCTCCCCTCCTCTAATAAACACAATGACAGAAACATTTCTTCCCCGATTAAAAACGTAGTAAAGAGAAAAATTTAAATACACCATGTGTTAGATTTAAGCATGAAAACTCTTAAAATAAATTAATATTATTTATTTCTTAAAATTTACAGTAAAATCATTACATACATTACTATTTATAATATATTAAACTCCTGTTTTATTAAATTGAATAACAAATTAGGATATTAAAATAGCTATAATGTTGTTACAATTAAGTATTTTATATTACCATTTCAAACATTGTCTAACTCAATTACATTAATTTCATCTTGAATGATAAAACGGAATAAATTTGTGTGGTTTTGTTACTCTTACATGCCTTACAACTTCGTTAGGTGTGCGTGAAAAGAAATGCTCTAGAGACATTTCAAGTCAAAAAGGAAAACTTTTACTAGAAAGAGTATTTACACTAACACTTATGAATGAAGTATATTAAGTAGACGGCGGGTGACTAATGAAGGATATAGAAATACTCTTCTGGATGCATTTGTGAATCTTTTTTAGCAAAGGAAATAAAATTATTTACAGGAAATGAATGAATATAAGCTAACAGATGTACGTGAAAATATAATTACAAGTTGCAATGATTGGTTGACTTGTCTAGCAAGAAAAATGGAAGTTTTTACGAAAGAAATCACATTTAGCCTTTTTCAGAACAGTCTGATTTATTTCAGAACTAGTGCGGGACAGACGTACTGCGAAATACCGAAGTTGTATTGGCAGAAATTATTTTCAGAAATCATATAAAAAGGAGAAAATACTTACATGACATAATGAAAGGTGGTTTTGCCATATTGATTGAAAATTTGTAAAGATTCTGTAGATGAAAATGTAGAACAAAAATGAATTATAGACGAACAATGTTTATTTATGGTTGTAAAGGAATAAAAAAATGCATTATCTAGATTTATTAAACAAAATGTGATAATTAAGATGTGGTTTTGGTTTTGGTTTTGGTTACGGTCTACTTTTTGCAACACGATAATTAAGATGTGATAGCTGTTGCAAATAGAAAAGAATATAAATTCAATGCAACTTTTTAATTTTATATTCCTTTAAAATAACCTACTAAAATTCTTATGATATTTTATTAATTGAAAAACAATTCGCTAGTTGCAAAGTATTTAATATTAGAGATATACTAGTTTTCTTCTTATAATTTACTCTTTGAGATGGAGTTCATTTTACATAATTACAATATTCACTTTACATATTTACAATATTTTCTAAACTATTTTATATGTCATTTTTGGAATATACCTCTTTTTCTTAACAAATGTAGAATACATGATCATTTTATCACCAGAAAAGAAATTGGTATCTGATAATAAACTTAGCAATGTAAAAGAAATTTGTATGTGATAATAAAGTTAACAATATAAAAGAAATTGGTATCTGATAATAAAGTTAACGATATAATAATCTTTAACGTGTTCCAGGTCTTATCACACATTAACCCGTACGTTTTGAAAAAGAAGGGGATTTAGTTAACAAGTTCTTTTTACCATAAAAATTCACGAATTCCTTCCAAGACAGCGAAAATATTTTAATTTAATTTTAATTTTTAATTTTTAGTGTGTTAACATTTGATTCCTATTGTATGTAGAATCTAAAAGTCTTATCACAGAATATAAACTATTGTACATAATAAATATTCCTTTCATCTAATTAGAAATCTATGAATAATAATGTGTAGAAAAATATTTTGCATAAATAATGATTAATTCTTTTCAGTCTCTTAGCAGTAATTATATATAAAACACTGTTACATAAAAAATAATTTTTTTCATGAGTTTTTTTTTTTTTTTTTTTTTTTTTTACAATAAAACGAAAAGTTCCATAAAATAAAGAATTATAGAAAGTAATGAATTAACCTACCATCTTTTCATAAATCTAGTAGTTATAATATGTAAAACAATGTTGTATAAATAATGAGTGATATTCTTTAGTTTTTTGCATTAAACTAGTTGATGAAGTTGAATATAATAAGAAATTAAGGTACATAAGGGATTATCCTATCATGTTCTCATAAATCTAGAAGTAATAATCTATAAGATAGAATTGCATAAGTAATGAATATCTTTTTCACTTTTTTACAATAAATTTTAAGTTCCATAAAATAAGAAATTTGTGTTGTATTATTTTTATGAAAGTATTTATTAGACACATATCTTAATATAGTAGAATCTATTTTGCCTTTTTCTCAAAACATAATAACACAAAATTGGTTGTAGACCTATAAAAATGCTAAGTTACCTAATATTTACACTAAATAATTTAATGAATTTTATTATAAAAATAAATACCTTTACATTTAAACTTTCATACAGACTGCCCTTTCAAGTGCCTAAAGGAATGAAAACTAGAATCTTCTTCCTTCAAAATAGATTCGTTTTTGAGCACTGACTTTTGTTAAAAATTTTAAATTCAAGCGTATAATTTAAAGTATGCAACTGCCACCATAATAGGCTAAAATTTATCTTCATATTACATTATGAAAATGAATTTCCCTCTGCTTAAATTCCGTATTCATATAGTTGCAGTTTATAATTTATATGCAATGTAATTAAAATATCTTTTGTAATGTAGAATCTAGAGTTCTAAGTACTATTTTAAGTGATTTATACACAATCTTAGACTTTAATATTCAATATATATTTATATACATAGACATAGAAATTTTGATGTAAATAACTACTTGCACATTCAATGATGTGGGGACGGAATAATTGACATAAGCTAGACGTACAAGCAGCAATGTGGGAAAAAATCTTTATTACAAAATTCGAACAGAGTTTGATGATTTTGCATTGCTTTTTATCATTACACACAAACCCACCTATATATATATATATATATATATATATATATATATATATATATATATATATATATATATATATATATATATATATATATATATATATATATATATATATATATATATATATATATATATATATATATATATATATATATATATATATATATATATATATATATATATATATATATATATATATATATATATATATATATAATTATTGTATGTTGTGCTAAAGATCGTAACTCTAACTTTCATTTCTTATGCTTATATAAGCATTTAGGTATATAAAATCAAAATAACATTTATAAACAAAATAAAATTTATTTTAAATATATGTGCTATTTGCACACAAAATATTAAATAATGTCTCAGTTTATGGCTCTCGGTATTTAGAAAAATATTTATTTTTGTGTAAATAAAACTAGAAACTGACTCATTCACTGCAATATAAACTGAATTCTATCCCCATTTTGATTACGGAATATAGCTTCGTATTACGGTGTAATAAATCACTAAGAAATAATTTATCAAATGTCAACCTCTGTTGCAATGCGATAGAGATTGAAAATATCCCGAAAAATAATGCATTTAATTTATGAATACAGTACTGTAGTTGCAAAGAGAAAACTTAAAATACGATTATTATAAGCCACTAGACGTAAATATGTTTATATTTTTATAAATGATTACGTATAAGGATGTACACTTTAAAATATACAACGTTTTATTTCATACTGTTAGTTATTAAGGTGGCAATGTAAATGCAAGTTTGCTTTTTATATGCTAGTAGTTTTCAAAATAACTTGAAACATAAAGGATTCAAATTGTTTTCGTCACTGAAGAACATGTCAGTAATACTATGACATCAATGTACTTATATGATAAAAGTACCAGACTGGAACATATCGCATGTTTGATGTAACTGAAGTTTCGTAACTAATGTTTTCGCCACTGAAGAACATATGAGTAATCCTATAACATCAATATACTTATATGATAAAAAAAACCAGACTGGAACATCTCGCATGTTTGATGTAAAATTTATCTACCATGATTATTACTTTTGAATAATTATTGACTATGGATAGCCTCTTTAGGCTTACTCAACTATCTCATAAAGATTCTCTTTTAATTTTTTACCTACATTTTCACAAAACATTAGTCAGATAACTAATAAGATTATCTACTGTTTGAGAAATAAATATTGAAGTCATTTTTACTTACGTTGCAACAACCCTAACGTTATTTCTATCTGTTCAGTGCAACTGTATATATTTTGTTTGTAATTTATAAATGAAATTTAAACTATTTTTGTCTTTTATTTTTTCATTACGAGGTATGTATTATATTTAATACTCACATATACACACACACATACACACATAATCTTATATATTACTCTTATATAATACTGTATATAATACTCTTTATATATATGTGTATATATATATATATGTATTTTATTATATCTATGTTATATATATTATATATATATATATATATATATATATATATATATATATATATATATATATTTATAAATATATATATATATATATATATATATATATATATATATATATATATATATATATATATATATATATATATCTATTGTAGCGTACTGGGGCTCTAGTGAACCCGAAAAAAGGATAGCGGAAGCCTACGTACAGACTAAGATATTTATTAAGAAAACAATATTGAAGTGATGAGAAGATACAGATGAACGATGAATATCTACAATGAAAAAGATAAATCGATGCAAGACATCAGCTTCCTAAGAAAAAAAAAGGGGGGGAGGACTCTCTCAGTCGCTCCCTCGACGTTCTAGCCGATGAGTTCACAGCTACTCGATCGGTCAAATAATCCTCCTCTGGACCTCGAACTCTCTCTTCTTATATAGTCGTCTCCGCAAGAATGTCCATATCAGCTGCTCGGACAGCTGGTGGATGACGTGGTTGCCGAAACCTGGTGCAATCTGGCCGATCCATTAATCAACGTCCATAGACAATCTCTTGGAGAACAAAATAGTAAGGTATTGTTGTTTCCTTACAATGTAGAGGCCATTCACTATGTAAAGAAGAGCTCACTTCAAGTGTCCACAATAGGCACGTTTGCTATTCTTCTAGGTTAGGCTGGTTTTTCTCACGGTTTTAGTTCAGTCTCTATCCGGAATTCAATGTAATGAGAATTCGTTACAATATATATATATATATATATATATATATATATATATATATATATATATATATGTATATATATTAACTTATATATGTATATATATATATCTATATATATATATATATATATATATATATATATATATATATATATATATATATATATATATATATATATATATATATATATATATATATATATATATATATATATATATATATATATATATATATATATATATATATATATATATATATATATATATATATATATATATATATATAATATATATATATATATATTATATATATATATATATATATATATATATATATATATATATATATATATATATATATATATATATATATATATATATATATATATATATATATATATATATATATATATATATATATATATATATATATATATATATATATATATATATATATATATATATATATATATATATATATATATATATATATATATATATATATATATATATATATATATATATATATATATATATATATATATATATATATATATATATATATATATATATATATATATATATATATATATGCAATTAACGTGAAATATAATAAATATGAATATTTTTATTTTATGTATTTACCTTTTGAAATATCTGATTTGATAGTAAAAATGAAGCGTGTGTGCATAAAGCACTTTTTGAACGTTAACTATTATGTTATTAATAACAATAATACCCAAATCTGTTCAAATATACTTCTATGCAATATCTAAAGTCACAACTTAAAATCATAATATCGATACATATAAAAACCTATATTAATTTAAAAACATCAAATTTTTTAAGACGGAATATAATGTTTTAAGATGTTTCTTAATACGATTACTTTATTTTAAAGCATTATATATGTGCAATATTTAACATTTAATGATACTATGGTGATATCTTATACTATTTATAATAAATAAGAATTGTATTGTTATTGAATTCCATATCTACATTAATTTTAGCAATTGCACTGTATATTGTTTTCACAGTTTTTGGAAATATTTTCGCGGATACTTTTTTGGCACCTGATTATCAAAGCTTAAATTTTCCTAAACTTTAAAATAATATTTCAAATCTATGCAGGAAATTCTGTTTAAACAAATCATTTATTCTTCCGCGGGTTATTATCGAGCACATGAAAGAAAATTTTGCTGGATTTTCACACTACCAGTGTCGTTTTCTCGGTTGAAAATACTTCTTTTTTTTCGTTTGGAATACAGCCAAACTAGTACTACATAATTTTACCGTAAACTGGAGAACGGCCCCAGTTCTATTGCCAATACATTTTTATCTGTAAAAACTTATTCTGTTTTTTTTTAAAAAGACATTTATAGCATTCGGTCTGTAAAGATTTATAAAATCTCGTCGGCGGCTTGCTCCGTCTTTTAGACTTAAGTCATTTATTGAAATTCAAGCGAATAGCCTGATCACGTTATCACATGAAATATCGATCCACGCTAAGTACAATTTATTTCCTGTATATAATATCTGGTACGGCTTCATAGCTTTGTTATTTACGGAGAAATTTTAAGCAAGCGAGTTAATACTTCATACCATCCATTTCTTTTTATTTGTTATTTTTCGAGTATAAGTATGTAAAGCAAAATAGGTATACCGATAAATTTTACAGTTATATTTCTGAATTATAGCAGCATTAATAAATTATAAACAAATATTTTTATAAATTATAAAGAATTATATTTCTAAATTATAAAAAAATATGTCTTGAAATAATTTACGATTATACTAAATGCGCATTGCAAAATATCTATTTTAAAATAAACCATACTATATAATTTTTATGAATACATTTCCTTCAATTCAAATGACGTTTCTAAAAGCTCACCTATGTGTAATACAAATCTCTGGCACTTTATATAAAATATATGTAACTTTACTGAAATTACTTTTCAAAAGAAAATTTACGAGGTCTTCAATAATTTAAATTGCATTTACAATACAAATATCTGTTACTTTATATAAATTCTATGTAACTTTATTGAAATTACTTTTGAAAAGAAAAATTACGAAGTCTTCAGTTCAATAATTTAAATCGCATGTGTAATACAAATTTCTGTTACTTTATATAAAATCTATGTAACTTTATTGAAATTACTTTTGAAAAGAATAATTACGAGGATTTCAGTTCAATAGTTTTAAAATCAGTATTTGTAGTAATCAATCCTTAAGCTACGAAACCTAGAATACTAAAAATATGAAATATTAGAATAATTATGTAAGTGGTTTTTATAGAAAAGAAGATGAATTACTTTGGAAAAGAAAAATTACGAGGATTTCAGTTAGTTTAAAAATCAGTATTTGTAGTAATCAATCATTAAACTACGAAACCTAGGATACTAAAAATATGAAATATTAGAATAATTATGTAAGTGTTTTTTATAGAAAAGAAGATGAATTACTTTTGAAAAGAAAAATTACGAGGTCTTCAGTTCAATAATTTGAATCGCATGTGTAATGCAAATATCTGTTGCTTTATATAATACGTGTGTAACTTTCTTGAAATTACTTTTAAACACATTACTTGGTCTTGAGTTCAGTAAATTAAATCCCATGTCTAATACAAATTTCTGTTACCTTATATAAAATCTATGTCACTTTTTAAAAATTACTTTTAAAAGGAAAAATTACGACGTCTTTAGTGCAATAATTTAAATCACCTGTGAAATACAATTCTCTGTTACTTTATACAAAATCTATGTAAGTTTATTGAAATTATTTTTGAAAAGAAAAATTAGGATATCATCAGTTCAGTAATATAAATCTCATGTGAAATACTAATCTCTGTTACTTTATATAAAATCTATGTAACTTTATTTTAACTACATTTGAAAGCAAAATTACGAGGTCTGCAGTTCAATAGTTTAAATCGCACGTGTAATACAAATCTCTGTTATTTTATATAAAATATATGCAACTTTATTGAAATTACTTTTAAAAAGAAAAATGAGGTTTTCAGTTAAATAATTAAAATCTCAATATTTGTACTAATCAATACTGAAACTGCGAAAACTAGGATAATTAAAAGATGAAATATTAGAATAATCATGGTTTTTATAGAAAAGAAGATAAATTTGATTATTTGTAAATCAAGCAATTTTTATAAAACATTTAAATTAAAATAATTTACTATCCTTAATTTTGATAGAAAACAAGAAATTAAATTGTAATAGTTTGTAATTATACAACACAGAATTTTTCTAAATTTTTTATGCTTGATTAAATATAGATTTTCCAAGGCTACTGTTAAATGGCTTAAGGCTAACAATAAAACCATTTTAAAATTCTGCATATAATTATATTCTTATCAGTCATATAATCAGCTTAATAAATATGTACTTTTATTTATTATTATTTACTAGTATTCCTTAATCAAAGCATTCTTTTGGGTTCTAAAATAACTACATATCTCTGATATGTAGTTAGTTATGTAATGAATATTTCTGTTCTCTCTAGTTCAAAGTCACTAAATGCATATCAACTTTTGTAAATACTCAATTTTTAAGATTAAGCTTTCTTACCCGTTTTAATGCAATACGTATTTTATTTCATTTCTTTTATTAATTATCTGATTTTTAGAAATGTTATGAATCTAACAAAACACTTCATTAATATTTTGTGCTTTAATGAATTATTTGATTTTTTAAATATTTATAAGAAATTTTTAATAATAAAAATAAATTAAAGGTTTAATCATCTAAACGACTATTTAAACATACATCGAAAATTTTGTATTACATATTTTAAGATTATAAGTCATAAATGTTTCATTAAACAATTTTCAACTGTTGTATTCCATTTAATTCAAAAGTAGGTACAAGTATTTTCATGTTTTACTGTTTATTTATGCATTTATTAACTCGATGAAGTAAGAATTTTAAAAATTGTACTCCTCGAAGGTACACAATTTTTGAGTACATTGGTTAATCATTATTAAAAGTATGGATCCACTATTTCCTTAGAATAGTATATCATTCTTCCTCATTAAATTACAAATATTAATATGGAGCATTGGATATTTTAATTAGTTGTAAAATATTTTTGTTTACTGATTTATATTTGTTTAGGCGTTTATTACTTACATAAATTTACAACTCTATAAATCAATACTTGTTTAAATTAACATAAAGAACAATGTTTATATGAAATATAAACCATTTGACTATATCTCTCCTTAACAAAAGTTTCATAAATTTCAATAATTATAAATTAATATAGATCATTTCACTTATTATAAAACGTGCTCTTTATATTACTAATTGTGTTTAATAAAACTCTTAATGAGTCTTTAAATGAATACTATATTATAATAGGAAATGTATCTTTACATCAAAGAAATCAGCAAAAAATTCTAAAATTCATAAATAATAGCTGGAAATTATTACGATGTGTAAAGTATTTTTGTTTGTTGATTTATTTTAATCTTTAGGCATTAATTACTTACACAACTTTACGAGTTTATAAATCAACAATTGAATAAATTAGTTTAAAGAGTAATATTTAATTAAAAAATATAAATTTACTTATTCTTAAATATGTGCTTTTAAGATTAGTAACATTATATTAAAACTTCAAAAACTTTCTTAAGTGAATTATATTTTAGCATATAAAATTTATATTAACATCAAAGAAATCACAATATATATAATATAAGAATATATATAATAAAATATATATATAACTTAAAAAGAAAAGTTAAAAATTCTTGTTACTTAATAAGTGTTTTGTTTACTGATTTATTTTAATTTTTAAGCATTCATTATTTATACCACTTTCCAAATCTATAAATCAACAATTGTATCAAATAGTATAAAGAGCAATATTTATATCAAATGTATACCAATTAACTAATTATCTCTTTAAAATAATTTTGATTCATTTCAAGTGTAATATATTAAAATAGATAATTTTACGTATTAATAAATGTGTTCTTTTAAGACCACTAATTGTATTTTATAAATCTTCAATGAGTTCCTTAATTGACTCCTTAATATATTAAAATATAAAATTTATAATAAATGCAAAGAAATAAAAATATAATTTTCATAAATAAAAGCTAAAAATTATTATTGTTTGTAAAGTATTTTTGTTTACTTATTCATTTTAATACTGAATTATTACTCATTTATTTTATTTTTCAATAATAATAAGTTTAAAGAAAATAATTTTACTTATTATTAATTATTGTCTCTTTACGATTACTATTTGTATTTTTTTAAAAACTTCAATTACATCCTTGAATAAATTATATATTAGCAACAAAGAAATCAGCATAAATTATAAAATTCCTAAATGAAGGCTGAAAATTCTCAATGTTTGTAAAGTATTTTTGTTTAGAGATTTATTTTAATACTGATTTATTACTGATTTAATACTGATTTATTTAATTTTTCAGAAATAATAAATTTAAAGAGATAATTTTACTTATTATTAAATATATTCTCTTAAGATTACTAATTGTATTTTTTAAACTTCAATGACATCCTTGAATGAATTAAATATTAGCACCAAAGAAATCAACAAAAATTATAAAATTTCTAAATAGATGCAAAAAATTCTTATTGTTTTTTGTTTACTGATTCATTTGAATACTAATTTATTACTGATTTATTTTAATACTGATTTATTTTATTTTCCTAGAATAATAAATTAAAAAAGATAATTTTACTTATTATTAAATATGTTCTCTTAAGATTACTAACTGTATTTTTTTCAAGCTCCAATGACATCCTTGAATGAATTATACATTAGCAACAAAGAAATCAACAAAACTTATAAAATTTCGAAATAAATGCTAAAAATTCTTACTGTTAGTAAAATATATTTGTTTACTGATTAATTTTAATAGTGATTTATTACTGATTTATTTTAATAATGTTTTATTGCTGATTTTTTTCATTTTTCAGGTATAATAAATTAAAAAATATGATTTTACTTATTATTAAATATGTTCTCTTGAGATTACTAATTGTATATTTTTAAGACTTCAATGACATCCTTAAATGTATTATATATCAGCAAAAAAGAAGTCACCTAAATATATAGATTTCCTAAATAAATGCTAAAAATTCTTATTGTTTAATTCGTATTGTTTTCTTATTGTTGTTATTATTTTTATTACGGACTGGCATAATTTGCTTATTTATAATGATTTATTAGAAATAAGCAAATTATAGCAAATTAAGCAAATGAATAAAGAAAAATAAGAATAATTATACTGATTATTACTATTTTTGTTTGCTGATTCATTTTTATATTAATTTATTACTGATTTATTTTAATCCTGATTTGTTACTGATTTATTTTATTTTTCAGGATTAATAATTTAAATAAGATGATTTTACTTATTATTAAATATGTTCTCTTGAGATTACTAATTGTATATTTTTAAGACTTCAATGACATCCTTAAATGAATTATATATCAGCAAAAAAGAAGTCACCTAAATATATAGATTTCCTAAATAAATGCTAAAAATTCTTATTGTTTAATTCGTATTGTTTTCTTATTGTTGTTATTATTTTTATTACGGACTGGCATAATTTGCTTATTTATAATGATTTATTAGAAATAAGCAAATTATAGCAAATTAAGCAAATGAATAAAGAAAAATAAGAATAATTATACTGATTATTACTATTTTTGTTTGCTGATTCATTTTTATATTAATTTATTACTGATTTATTTTAATCCTGATTTGTTACTGATTTATTTTATTTTTCAGGATTAATAATTTAAATAAGATGATTTTACTTATTATTAAATATTTTTCTTAAGATAACTAATTGTGTTTTTTTAAACTTCAATGACATCCTTGACTGAATTTTATAACAAAGAAATCAACAAAAATTATAAAATTTCTAAATAGATACAAAAAATTCTTTTTGTTTTTTTCCCTCAATTATTTGAATACTTATTTATTACTGATTTATTTTAATACTTATTTATTTTAATTTTCATGAATAATAAATTAAAAAAAGATAATTTTACTTATTATTCAATGTGTTCTCTTAAAACTAATAACTGTATTTTTTTAAAACTTCATTGACATCCTTGAATGAATTATGCATTAGCAACAAAGATATCAACAAAACTTATAAAATTTCGAAATAAATGCTAAAAATTCTTACTGTTAATAAAATATTTTTGTTTACTGATTCATTTTAATACTGATTTATTACTGATTTATTTCATATAATAAACTTAAAAAAAATTTTACTTATTAATAAATATGCTCTCTTGAGATTACTAATTGTATATGTTTAAGACTTCAATAACATCCTTGAATTAATTATATTTTAGCAACAAAGAAATCAACAAAATATATAGATTTTCTAAATAAATGCTAAAAATTCTAATTGTTTAATTCGTATTGTTTTCTTATTGTTGTTATTGTTTTTATTACGGACTGGCATAATTTGCTTATTTATAATGATTCATTAGAAATAAGGAAATTATAGCAAACTAAGCAGATCAATAAAGAAAAATAGGAATAATTATACGGATTATTACTATATTTGATTACTGATTCATTTTTATATTAATTTATTACTGATTTATTTTTATCCTGATTTGTTACTGATTTATTTTATTTTTCAGGATTAATAATTTAAAAAAGATAATTTTACTTATCATTAAATATTTTTTCTTAAGATAACTAATTGTGTTTTTTTAAACTACAATGACATCCTTGACTGAATTATATATTAGCAACAAAGAAATCAACAAAAATTATAAAATTGCTGAATAAATGCTAGGTTTAGAGCAAATTATAGCATTCCGTAATTACTGCAAGCACTTACATACCATATCTGTGGATTTATTTAAATACTGATTTATTACTGATTTATTTCATTTGTCAGGAATAATAAATCAAATAAGATATTTTTACATATTATTAAATATGTTCTATTAAGATAACTAATTGTATTTTTTAAAACTTCAATGACATACTTGAATTAAGTATATATTAAAAATAAAGAAATCACCAAAAATTGTAAAATTCCTGAATAAATGCTAAGTTTAGAGCAAATTATAGCATTTCGTAATTACTGCAAGCACTTACGTGCCATATCTGCGGAGGAACATTGCATTGAGGCTTTATTAACAACACATCATCTCTATGTACAATAAATTAGCAGCTCTTGGTTGATACGTTGACAAAAGCCTTTGTTATGCGAATAAAATGCTGTCCAATGCAACCTGCGATCGTTAATCACTGAACTATTGTGATCTACTGGCCAGTACCACTTCAGCGGAACGAATCAGGAGCGAAATGATCGGGCGAATTAAAACGCGCCGAACATCAGCACTAAATAGGCGGTCATGAATATTCAAAACAAAAGACACTTTCACTGGAGAGCTGTGAACAGTTTAGAAGCGGTAAAAGGGGTTTTCATTAAAGTTGTACATTATGCGGACGGGTGAGTTATGGAAAAATCTAGAATAAGGGCATTAGGATCTCAGAGGGAGTCTGGGAGGGAAATATTATTTCGGCAGTTTAATGTCCATGCATCATTCCAGTGTCATAATGCACCTTAGGTGTTTGGAGATAATGTAATGGAAGAGATGTGTTAAGTAATTTTGTCGCGTATTTCACAGGAAATGCATTAATTATTATTTGCTTCAAACTTGTTATGGATATTGTGTAATACCAATTAAAATATATCTGCTATTTATTGTAAAATATGAAGCCTGGTATACATACCTACTATTTTATATATATTGTATATATATATATATATATATATATTATATATATATATATATATATATATATATATATATATATATATATATATATATATATATTTATATATATATATATATATATATATATATATATTATATTATATATATATTATATATATTATATATATATGTATATATATATATATATATATATATATATATATAAATATATATATATATATATATATATATATATATATATATATATATATATATATATATATATATATATATATATATATATATATATATATATATATATATATATATATATATATATATATATATATATATATATATATATATATATATATATATATATATATTTATATATATATTTATATATATATATATATATATATATGTATATATATATATATATTATATATTATATATATATATATATATATATATATATATATATATATTTATATATATATATATATATATATATATATATATATATATATATATATATATATATATATATATATATATATATATATATATATATATATATATATATATATATATATATATATATATATATATATATATATATATATATATATATATATATATTAGACACCCAGTGGCGTAGGGGTACGGCTTCGTGCTCCAACGACACAGGTCCCAGGTTCTATTCCAGAGTTGGGTAAGGTTGATTCAGCCTTTCATCCCTTCAATTGGTAGATGAACTGAGGACCAAGCTTGCTTGGGAACTAGGGTTTTATGAAGAGTTTTTTCTATAGGGAATAAATAATTGTAAAGTCTATTGTAAGTATTGTAATTTTAAAGTCTGTTTTATTTTATAATAGATGTGCATCTTATGTTTATCTAATTCGTACGGCTATAGATTTCTTAGAGGATTTCAATACAAATTCGACATTTTAGAAAGATAATTTAATTAATCAGGTTTTAAGAGTAAAATAAAAAAATGACATCTTTTATCATAATAGTGTTATTGTATTAACATTATGAAATAAAACTAATATCACTAGACATATAAAAGATTCATTTTCAGAAAATTTAATTGCATTTATTCATACTTTTTAGCAGATTTTTTTAGTACGATTAAGAATATCTTTATTTTTTTATAAACACAAAGCCATTGATAATCTGTTATAGTTATAAAATTGTTTATTTTAATTGTTTTTGTGAATTATACCTTTATTATATATTATTATATATTATTATATATTATTAATATTATTATTATATTATCATTATAATTATTATTATCATTTATTTTTTTATATTATTATATTTTATTAGTATATTTATTATTATCATATAATAAGAATTTCATATTAATACTATCAGACATATTTTAGAAGGACATTTTTGGTAAAAATGAAGTAAATTTGGTAAATGTTTGGTAAAAAAATTTCTTGGTAAAAATTATTTTAAACAAATTAATCAATCTGTCAAATGGCAGAATTTCATGTCATAGAACTTGAAAAACTCAACATTGACACTATGATTTATGCACCTCAAAGAGTGTTTCATTTTAGATTTTGCTTTATATAAATTTATAAAGAATAAATTTATTTCTTATTCTATTTCATAACTGCCAAATAAAGTAATGATGAGAAAACTGAGGCTTTCTATAAGATTTAATGTATTCTAATTTAGTAGACAGACAATTTAAGTCTAATTCTTTAGAGGTAATATTTTTGCTTTGATTTTTTAACTACTTTCTTAGAATACGAACGAATAGAATGAACTGTTATCACACAAGATTTTGAGAACTATTTTATCTTCTTAAGAACCTGCTTCAACCTTGCATGATTAAAAATAAAACTTGAGGGTGAAGTTTTTATTTCAATAAACCTAAAAATACTACGCAAGAGACATAAAATCCCAATTAATTAAATGAACCCGCAACAAAAGTTTCTTTTAATTTCAAATAAAGCATAAAAATATTGATGTTATTAAGAATCGTGTTAAAATGTAATTAGTTACGATCTTGTTTTTGTGATGAATTGTTCAATATTTATAATAATAAGGAAGAACCTTCCCCAAAATTTTTAAAGTTATGGCAACTTTCCGATTCAAAAATCAAAAAAAGTCATTGCTACAGATTTCTATTCATAAATGCTATTTTTGGTCACAATCCTGCTATCTAAAAACAGATAAACCATTTGAAAAAGCTAAAATGATTTCCAAGTTTGTCATTATTAAAAATTAATGAAAATGCATCATCAAAAATTAAGTTGAATATTATATTACTGATTATAGTCTGGATTATATAATTATATCATTTATCATTTATTTAAATAATACACTGCTTTAATAATCTATTTTATATACATTTTTTGAGTCTAGAAAATTCATAGCCCTAAAAATAGAACTGAAAAAATTGTCTATCTAATATCAACTATCTTATATCTACTATCTAACACATTTGAAAAATAAATAATATTATGATTATGTAAATCTTTCACTTTCTATATATATATATATATATATATATATATATATATATATATATATATATATATATATATATATATATATATATATATATCTGTGTGTGTGTATTCTCTTTAGAAATGTATTCAGTAATATATTTTAAATTTTCGTTAGATATCTGTTCAGTAAAATATTTAGATAAATTTATTTATTTTGTTTCATTTTATATAATATAATATTTAATTCATTGATATCTATTTTAATTAGAATATAGTTATTTTTAAATGTATATATAAATAATTATATTTGCTTAGGAAATAACATTTAGATATAAACATTGTTTATATGTAGGTTTATAATCTTAAAATAACTTGAGTTTAACTTTCTTCAGGTAATGGATGTATCAGTACACAAGCGAATAAAATAGTTATTAAAACCGTTTCATTTGTTTAAACACACATCCATTATATACATGTATCTAAACAAAAATCTAAATGAAGATTATTAGTTATTCGGGTTACATCCCCTAATACATATTCTGTATAAGTATATTTACTGTCTAAATAACTGATACGTAAATTAGAACATGTTTTTTATTACTGTAAAAGATATATTCATAATTTAGCTGTTGAACACCAGTTAATATGAGGAATAAGAGGAGTCACCCACATCATATATATATATATATATATATATATATATATATATATATATATATATATATATATATATATATATATATATATATATATGTATATATATGTATATATATGTATATGTATATATATATATATATATATATATATATATATATATATATATATATATATATATATATAGAGATAGATAGATATATAAATAGGTAGATAGATAGATAGACAGATAGATAGATAGATAATTAGGATTATTTCAAATTTGTTCTCGGATTTTATTCACTGTAAACACATACACACAATGTATTTTACTGTGGGTCTTTGAATAACAAACGTAATTATTAAGAGTAATCTAATAAATTAAGATTCTGAAATATGTATAGCCCAGACGAAGTAAAAAAAAAGACAAAATTATTCTAGATATTATGTAGCATCCATTTCAAGGGTTTGCATAATTTTCGTATTAAATGTTTATGATGGTCTATATAGTCATATATGATCTTTGAATTTCTACTTTTTATTGACGCAACATTTGATTATTATGTATTCATTATAATTGGAAATTTTATCCATATGCCGTGTTGTTATTCTGCTCTCAATAGAAATATTTTGAAATCCAATTTTAATACAGTATGCTACATGATCTGGTTCAAACACAATTCGAATTCTTCAAATTATTACTTATTTTATTCTGACTAGCTTTTCATTTCCCTCTCAACACCAGAAACTAAAGAATTTCTATTACGTTTGAATTTAGAATGTCATTATAGATACTATTAGTTATGTGTACTCTAAGAAAATAATATTAGTTACGTTCTCACCAACTAATACACAAAATCCTGAAGAATTACAGCACTTTGTTTTTGTACATTATTCAAACTTTCCGAAAAAGAAATTCATATTAAGCAGTTATATGATATTTTTATTTGATGAAAAGTTTAATTTATTTAAAATATCTCAGAAAAAGGAATCTTAAGTATCTAATTGTATATAAATGTTATATTATTAAGTTAAAATATAAATATTATAAAGAAAATTGTTAATTACTTTATAAAATTAATCTGTTAATTTAATTAATTCCTTACTAAAGTAAGAACTCAATATGTAGAAATTGATTTTAAATGTTTGCATGGTAATTTGCATATATATACTACATGTGTTCATAGTTAAAATATATATAACTAATAAGCCGTCTTTTGAATCATCACTTTATATATATATATATATATATATATATATATATATATATATATATATATATATATATAATATATATATATATATATATATATATATATATATATATATATATATATATATATATATATATATATATATATATATATATATATATATATATATATATATATATATATATATATATATATATATATTTGTAATAAAACGTACTTGACGATGGTTAGTTGTAGTAACCATGAAAACAATTATATTATTTAAAATCACATTTTAAACTTTAATCAAAAGTGGCTACAATATCTCAACATTTCATTGTTACTATTTCTAAAATGAAAACGTATTTCTTCCCTGTATATCACTTGCCAATTTTTTTCTCTAGTTAGTTGAGATTAAGATAAAAATCATATAACCATATGTTAACTTTTATTTAATAAATGGCAACTGCGAAATAAAAACTAATTTAATAGAACATGGCAAGTTTTTAATTACTGAAAATAAAAAATTCGCGAAGAAAATAAAATTTTAAAAAAGTGATTTCCTAAACAAAAATGAGTTTACCGTTTAGCAGATAAGAAAATAGTCTTATATACATAAATGCCATCATATATTTATATACTTACACTTGAATTTAAATAGCTTAGATACGTTTTTGTGTTTCTTGAATACACAAATTCACTTATATACATATATATATATATATATATATATATATATATATATATATATATATATGTATATATATATATATATATATATATATATATATATATATATATATATATATATCTCTATATATATAAATATGCTTTGTATCTTATATATAATATATATATATATCATATATATATATATATATATATATATATATATAAATATTATATATATATATATAGTTCAATTATATATAAGTATATCATATATACATATATTTATATATATATATATATATATATATATATATATATATATATATATATATATATATATATATATATTATTTAGCTCTCTCTATATATAAGCGTTGTATGTTTTTCTCTTTAACCTAGTGCTGAGATATACAAGTTAGTATATAACTGCATTTAAAAATTTCCTTTAAAGTATTTCACCAGTAAAACGTTATTTTTACAATTTAAATTTTCCTTTAAAATGTTTTTAAACATTGATTCAAATACTTTCATTACTAAATATTTTAGGCTGATATTAAATATGCGGTTAAATGTTCAGTTTATCGTGCGAAATCGTATTAAAAAAGGTAAATTAACCGAAATTCTCACATTAAACAACTGCCTCCGGCACATATCCTCATCCCCGAATATTTATTGTCAATATGTTCTATTCTCGTTTTCTCGTTAGCTAAACATTTAGTTCATTATTTATTCGTCGCCTCGCACGTCTGATAATACGCTGTATTTGAGTTTCAGCTACACTTGGAGCTGGGAATTTAACTGCTTAATGCCATGTTACGTGGTCAACGTGCGGTGGTTTGAATTACATTTGCAGGCAAAATGAATATAATTTTCTATGCAATGGGAAAGGTTACAAAGTAATAATACGAAAGTCCTGAATATATTTAGATTTAACAGAATTTTGGAAGTTATATCTCATGATTTATGTCATACAATCACGCTTTATGCATAAGGATATACTAGCTTTTAAAGCTGAAATTTTCAAAAGTAAACACTTATTAAATATCATTAAATTTTAAACAGTTTATGGACATATGACGCCTTATTCCAGCGGTTTAGCGCTAAAAATTTAAAGAATATAATGACTGGTATATTACAAGAATTTTCTCTCTAGTGTTTAGTGAATTATTCTTAAAATTATTCATAAAATTATGCCAGCTACAAAAGCTATTCTTAAAAATATTATTACCATTTTTTTATTTTAAAATAATTAATGAATGTGTAAGTAACCAAATATTATTCTAACAGTTTGGTATAAATGTAGAAGAGCTTAATTATTGATAAAGAAAATGATTGCTTTGTTTCATAGAATGTTCTTTGCTCTGTTTAAATTTATCGGTTTGTAAAATGTTTCCATGAGTGTAATTTATTGAATGCATTATTTATTTAATGTATAAAATGTTTAATTTTTCACCAGTCAAAGTAAGTGTAGAGTCACATCATTAGATCATTTCGTTGTTTAAAATTTAAAACAAGGTTAAATACATTTTTTTAATAATAATATTTTTTAATATACATACATTTACTTTCATTTATAATTTTGGATAATGTAATCATGTCAATTTGGACATTGTAAGTCATGTAAAATAATTAAAGAATGTGCAAATATTGAAATTGTAGTCTAAGAGTTTGTGATAGACCTGGAAGTGCTTAATAATTGATAAAAAATGATGGTTTTGGGTGAAAGAATGCTCTTTCCTCTATTTAAAATTATCGGTTTGTAAAATTTTTCCATGAGTGTAAATTATGGAATGCATTATTTGTTTAATGTATAAAATATTTAATTTTGCACCAGTGAAAGTAAGTGTAGAGTCACATTATGAGATCATTTTCTTGCTTAAAATCTGATACAAGGTAAAAAAAAAACTTCTTGTATAAATTTCTTTTAAATATACATGCATTTATTTTCATTTATAGTTTGGGATATAGTAGTCATGTTAGTTTGGATATTTTATGTCATGTAAAATAATTAATGAATGTGTAACTATTCAAATTGTATTTTAACAGTATGGGATAGACCTGGAACAGATTAATAATTGATAAAAAATATGATCGTTTTGATTTAAAGAATGTTCTTTAATCTTTCCTCTATTTAAATTTATTGGTTTATAAAACGTTTCCATGAGTGTAATTTATTGATTGCATTATTTATTTAATGAT
>CM063504.1:175602157-175604657 GCA_032207245.1 Pardosa pseudoannulata | reverse complement strand
ATTTTGAAATTATACCTGTAGTTGTTTTTTGAGCTTCATGAAATAGATCAATACAAAAATAGAGATATTGCATTTAAATATCTCGTTATCTAGAAAGCAGATTGCAATTTCAAAAAGTGCATGGCTAGGTAATATATCAATGTTAGATAGAAAATTCCGAAATTATACCTGTAGATCTTTTTTGAGCTTCATGAAATAGATTAATACAAAAATAGAGACATTGCATTTAAATATCTCGTTATCTAGAATCCAGATTGAAATTTAAAAAGTGCATGGCTAGGTAATATATTAATATGACATAGAAAATTCCGAAATTATACCTCTAATTGTTTTTTGAGCTTCATAAAATAGATTAATACAAAAATAGAGACATTTCAACAATGCATTGAAAGCAGATTAGAATTTTTGAAAAAGTGCATGGAAAGGTAATACATCAATGTTAGATAGAAAATTCCGAAATTATACCTGTAGTTGATTTTTGAGCTTCATGAAATAGATTAATACAAAAATAGAGACATTGTATTTAAATATCTCGTTATCTAGAAAGCAGCTTGAAAATTTCAAAAGTTCATGGCTAGATAATATATCAAGGATAGATAGAAAATTCCGAAATTATACCTGTAGTTGTTTTTTGAGCTTCATGAGGTAGATTAATACAAAAATAGAGATTTAAAGTCGAAACTAGTAAAAATTAATTCAAGGATGGTCAAAATGGACATTGAAAGTTTTAAATTTAAAGACATTGTGTATGATATTAGGAGGACTGAAACCTTTAAGATGTCTAGGGTACATAAAATATATTCGTGGTCACAACGTTATCAAACTATACCTGTGTAGCTGTCAGTCCAAGCCGTGGGATATTTTGCTTGGTCCCTGCTTCTAAATTATGAGGACCCAGAGTGGGTGGATGATTTTACTCTCATCCGTAGCAAACCTTACGCTACACGTTCTCCTCGGGTGGTGCTTAATCAGTAACACATTCGCAGCCTTGTTAAGGAGTTAGGATAATGTAGGTATCCCCTGCTGCTTTGGAAAAAAGGCAGAAATCAGACACTAATCCTGCCATATATTAAAACCGTCATTTAAATTAATATAATAAACAGAAATTACTGACTATACCAATTCTTTATTTATTTTGAATAAAGAATTAAAGGCATGTAAGTAAATCATAGAAATATAGATAATATTTCAGAAAATGAAACAAGAATTACATTTTCAAAATATGTTTCTCATTTGTGAAAAATGCAATATATATTAGCAGGTGTTTAAGAATTCTATCAATTAATAATGTACTTTTTATGTTATCATTACCCAGCATTGAAATTTTATCGTTGGAATCGAGCACTATCATATTTTAATTAAAAACAGCATTTCATCTATAAATCAGTAAAGAATGATAGAATTCCCTCGGAAAATACGATAAATATTTTATCAATGTTTTTATAATAATACCTAACGAAAATTATTAATATAATTAGATATTCAAATGTGATATCCATATCATTATTTATGTAAAATATTTACCTCCCTAAAACGAGCTGCACTTAATGATTAATGCACCGATCTCGATGACTTGCTATTTCCTAAGAATCTATTAAAACTGTAAGAATTTTATAAACAATTATTTAGCAGCACTGATCATATTTTGAAAAGTAAAATAATTTACTAATTATACCAAGAATTTGATTTTACTCTTGCATTTTCTCAGAAACTGCGTTAAAAAACATATGTCATATCATGTATATTTCAGTATTTAATTATCTGTAATTATGTATAAACATTTTTTATTTCTTTACAAAAATAAATATTTAGGATTGATCATTCAGAAATGTGTATTATTATTTTTAATGTTTCATGTTAAAATTTTCACAATTCCTTAAAAATTTGGCTTTTATTTAAAAAATTTTAGTAATATTTATTAATGAGAATGAAAACTCTAAAAATTTGAATTTTAGACTGTAACAAATTCCTGGATCTGTTAGTTTGATAAGAGGGTGGATTAACAATATATTGTGCATTGCAAAATGTGATAGAAGGCCAGTTCTGGTTGGTACGAAAAACATTATGTATAAATAGTACAAGTAATCTCTTTGTGTACATTTTATTCTTACATATGTAGAATATGTTGAAAAGGAAAATGATATACTTTAATAATTGTCATCAGAAATGCATTAATATTGCATTTATTGCGGTTATTTCAAAAAAATATTTACAATGAGTTAAAATTATTTTCTGATCTTTGCTTTTAAGTTGGTAAATTGAATCAACTTCTTGAAGTTCTTTCTAGCTTTTTTATATTACATTTATTCTTACATATGTACATTTTATTCTTACATATGTAGACTATGTTGAAAAGGAAAAGGATATACATTTATAATTGTCATCAGAAATGCAATATTAATCGAATATTTCAAAAAAATATTTACACTGAGTTAAAATTATTTTCTGATCTTTGCTTTTAAGTTGGTAAATTGAATCAACTTCTTGAAGTTCTTTCCAG
>CM063504.1:175572157-175589657 GCA_032207245.1 Pardosa pseudoannulata | reverse complement strand
ATTAATTATATAGCAGTTGGAAATTTAATAATTCAAGATTACCCGATTTAGGAGTAAAATATTCTTCAAAATATTTTAGTACATTAAAATGAAAAAAAATAGGATGCATCTGAAAGTAAACTGAAATGAGATGACTAATTTATTATCTTTTCTTTAAGTGAATACTCTTAGAGCAGTATAATTATTCATTACTAGATATATTAGTTGATATCCTTTATGACTGTCTCAACAACGTGGTTATCGTAAATTATAAAAATAGCACTATAAAGTTTCGTTTTTTTTATATTCTTCTTAATTTTTCTAGTAAATACATTCATTATTTGTTTTATGTTTGGTTTATATTTCATGGATCGGACAATTATTTCCAATCATATTATGAAAATAATGATAAGTAAAAAAAAGTTTCATATATTTTTGTTGCTCTAAAATCGTTAATTATTCTTATCTCGTATACCTGTACTATACTCTAACCTAAATAAATAATTTGTCCATTATATGATAATATCATTTAATTGTTGTAGATGTAACACCTAATTACAATGCATGTATTACTCACCAAATAATTGTACAGCTATTTTGTTGTGCGTAAACCCCAAAGATAGAATTACCCAGTAATAAATTCTAATGTTAATGAACATTATTTTAATTTGCTAATCAGTTCTGTCTTTGATTAGGAAATATGAAGCATCATTAAATGTCAAATAGGTATAACCAACGTAAACCCAAAAATATAACCAACGTAATTATATCTATCTTAAAATAAATTTTGGGCTATTCTTTCCTTTTCTGGAAACACTGATGAATATCTTTGATTTTCCTTTGAATTAGTGACTTCGAAACGCCAAACTTCCTGCTACATAAAAGCTTTACCTCATTTGTGACTCTTAAACTTCATCACATGGCATCACTTCGTGACATCTGATTGGTTGGCTCCAAGGTACAATATGTCAGAGTTATAGGACAGAAGTACTTCGATAGTTCATGCTAAATAAATTTATGTTCACCCCAAATTTTTCTTTGTCTTTTTTGACTCCATATTTCACATACGTACATATACATCTGATTGAAGATTGATTCTATTAACATTTTAATGTGACAAATTACATATCACACACACACACATGTATGTATATGTTTGTATATATCTAACCACTAATTACAAATTATAATGTTTAATTAGACTTCAAGTTTGAATATCGATGTATTATCTTACCTAAATTGAAAGCAAAGTTTGTACATATCTAGTTTATATATTCACATTTTATATGGAACAGCCAATATGAAAAAAAAAACCATGTTACATTATGTGTAAAAGAAATCAAAGTCTATAGCACAAAACAATGTACCTATTCAATCCATAAAATTTGCGTAGAGTGTGTGTAAAGGAGTATTTTATTAGAACTAATATAAATTAATCATTTTAGAGGGATAATTTATTATGTTTTATTTTTAAAAAATTTATTTTTCAAATAGTTTTATAAATAACACATGTCACATAAATAATTATTTGTTAGGGTTCTAATATAGTAGTGGATAAACTGAATTCGAAGATTTCTAACTCTATAGGCCGCTGAATGTCATTTTTTCTAACTAATTTCAATTGTATAAAATATCCTGTTTAGAATGGGATATTTTAACTTTAATCCATCATAAAATTAATCAAAACTAAATTATGAATCTTTAACTTTCTTTTTATAATTCATGTATTTACAGCTGCATATTTTATAAAAAAAAATTGTTTATATTTGTTTAGTTTGAAACTGCAATGTAAAATTGAGTAATACTATATACATAACTTGTGTCTAGAAAAAAAATACTTTTCTCTCAAGAATTTAAACATTTACTTAAACTCATCTAAATAAGCACCAGAAAACAAATCTCTAACTAAGCATCCCTTTTATGCTAGTTTTAAATTTATTCCTTAAATGGAGTTTTTTAAAACGAAATGGAGTAAACTCCTGATTCCTGAATAAGAGTGAAAAAAATTGTTTTGTATCTGTATATACATTCTTAAAAGTATACACAGGGAGTTTTTATTATTTCATTTAGTTGTACACTAAGTTTTGCATTTATATAAACGTCTCGGATATGTTTTTTTTAAATTAATCCTTTTTTAAACTTTAGATTGCTGAGTGTATACATATTGATTATTTTATCCATTATCTTCAATAAAAGTGATACAAGTGTATTTATATTAGAATGAAAAATCAATCGTAACCAATAGTTTCAATAACAATTCATTAAACAATTAGTTTAAACAAAGCAATTAAACCTATTCACTTCACAATGTCAAGTATTTAAGCATTCACTAACTTTAAGGAATTGTTAAATTCTTTTACATTGATTCATTGTAGATCCTGATCATTTTACAATTGTTTACATTCTTGTATACATCTATGATATGATAAAATAAATATGAAAATGCATTCTCAAATTTAGACAGATAGCTTAAAGAAGTAAAAATGCTGTAAACTTATTTATGTTTAAAATGCAATCTATGCTTGTAAAAAGAGAAAGTATCAAAGCATAAACATAAGCTCTAATAAAAATGAAAATTTTATGTTAAGTAATATTTAATCAAATGATAGTAAGTAGGTAGTAAAATATACATTTTTTGTTTGTTTTGGAGTGCTACGGTCTACTTTTTGCAACACGAGGGCTAATGAGGCCGGGACCTACAGCTTAAAGCCAATTCCAAACGGCTACGAACATCCATGCCACAGTGGGATACGAATCCACGAACTCTGGTTCCGAAGGCCAGCACCCTAATCAATCGGCCATCGTTCGGCAGTAAAATCTAAAAGAAAGTTTTTGTAACAGAAAGCCAAATATGAAAAATGCGATGTATCAACATAGTTTTGTCAGCAGTTGTAGAATACCAGCCAATATTTTCAAATGCATTATATTTCAACATCGTTTAGAGCATTTTATTTGTAGTAAAATGTTTTGCGTAACTAATAACGTTACGAGATAAAATTTATATTAAAAAATATTGATGAAATTTTCAATTCAATGAATTGTAAAATCATGCTGAACAACATTTAAAACTTGAAAGGTCAAAAACCTACATTTATGAATTCTATTTTTTTTATATAGCAAACACTAAAGAATAATTATGTGTTACTAACTGCTCACCTTTATCATTTCTTGTTTTCAACTGACTGTATGCAGTATGCATTCATGAAATTAAAATTTTGAAAATATGATACACCATTATTAATTTACATTAGATAGGATAATTTAAAGCAAAAATACAAAAGAATTGCCTATTTTAAAACAATATGAAACAACTCGTTACCAAAAGAGATAAATAAAAGCATGCAATTGTTTACTATACGAAAATTATTTTATCAATTTTCAAATAAATATTTTGTAAGTGTAACAATCATACAGTTTTTCAGACATTGAATATAAAATTTTGATGACCATTGAAATTTAAAATTACCTTATCCTTTTTGTCAAACGAAAGATGACTCTGACAAAGATTATTTTAAGTGTTTTTTCAGTATAAAGAAAAATTAATTACAATACTTTGCAATGAGGCATTTGGATTTAATCCTTTCTATTTTCAAATGCGTCACTTATTACATGGTTAAATAATTATAGTTATAAATATTATGGTTAATTATAGTTTTGCCCACCATTGAACTTTAAAATTACTTTATCCTCTTTGTCAAACGACAGATGGCTCTAATAAAGAGTATTTTAAGTGTTTTTGCAGTTTAAAGAAAAACTAATTACAGTACTTTGCAATGATGCATTTGGATTTAATATTATGTATTTGCGAATGCCTCACTTATTACATGGTTAAAAAACATGTTAAAAAATAGTCTCATTCAATAGTGACAATCGATACAGAAGTAAATTTTAGGCTGTAATATCAGGTAGGAATCAATTGAAAATTCTAACATTAGCCTACAGTCAATAGAAAAATACCCACAACCTAATTAGAAACCTCAATTACTGGATGGTAATTTTCTTTAGCAAAATAGTATGGCTTGCATACAATTAATTTTACAATAGCCCTTGTTTTTAGAATTCTATCGCACAGTGAAAACCTTTTCCTTGTAACCAGCTGATGACAGAAATTTGCAAATATATGATAAAATTTTCTAATTTTCTGTTATCAAGGGATTGGTAATTGGTAATTAGCGATTGATTGGTACACAAAATTTATAATCTTCACAAGTTAAACAAATCAGACAGCACAATTGCCAATCATCTAAAATCCATGTAATGTACTACAAAATAATGGGTTTTTTAGTTCGATGTGACATTAAAAAGCATGATATAATTCTTCTTGAAAAATGATTAATGGCATACCAAAAATATAGTACTAACTTTTCCTACAAAAATTACTCGAATGGTAAAAATGTAGAATACAAAACTCACATAATGTCTATTTTGTCATGTCTGAAGGTAAATAGTTTGTTAAACTTCTGAGTTAGCTCTTTAAAATATGCTTACATAATTAAGTCCTATAGTAAAGATTTCTTCACAAACATATATATGAAACTATAATGGAATTGGGAAATTAAAAGCTAAATCGGGGTTTCACTGAAATTAAAATATTTATAATTGCAATATTTGTTCATAGTCAAGTATTCAAATTCTAAGAATCTGAAGCTAAATAAGATTATTTTTTAAAAATTAGAAACGATAACTAAAACAAATAACATAAAATGTTTTACTAAGAAAAGTTTTTGTTAACGTAAAAAATAGTAGGAGATGCATGCAAATAATCCATGATTATGATATAGATGGTTATTTAAAATTAAGTTATTCAGATTCTCAGTTATTTAATTTTATTTAGCCACAAAAGGAGTATTTCATTTCTAAATTTACTCTCTAAATGGACAAAAGATTTTAACATCTATATTAGTGTCAATAATTTTTTATTTATTTTTTAATAAAAATTGCCTTCTCGAATAAAAGTCTATAGCTAATCAAAAATGTAACTTTTGTGTCTGAAAATTAACTGCTTTTTAACAACGTCCAAATGCATAAATATCTCGCAGAGAAAAGTGGCTTTGAGCATTCATATTGAAATAACAAGCTATGTAAAGTCAGAAACACATGTTACTTTCTCTTCCGCGTTAAGGATACCATGATTTTAAAGACTCTAAGATAATCGACTATTTTCACATATCTTTATAACCACGGAAATAGCTAAGATTGTAATTTTTTTTTTACTTTCTAAGCGCAAATGAGGATAGTGATATATTTTAAAAGGTGCTTAAGGTAAGTGTTATGAATCTCATAATGGGAAAGCATGTCCCAGAACGTGGATAGTTAAGCACGTTAAAGATTTAAACTACTGTTATTATTAACAAATCTAGTGCGTTATATGAAAAATATACTTAATCACATTTAAAGAGATTTACTATAGAAAATGTACGAAAATTTTGCAATGTCTCCAAGTTTAATTTAATTATGTAATTTCCGTACATAAATTTCGCTGTTAAGTTTAAAATGTCATGTTTTTACAGAATAGGACAATAATATTTCACTTTGATGAACTAGTTAATTTTGAAAATGATTTGTTTATGTAATGAAAATGAACACATATGGATCTGACAATTAACAAATGATACAATGGACTAGAAGTTCTTAAAATTAGAAATGGTTATTAGGTTGGAGAAATTATTTCTGTTAAAGATGAATGTAAGTAAAAGATTTTTTAGCTCCCTGTGATACATTACATTAGGATAAATTTCGTATTGCTGTGAGTGCATCTGAAAGTATTGCAGTGAAGCCCAGTTCTAGGTATGTCAATATAATGTTTCATACAATTAACAAGAGCTATAACTATACTGTTTATGAGGAATAAATTTCTAGTCCAAATAAATAATTATCAATTAAAAACGAATTAATTACCTCCTTCAAGAACATCCACAATCCACCATTTAAATTCTAACAAATTAATTCTGTTTGTAAAATTTTAAATTATAAATATATATTATGTAAATAAAGTACGAAATATGTTATCTATTTTTTGCATTGTCATGTTTAAAACTTTAATTCATTTAAGAAATAAGCATGATATATTAATGAGACTAGTAAAAGATAATACTTAGAGCAGGAAATTTATGTTACAGAATATTTCTATCAATAAACACTAGTTTGTTGGTTCAACATATTATAATCTGAATGTTAATTTTCTAGCTCATTAACATATTATTACAGAAAAAATTTTGGAGACAATTAATCTGCAATTTTCTCTTATATATAACATTATTTGATATTAAGTAAGTAATGAAAAATTATGTTACACTGAAACGTACTCATGTGTTATTTTAGATAAAATACATCTTAAATGCTAGTCTGACATGAGCAAAATAAATTGGTACAATGAATTATAAATTATTAGATTAAGTTATATTTTAGGTACATTTTCATCAGATTTGTATTTTACCATTGAAAACAAAATGAAAAAAATCGACATGCTTTTTAACATTTATCTTTTAATAGGACGGTCTGTTTAATTATTTGTGTTTTTTTTTTCAATTTTCTATTTTCGAGAAAAATCCTTGCATTTTTAACTCTATTACAAATTATCCTTTCAGGATCATTCCTTGTAATTTTCTAAGAATAAAAAGATCAGTAAAGGAAGAACATATTAAGTGTAGCATGGTGTTTCGAATAGTTTTTGCTCTACATACCTTTTGAATTATAAGTTTTAGTGCCAAATACCCTACAATAAATTAACAGTGAAACTCATTAATATATACCATTATTTATGTTATTAGTAAATATAGGAAAGCAAATGTGAACTGTAATATTCAAAATCAAACACACAGTAAATTCTTCAACATGACACAGAATCATCAACAGGTAAATTTTAAATTTTCTTAACTAATGCATGCGAGTTACTCTTAACCCCTGCTGTTCTTTTTTTACCAGAAACAGTTGCAGTAGTCACAGTTTAATCTCAGCTCTCTCAGTGAAACGTTCTTAACTCTAACACCATGAGAGATATCTACAAATATCTGTCTCCATGAAATCTACCAGTGCATCACTGACTAAGAGTTGATATTAAGTAACCTGTATTTTACTGAAACATATCAAATATTTATTTTTAGTAAAACATCTATTATATTAAGTACTCACTACATGTTTATGGAAATATTACTGCGTTCCTCTATAGCTGTGAAATGTACTTAGCTGTTACACCGCCAAAGATATCGAGATATTTCTCTTTCCATGAAGTCTACTCCTGCTTCACTGACTAACAGTTGATATCAAGTAACCTGTATTTTAATGAAACATATCAAATATTTATTTTTTAATAAAACATCTATTATATAAACTACTCACTACATGTTTCCATAAATGATGTAATATTTTTTCAATCGTAATTTATTCAGAATCAATTAAATAAAAAGCCAATTTCCATAGCAACAGTAAGGATTATGTTAATTTGTTCATATTTCAATCACATCATCCTCATTAATAATAAATTGGATGATATAAATAACATTCTTCTTCGAATACTTATTGTAAGGCAGCAATTGTCAACTGCAGCATTCCTAATGTAATTAAACTATTTTCTATCTAAAATGTAGATTATAAAGTAATTTCATTTTTTTCTGACTTTCTATATGTTTATTCTACATTCATGATAAATACCTGATAATAAATGTTCTATTTATATATTAATATTTTATTTTTCTATTTATAGAGCTAATCTAAATTTAAAATGTTAAAAATAAAATAAATTTTTATTTATTTTGGAAATTTATTCCTCTTAAATTTTAAGCTAAAATGATATATTAAGGTACATTCAAATTGTTTTAACTATGCACACGAACTTGTCATTTATTTTAAGCTTTTTTTTGTTTATTTGTTATTAATCATTACTCATTAGAAATAAATCTAGGTCTACTCCTAATTTTCTTCCTATATTTGAGCTAGTTTATTCCCTCATATGATAAAAAAAATATTTGTTGTCTTGTTAAATAGTAATATAGAATTTTCTATTAAAAATAAATGTAAATGTTGTACAATTCAATTGCATAATCGCGTGATATTTTTAAACTGTTCAGTTAATATTCATTAACGTATTATAAATGTTAAAAATAATATGTTATTAAAAGGCACATGATATTTGTCTACACAAGGTTTTTCTTAAAAAAACTTTGAAAGAGTTGTTTCATATATAACATCAATATCCTAAAAATCTTGACTTAGTACTTTTCCAATATTGTTTATTGGTTTAAAAATAAGTTTGTATTATTAACTCACAAACCAATACTAACTTATGGGTAGGCATATATTGATGTAATTTAATACTTACACAGCTTTTTTAAGAAACGTTAGATAAATAAACTACCATACTCAAATGCATTACAGATAAGAACCTCAAAATCATAAATTTTAATTTAATAGTTCCTATTTGTTCTCTATGGATTAATTATAATGTAATGCTAACAAATTTTCTTGTCAAAACTACATATATTGAGACGTAAGTGCTGAGAAATTATTTAATTAAAATTAATGGTTTATGTCGCAGCATACGAAACACACTCTAAATGCAATGAATCTACTTTTCTTACCACATATAATCAAAACCACTTAACAAATTACTAAAATTCGAATTTAATAAATGGGATTTTCTAAATAGTCTCTAGGGTTACGTAATTTCGGTTTTCAATATGAATTAAGGGACACTATAATTTATAGAGAAGTTTAAATTGAATTTATACATTATTACAGTACTTTCATTGACTTGATTCATATTTTTTGAAGTAATTTGGGTTTAGAGTTTTTACCTGTTAGTTATATTAAAAAATTATCCAAGACATATTTCTTTTCTTTCTTTTTAGATTCCTAATAACTAAACAGAACACACACACACACACATTCATACATATATATGAACTATGAACATTCATGTGTAAATGTGAAAATATTGATATATGTCGTCGAGTTCCGTATGCATTTGAAAAACCTCTAAGCTTTTCGTCATTAGTTTCTGATCATTAACGTATTATAAATGTTGTCTAAGAATAGTATGTTATTAAAAGTCACATGATATTTATCTATACTAGGTTTTCCTTTAAAAAAAACTTCGAAAGAAATGTCTCATAAATAAAATCAACATCCTAATAAAAACTTAAATTAGCACTTTTCCTATATTACTTAATGATTTATAAATAAGTTTGTATTCTTAACCCACAAACCAATATAAATTTATGGGTAAGCATATATTGATGTAATTTAATACCTACATAGCTTTATTAAGAAACGTTATACAAATAAACTAACCTACAAATGAACTACCGTACTCAAATGCATTACAGATAACAAACTCAAAATCATAAATTTTAATTTAGCAGTTCCTATTTGTTCTCTATGGATAAATTATAGTGTAATGCTAACAAATGTTCTTGTCAAAACTACATATATTGAGACGTAAGTGCTCAGAAATTATTTAATTAAAATTAATGTTTTATGTCGTAGTATACGAAACACACTCTAAGTGCAATGAATCTGCTTTTCTTACCACATATAATCAAAACCACTTAACAAATTACTAAAATTCGAATTTAATAAATGAGATTTTCTAAATAGTCTCTAGGGTTACGTAATTTCGGTTTTCAATATGAATTACGGGACACTATAATTTATAGAGAAGTTTAAATTGAATTTATTCATTGTTATAGTACACTTATTGACTTAATTCATATTTTCTTGAAGTAATTTGGGTTAAGAGTTTTTACCTGTTAGTTGTATTAAAAAATTATCCAAGAAATATTTCTTTTCTTTCTTTTTAGATTCCTAATAACTAAACAGAACACACACACACACACACTCATACATATATATGAACTATGAACATTCATGTGTAAATGTGAAAATATTGATATATGTCGTCGAGTTCAGTATGCATTTGAAAAACCTCTAAACCTTTCGTCAGTAGTTTCTGATCATTAACGTATTATAAATGTTGTCTAAGAATAGTATGTTATTAAAAGTCACATGATATTTATCTATACTAGGTATTTCTTTAAAAAAAAACTTCGAATTGAATGTCTCATAAATAATATCAACATCCTAATAAAACTTGAATTAGTACTTTTTCTATATTGTTTAATGGTTTCTAAATAAGTTTAAATTCTTAACCCACAAACCAATATATATTTATGGGTAAGCATATATTGATGTAATTTAATACCTACACAGCTTTATTAAGGAGCGTTATACAAATAAACTAAACCTACAAATAAACTACCGTACTCAAATGCATTACAGATAACAACCTCAAAATCATAAATTTTAATTTAGATGTTCCTATTTGTCCTCTATGGATTAATTATAGTGTAATACTAACAAATTTCCTTGTCAAAACTACATATATTGAGACGTAAGTGCTTAGAAATTATTGAATTAAAATTAATAGTTTATGTCGTAGTATACGAAACACAGTCCAAATGCAATGAATCTACATTTCTTACCGCATATAATCAAAACCACTTAACAAATTACTCCAACTTCGAATTTAATAAATGGAATTTTCTAAATAGTCTCTAGGGTTACGCAATTTCGGTTTTCAATATGAATTAAGGGATACTATAATTTATAAAGAAGTTTAAATTGAATTTATACAAAATTACAGTACATTTATTGACTTTCTTCATATTTCCTTGAAGTAATTTGGGTTTAGAGTTTTTACCTGTTAGTCGTATTAGAAAACTATAGAAGGCATATTTCTTTTCGTTCTTTTCAGCTTTCCAATAATGACCCCAACACACACACGCACACTTATATAGGAACATAGGAATATGTGAAAATATGGATGCATGCTGTTATGTTTGATAATCTTTTGATAACACTATACATTTTTTGTTAGGAATTTTTGTTTGAAATTTCTAATTATATCTTATTTTGTGTTACAGGCATTGTTTGATTAAGTATATATCAACTATCTCTTAAGGAATAATTTCATTTGTCCTGTTGAGCCAGCCAATCGAAATGTTCATAACCATTATATGATGCTCGCAAAGAAAGAGTAAGTTGCGTAAAGTAGTTAAATAAGAATAGTTGAACTAAGCAGGGGTAAAATTTGATGTATGGGAAGTCACCATAGTCTTCAATTAGCAGATCTTCGCCAAATTTTGCAATTGCTAGAAATTTATTTTGAAATACAAGTATGATTATGTTAGTTAGTTTTCAGATGACATATAATTATATATATATATATATATATATATATATATATATATATATATATATATATATATATATATATATATATATATATATATATATATATATATATATATATATATATATATATATATACCTTACAAGCCTGTTACTGAACTATCATACGTCACCTTGATTTCCAAGTTAACAGATAGATTTTTTTTAAATATCACAGTTTATTTGTTTTCATTCGTTAACAGTTTATTCACAGCTATATTATTACTGTTTTTTCTACTTATCTATAGCATTCCTTCATGTTCCATTCCATCAAAGTTCATCCATTGTTTGGGGATGCCGATAATAAAGAACTTGTATTAAAATTATAAATACACAGTAATTTATAAAAGACACAGGAAATGACTTTAGTTGTGTGCATTTTAAATCTTTTCATTTCACAGGTTTTCAAAAATATAAAGTAAAGGATTTGTAGCTTTATCTTGATTGACCTCAACACAGGGAAGACTTTTTCGATAAATGGATCAAATTTCCTCTTTGAAAAAAAGGGGTTAGGGTATATTTCTGATAATAATAAAAGTTAATTTTTTCTTGTTAAATCTTACGGTTAAAAGAGAATACAGTAATATTTATAAAGGCTTTATCGAAAATTGCCTTCTTTAGTCTGAATCAACATTTTTCAGTTGTAAATTCTCTAATTCTCTTTCGTTAGTAAATAGACCGTTATCTATTGCAATTAGATGTTTAAAGGCACATCATGAATTTTAACAAAATATTTTCACTTTTTACTTGCTATATTATTTTTATATAACAAAGTATACATTGTCTTTTCTGAAAAAGCGTTTCGGCGTTAAGCAGAAGACACCTTTTATTATTATTATTATTATTATTATTATTGTAATTATTATTATCATTATTATTATTATTGTAGTTATTATTATTATTATTATTATTATTATTATTATTATTATTATTGTAGTTATTATTATTATTATTATTATTATTATTATTATTATTATTATTATAAATGAGCTTCAAATCAGATATTATACTTACATTCGTAGGTTCTACAGAAATATTTTATGATTCTGCAATAGTTTTTCAGGGGATGAGGAGGTAAATTAATTTAAAATAATAAGATGATATTTTAATTTTAATAACAAGTGTACTTACCTTTGTTTGGTATGCATCTTTCGCCTTTTTTCGAGTGAAATGAAAACTATGATGATTTTTTTTATTTCATTAAAATTATGTCACTTATTCCACGCATAATTAAATTAAAACAATGGTTTTCACATATTTTATTTATAATCGAATAAGAATATATTTCTTCGAAATAAGCAAAAATTTAGCTTTTGATCAAATGTTTCTTTTCCAGCTCTTAAAAGCTCATAATATTTTTTTTAATATTGAGGTAATATTGAGACCCAATTTTGTTTTATTTTTTTATCTCTTTTAACCGGACGATTTAAGTTGAAGGCAAAAATCTTTTGTTATAGCTATCATGTATATATTACAAAATTATCATGGAAAATATAATAATTTTGGTAATGTTTTAGTATCTAACATGTAGACAGTGAACAGTTTCAACTAAATGAACAGGAATAATATCAAAACGTTTAGAACTACTATAAGGTAACTTTTAGCTCACATATAAGCTGTGATATAAAAAAATTTGCAACTGTACATGAGCGAAAAACGTATATTTTTATAATATGTTTTGGTAGAATAATGTAGATGGGTGTATACAGATTTATCTGAATATATTTGCGGATTATATGATAGATACTAAATTTTGCCTTTAAAATGTTTCCTCGTTAGTGGGCTATTTGAGCAACTTTAGCAATTTTAGGAGTCTCCTAATGATTAGGGTATTTTTTCTCAAGTGACAGGTACAACCTTCAGTTATTACACAAATTAAATATTTTTTAGAGTTAACAAAACTTCCCCTTTAAAATTGTTTCAGCCTTGAATTGTTGTTAATATTTACATGGATATCTTTCAGCTACATACGATTGTAAACACAATAATCTGAAAGCACTTATTAGAAATTTTATATATAACTTGATATTACAAACCACACTTACTTGAATTATTACAAACTTATCTGAATAACTTTGGTATTAATAAAAGTAATCAGAAAAAATATTTTATATAAATTTTCCCGGTATATGTAGTAAGCGTTTTAGAATCTAATTTTTGACGAAACAATATATAATTGTTTTTTATCGATCATTACGAGGCGTTGAAGCATTATAAACCTTTACAGAAGTTGAACAAATGTGATATTAGCTTTAAATCCTTCGCAAAGTGAAATGGTAGTAATATGACTAAATAATAGATAATCATTTATAATTGAAAAATAATAAATGAAAAGATAAATCACGTAAACATTTTAGCTGGGGATTTAAAAAATATTCTTAAATTGATTATGTTACGTAAATCCTCTGACAAGATTCGAAATTATGGTAATGCAAAATATACACCTTTCGAGCATCTAAAGAATATTTTTTTAAGCCATAAACCTTCGAAGTGGTCTTTGTCACAAAATAATTATAAGTATTAAAGATACATATTTTTCTTTTCCTTTGTATCAAATTTATCACTTTGTCACAATGAATCGTTGTAAACTATCATTTGTACATAAAGTTCTGTAAGAAATTTATTTTATATTTCATTGTACTTATTCTTTGTATGAGAAAGTGTATTAAAACATGATGTGCGATTACATGTCGCAGCGGAATTGTACGTTTTGGGTGTAAATTTAGTTATTCAGTGAAATCTCAATAGATAAAAAATTATTTAATTAGTAAACCAGATTTTTGTATTTTATACTGAAATATATAAACAAATATATATAAAAAGAAATATATAAATAACAAACATAAGATTTTGTAAACAAAAAATATATTTTTAGTAGATATATTTATAATAGTATCGTAAATATAAAAAGTCAAGTAGAAATAGTATTATATAGATTTAATTTTTTCGAATTATGTTATATATAAACGTTTTAATATTATATAAAAATGAAAAGGGCAACATAAAACAAATAATGTTTTACAGTGTGGCAACGTTCAAAACATTTTCCTCTATGAAGAGGTACACAGCAAAACCCGTACTAGTACGTGACCCGAGGTTAAGTATCAATCGTCAAAAAACGTACTAGTATGTTTCCCACATAGAATGTGTTCAGTATGTTTTAAGCTATAAAATGATTTAGCTATTGAAATATTTGGATCATAAAGGAGTTAATTTTGTTTTATTGGTCAGTACAATTAAGTGAACTATTTCCAGAATAACTTACTTCTATGCATTTAAAACAAGTAAATCTTAAAATACATTTAAAAAAATATTTTAATCCAAAAGAAAATGAATTAGGAAAAACATATTCTATTGAAACGAAATAAGAACATTTTTACTTATAATATTCATTTTTAAAAAACAGCTGGGAGTTAAAAAATATTCTTTCAATGTTTTTAATTTCTGTTAAAATGACTCTGATAATTAAAATGTACTGCTTCTAAATATTTCATGTCATTCCTATCTTACTTTGTTACATGCGAATCTTAATATATGGTCCATTACTCTAATTAAATGCATTATTAACTAGAATGTTTTTAACTGATATTACTAAGTTTTTATCACAAAAACCACTAAAAGACTGCTGATCATATCGGAAAAATATCTTTAAAAGGAATAACCATATCATTTATTACGATTTGCGTTTAGGTTTGTGTTCTCATATTTCATTTTCAATCATTTAAAAAGTATTATCTATTCAAAGAAAATGCAGTTTATTTTAATATTTGTTTCTTATTGAAACCCACTCTTAATATTAAGCTTCAGGAAAATCGTCTCATTTCTATTAAAAATCGTTTTCCAGATATTAAGCTATATATTAAAAAAACTGACGGAGATTTCAAAACTTCATATGTTTCAGATATCTATATTTTTTCAATTTTTTAGCTTAAATGTTAATGGATTTTTCATCGATTACTTTTGGAGTATATGTGCAAAGCCATATGCATGATGAATGTAGTCAGATATTAAGCGCATTAATCACTATTTAAAACAATTTTATCGTGACAGATAAAAGTTGACACTGATCATTTATAATTAAATGCTTTTTGCTTTAAACAAAAACAAACTTAAAAAAGATTTATGCAATTCTATCTCAAATTCAAAAATGCATTATAAAATAAGAACAGACAAATAGTTAACTTTTATACGTGCAATTAACTAAACCGTTGAAATTAAAATGTTTCAATAAATTTTAATGGGTTAATATTTTCATTTTTAATGGGTTGAAATAGATATATAGGGAACATCTACAGTAATATATTAGCTTAAGGGGATCTAGTACCTATCACAATATCATCAAAAAATAAACAATTTTGAAGTTACAAGTAGTTTTTATAAGCTTCAATTAGCTGTGTAATTGGGAAAAAATATTTAATTTCATCACTAAAAGTAGTATAGATTTAAATTATCCGCAACATATATATTTAAATATGTATGCTAGAAAATTATAGTAAATAAGTTGTTTTATATATTTCAAGCATTAAACTGTCAATGAATCTGACTTTTTAAAATTTAAAAGTAAAAAATCTGCAAAAAAGTTTGAAATCAAAAAATGAACTTTTTTAACGTTAACATAGATTACTTTTAGATTCTTGGAATAGAGAGATAATTAAGTCTTCTTTGATATAAAAATTTAACTCGAAATTTAAAAATGTAAAAGATTATTTTTCCTTCCATATAATTAGATATCTGATTTTTATCAGTTTCTTTTCATATTCATTTTTTAGATAATGTATTGCTTCATATAGTAAATATAAATTTGTTGTTAAAAAAGATTATTTATAAATTAGAAACTACGATCTATAAAACTTTACCAATGTGTGTATATATATATATATATATATATATATATATATATATATATATATATATATAATAAATATATATATATATATATATATATATATATATATATATATATATATAACTACTATCGTGTAGCTAAATTAAGGGCATTAAAATTATCTTAAATCGACAATTTTAAAACTATGTTGATATTTAAAATTCTCTTTGATATTCAATTTTTTATAAATTAATCCAAAATGTTTACTTAACACTTCTAAATTTCATTAACACAACTGCATGTATCCATTGAGAATTTAGACTATTTTTACGTTATTAAAGCTCTATTTTAATAAAGATAATTCCAAATTGTCCCTGTTATTTTAACATAGACATAAAAATTCTACTTATATATTAGCTGATGAATCGAACGACAAATTAGTGCTCAGATACATTTTTAACAAATTTTAAAGTAATATGTAGGCAAAAATAAATTAAAAGTTAAAAATGAATATACAAGAAACATACGAAAAGTAAAGAAAAACATATTTGAAATGAAAATTATCTGATTTTAAAAATTCATTAAATTTTGTTTAGTTTGTATCGCTAGAGTCTAATGTTTTGTTGCACGTGCGATAATAAAATCTTGAACAACAGCTTACAAAAACATGCAATTTCATGAAATACAGACAGTTAAGAATATCCATGCTGGCTGCGGGATGTAAACCTGCGGATTCTGGTATCAAAAAGCAGAACTCTACCGTTCAGCTATTCAACGGATTAATTGTTATCTAATTAGCTAAATTTTACTACTACTCCTTCGCGAAACAGCCCCTAAGGGGGACAAAGTCTACGGTGCCAATCTCCGTTTAAGTGACCAAGCATTTTTTCCGCTTTGGTGGTGAATCATAAGCGATACACACACTGTTTAGTTCCGAAGCACGCTTGGTCCTCAGTGCATCTACCCACTGAAGGGATGAAAGGCTGAGTCAACCTTGCCCAGCCGCGGGTTCGGACCTCGGACCTGTGGACGTGCGAAGAGATACTCCAATATTATATGTACCCCAATCAGTGGCGTGTGGTCCATATGTGCAGGGTGTGCAGTGCACACCCTAGCAAAATTATGAGGGACGGTAATTTTCTGCACTTAAGTCTACATATCTTTATATGGTATATAATAAATATTATTTATAATATATTCAAATATGTTGATTTGGTTGCTTATATTCCCGCATTGCATGCTGTACTAGGTGCTGCACCACGTAGCGCGTTCAAAAGCAAACGAACATAGGAAGTTCTGATGTGTACTCACTGCCCACTAAATTGAAAATCACGCTTTATATGTATGGGCTACTGGAGAAGCACAGCATACTAAAGCACTGAGGCAACGTCAGCTGTTTTTCCTGCAATTGGCATTCAGAATCATCCGAAGGTACGGTTTATTAGGCGTTGTATTAGAGCTAACGTGCTC
>CM063504.1:175554657-175567157 GCA_032207245.1 Pardosa pseudoannulata | reverse complement strand
TCTTAAATCATATTTAAGACATACTTTTTCTCAAAATTATATTTATTAATTGTATATGTATCCAATAAGATGGGTGATTAAGGTCAGCTGATCAATTAATAAGTTAATAAGATCAAAATCATGTCATTATATTTTCACCATTTCACTTCATTTATGTAACCTTTATTTTACGTATACAACACTGCTATTATCTTTGAATTAACTTTTATATTTTAACGCCAAATTTACTACTGGACGAAGAAGTTTTATATTGAGATACTGTTTGTTGTTTATATCCAAGTAATTTAATATACCTTACTTTCCCATTATAAAAAATATATACATTGTAGATTAAATAAGGAGAATAAAAACCACATAAACCAAAAAGGACATCGAACTGGAATTGAACCAAAACAAAATTTTGGTTTATTTCAGTTTGATATATCTTCAGTCATTCTTTTTACTGTAACCAACTTATCAATATTTTCTTATTTAACGGCACGGATATTCGGTACCGGAGTACGTGGTTGTGAATCACAATGTGACATGTATGTTCGTAGACTTCTAAATCTGCTTCGAGCATTAGGTCTCAGTTTTTTAGCCCTCATATTGCAAAAAAAAGACACCTTAGCTCTCCAAACCGAAGAAAATTACATATACATTACTTCTCGATTACCTGTTTTGATGTTTACTAATACTTTTCTGTTTCAATTTCTCGTGAAACTACTTGTACAATGTGGATGTAACTCAGTTGAATGTTCAGTTGTCAAAGGAGATTTTGGTAATAGAAAACAATGTCAGTGGTCGATATTCTCTGCTCACCTCTTGTGTCTTACATCCTGGTTGATTTTACCATATCACATAGTGTAGCAATTAAAAAATAAATAAAAATTTTATTTATGTTTATTTTTATTTTTAAAGATTTACATTTTTTTGCTTATAATAGTATTGTATTTTAGTACAAATAAGAATCTACATAACATGAAATCATTTTTTCGAAACTGGATCGAAATCCGAATACCGTTATTTTTGACTCAACGAAAACCGGAATTAAACCGCTATAATTTTTTTTAAGTTTTACCAGAACAAAAGAAAATTAAGATTCGAAACCTTGATTCTAACATTATCACAATCTGATAATGTGGTCATATATATATATATATATATATATATATATATATATATATATATATATATATACAGAGAGAGAGAGAGAAAATAAACTAGTACAAAATCAGTAGAAAATAAAACTGTTTTAACACACTCTTAATGTTTTCAAAAAAATATTTGAAATGTTAACTTTCCTTCAATTTTTAGACTGACCAAAAGTTTTGAGATCTCTCAAATATCTTACAGAAAGTAGTTCTGTTAGATATTTCGGAGATATCAAAACTACTGGCCAGTCGAAAAAAATGAAGATAAGTCAATTTTTTTATATTTTTTAGAAAACAATAGTTAAGACGAATTTAAAACTAGTATATTCATTCATAGAATATCACGACAGCTATAATAAAATCATGTTTCCTAAATTGATACATTCAGATAATTTTAACATTTCTGAAAAAAAAGTACAATAATAAATCCAGCATTAATTTTACCAAAAAATAAAAAAAACATACTTTCAGTAACGAAAATATTTATGAAAATTAATTTATTAATCAACTAAATTGAATTACCTACATTTATCATATTTCATTTAATCCCTTAATTTTTTTCTAAATTTTTAACACTACATTCATCGGTCTAATATTTTAACCGAGTAATTCTGTTATGTTATAGATGACATTTTCTAAATTTTGATCACTTGGTAAATTTCTATCAAAAACGTGAATAAAGAAACAGTTAATCTTCCACAATATGCATAAAATAACCATTAAATGGCTCATAAAGTTTCTGTTAGAGGAAAAGAAAGAGGACTTTTGAATGTATTAATTTCTAAACTTAAGCTTCTCCTTCAAATAGTGAACGGCAATATTTTACTGAGGAAAATCAAGAGAGACATTCAAAACTTTAATTAAAATATTACAGAAAACACCCGAATTCCCAGTATTATAACATTTTTCTTATGAAAAAGGCATGAATACTAAAGTTGAACATTTCTAAGTGTTCCTTTAGAATTATTTATGGACCTCCTGTATAAATCTTCATTGGAATTATTGTATGATAGTATTGTCACTTATCTTTTATTTGTTTACTCTAATTCAATATATACTTTTTTTATAGTGCAACACAATACTTATATCAAAAGGCTGACAATCAAACTGTCTCCTGGTTATTTCTTGAGACTTTTACTATATATATATATATATATATATATATATATATATATATATATATATATATATATATATATATATATATATATATATATATATATATATATATATATATATATATTTGACATGGACAAGTTTTTAAGTTATGGAAGACACATTTCCTTTCATATATAAAAAAAATATTTATAGTAATATTTCTGTCCATAGCTTTACAATTTAGATATCCTTTGGTCTTATACTTTGCCATTACAACTTGGAGAATGTTATCAGCCCGAGTTCCCTCTCAGAACTGACTCTTTTGGCGTTGCTACCTAAGCAAAATTCCTATGTCTACTTCCGCGTCAGCTTCCACATTCTGTATTGTTCCGCTCGAAGGTGTGTATTTCTCCTATAACGTTATAGTGAATGAGGTCTAACTATTTATAACTAGCTAAATTCTTAACCCCCATTTTAAACCTTGCACACACACACACACACGTATATATATATATATATATATATATATATATATATATATATATATATATATATATATATATATATATATATATATATATATATATATATATATATATATATATATATATATATATATATATATATATATATATATATATATATATATATATATATATATATATATATATATTTTCGTATATATCCAGACAGTGAAGAAGAATGCGAACTTTTAAAATGAGTTTAGTTTTAAAATAAATCACCAAACTAAAAACATGTTCTTTAGAATGTTCTAATATACCATGGAGATATATTTCATAAAACTCTGATAGGAGGAGGTGTAAAGATGCACTTGAGTATTATGTATATTGGTGTGAAAAATATTATTCTATTTTTTCACTTGGCGATACAAAGTTATGAATTTTAGGAAATCTTTTCACGATTTAGTATAAAAATGCTGACATGGTTTAAAGAAAAGTCAATTGCGTTTTGCCCTGAAAATCTCTGAACAGAAATCTCTTTGTTCTAAAACGTCTCTGAAACTACGTGTGACGAGAATTTATCGCTGGAATTGTCTGCATTGATGGCTCTATTGTATGCTGAATTGTGACTTGGGTTATAAAGTGCCATTAAATTCGTTCCTTATTTATTTTAGGAGAGTTTTCAGGATCGCTATTATAGCTTTATTTTAAAAACCATTATATATATATATATATATATATATATATATATATATATATATATATATATATATATGTGTGTGTGTGTGTGTGTGTGTGTGTGTGTGTGTGTATTAAACAAAGGAGAGAAAATATTTCAAGCGTATTCACTCGAAATGCAATAGTCTGTTTAACATGGCTGTAGATAATAAAAATATTTTAAATTCATCCATGTAATAAATGAAAGACCATCATATTTGCATATTTGAGCTTATTTGAGTAGCATTGTGTGAAGAATCAAATTTAATTTGTTAAGGTAATTAAAAGTCAGAGCATATTTAATTAATATAATAATCTAATTTCAGTTCACTTTTACTTGAATTTAACAAGCAAACCTTTTGTAAAAAAAACTAATTTATATTTCTAATAATTATATTTGTTTGAAGATAAAAATCCAAACATATATTTTTCTTTTAATTCAAAATCTTATAAGCTTTTAACAAAATTTTATTCACTTTTATATAAAAAAAATATTTATATGTATTAAACAATGCAGAGAAAGTATTTGAAACGTATTCACTCGAAATGCAATATTCTACTTAACATGGATGTAGGTAATAAATTTATTTCAACTAAACCCAAGTATTAAATAAAAGGCCAGAGTATTTCCTTATTTTAGTAGCATTTTATAAAGATCAAATTTAATTTGTTAAGATAATTAAAAGTCATAGTATATTAAATTAATGTAGTAATCCGATTTCAGTTAACTATTGTGCATTTTAACTAGAAAAACATTTTGTGCAAGAAATTAATATATATGATAATTATATCGGTTTAAAAACAAAAATCCATACATATATCAATTTTTAAAAAATTCAAAATCTAGGTTTTAAAAGTGTTTTTGTTTACTTTTAAATAAAAAATATTTATATGTATTAAACAATGCAGAGAAATTATTTGAATCGTATTCACTCGAAATGCAATATTCTGTTCAACATGGCTGTAGGTAATCTAAATACTTGAAATAAATCCATGTATTATATGAAAGACCTGCTTATTTGCTTATTTGAGTAGCATTGTGTGAAGAATCCAATTTAATTTGTTAAGTTAATTAAAAGTTTGTGTATACTTAATTAATGTAGTAATCCAATTTCAGTTCACATTTACAGCAATTTAACTAGCACACCTTTTGTGAAAAAACTAATTTATATTTCTGATAATTATATTTGTTTAAAGAAAAAAATCAAAACATATATCAATTGTTTAAAAAAATCAAAATATTATAATGTTTTAAAAAAAATATTTATATGTATTAAACAATGCAGAGAAATTATTTGAAACGTATTCTTTCGAAATGCAATATTCTGCTCAACATGGCTGTAGGTAGTAAAATTATTGGAAATAAATCCATGTATTAAAGGAAAGACCAGTGTATTTGCTTATTTGAGTAGCATTGTGCGAAGAATCTAATTTAATTTTTAGGTAATTCAAACTCAGATAATATTTAATTAATTTAGTAATCCGATATTAGTTAACATTTGGGTATTTTAACTAGAAAACATATTCTACAAGAAATTAATATTTCCGATAATTATATTTGTTAAAGGTGAAAATCCATACATACATCATTTGTTTATAAAGTTCAAAATCTTATAAGGTTTTTAAAATTTTCTGTTTAGTTGAAAGTTTTTCAAGGGTATTCACTCTAAATGAAATGCAATATTCTGCTCAACATGGCTGTAGATAATTGCATGTATTAAATAAAAGACCAGAGTATTTGCTTATTTGACTAGCATTGTTTGAAGAATCAAATATTATTTTTAAGGTAATTCAAAATCAGAGAATAACTTTTTTACATTTTATCTAGAAAACTTATTCTACAAGAAATTAATATTTCTGATAATTATATTTGTTTAAACCAAAAATCCATACATAAGGTATAAAAATATTCTATTTACTTGAAAATATTTCAAGTGTATTCCCTAGAAATATAATAGTCTGCACAACATGGCTGTAGGTAATAAAAATATTTGAAATAAATTAATGAATTAAGTGAAAGACCAGTGAATTTGCTTATTTGAGTAGCATTGTGTCAAGAATCAAATTTAATTTTTTACGTAATTAAAAAACAGAGTACATTTAATTAATGATGTAATCCAATTTCAGTTAACATGTACTGCGTTTTAACTAGAAAACATTTTGTACAAGAATACTAATTTATATTCCCTGTAATTATATTTGTAACACAAAAATTCATACATATATCATTTCTTTAAAAAATTCTAAATCTTATAAGGTTTTAAAAATTTTTCTGTTTACTTTTAAATAAAAAATGTTTCTTTATAAAATAATTGAAGTTTAAAATGACAATATGTTAGTATTTATCTCTGCTATGTAATCTCATTCTTCTTTAATAGTCCCAACCTATAGAAAAGCCCTATAGATTATACGAAATTTGCGTTCGATCTTTATAATCATGAATATCTGCCTGTTTACACTCAAATTTAATAATTTAATAGAATTATAATTTTCAATGAATAGTTTTTGTTTACATTTTATTAACATGTTTTAATTGCATTTATTAAAGAGGGTTTATTTTTAATTAATGACTCTTAAAATATATGAGGAGGTGCAGCATTTTATACACGATAAATGTTTATAAAACATTAAAATTTGAAAAGAAAAACAACTCTTCTTTGTTCTTTGCTTTACCCATTTATTATATATATATATATATATATATATATATATATATATATATATGTGTGTGTGTGTGTGTGTGTGTGTATGTGTGTGCGTAATATATCAAAATTATTTAACTTTAATATTTCCTTAAAAAAATCCTCTCTCTTATTTTAATTCCTTAAAATCCTTTTCCCAGCCTCTAAATATCTTAATCAAAGCTGTGTCTTCAACTTGAAATTCTTTCGATACAATTCTCAAAGTTTCCCATTCTATAGATGTAAATTTCTGTCTATTCAACACATTTTCCAGCTGTCGACAGCAAATGGATCAGCATTTCTTCCTGATCTTAACACTTAATTCGCTGAGTAAGTTTCTTCTACCTTGGGAAAATTATTTCTATCTTTGCTCTTGGGTACACCTTTGTTCGAGCAGAAGGATTTTTGTGTCTTTCCTTTGTCTGTAATTGGCTAGTAAGGATGTCCGTTTTAGAAGCTATAAAATGAAATTTTAATTAGACTTGTGCCGTTCTCTTCAATTTCGGCCGATTGCATTCTTATTACTGCTAGCTATTTGGCTTACTCTTTTCCCGGTAGCCCAACAAGTAAAAACATTAGGGGCTACATAATTTTTGTGACTAGAGAAAATAATCGTTACACACACACACACACACACACACACACACACACACACACATATATATATATATATATATATATATATATATATATATATATATATATATATATATATATATGTGTGTGTGTGTGTGTGTGTGTGTGTACTTACATATATGTGTATCACACACACACATATATATGCGTGTGTGTGTATAAAGCTGCCGGATTAATATAATTTCTTGAGTTTAGCTTCAATAATAAATACATTTTTAAAAAATTTTTGAACAGATTAACCATATGATTAAGTTCTTTGCATCGTTGCATATAAAACATTTGTCACAAAACAATTGCCTCATTCCTTGCTAAATTCTTTGCTAAATTCATTGTTTATTTGAATATTATGTTTTATTGCTATAATGTCCTTGCATTATTTTAGTACTAGTTGGTAAATTGCTGTCCATTACTTTTTCTATCAAATGGTAATCTTAGTATGAAAAGAGTAAAATTTAGATAAGTGACTATTAATTATAGTTATGAGAATTTTAATATCAAAGACAATAAAAGAAAATCAAGTACCAGAGAAAATTTACATGATCGAAAATATACATTAATGCAGTGAAAAAATGTCTAGTAATTTATAGAATAACAAATTTAATATGCAGCTACTTAAAAGTAATATAACCATAAAGAGGCAATGCTTAAAACTTGAGACATATTTGCTTCAGGGTAGATTTACTGTTAAAAAAAGAGTGATAATACATAATAAAGAAATTGTTTTAAAGGCTTATTATATAACGTTTTAATTATCATTAATAAAAGTATTTCATGAAATGTGTTGAATTAAGATAAGGTAGTGGTAGACTTTCACTTAATATTTGGTAAATGTGTAGTTAATATTGTGAACCTACGATTCTTGTGAATGTGCGCAGAGATTAAGAGAATTATTACTGTTAGTTAGATTAGAATACTGTTTCTTAGATAAAGAAATAATTTTAAAAGCTTATTACATAATGTTTTAAATAACATTAATAAAAATATTTCATGCAATTTTTTTAATTAAAATAAGGTAATCATAGACTTTCAGTTAATATTTAGTAAATGTATAGTTAATATTACGAACCTACAATTTTTTTAAATATTCGCAGAAATTAAGAGAAATTTTCAGAGAATTGTTACTGTTTGTTAATATAGAATACTGTTTGTTAGTTAAAGAAATAGTTTAAAGGATTATTACATAATATTTTAATTAACATTAATAAAAATAGTTCTTAAAATTTATTGAAATAAGATAAGGTAGTCTTAGATATTCATTTAATATTGAGAACCTACGATTTTTGTAAATATGCGCAGAGATTAAGAGAAATTTTTAGAGAATTTTTACTTTTTGTTAGATTTGAATACTGTTTGTTAGTTAAAGAAATAGTATTAAAGGTATATTACATAATGCTTTAATTAACAATAATAAAAATATTTCATGAAATGTGTTGAATTAAGATAATCTGGTCGTAGACTTTCAGTTAATATTTAGCAAATGTGTAGTTAATATTGAGAACCTACGATTTTTGTAAATTTGAGAAAATAAAAGAAATTTTCAGAGAATAGTTACTGTTTGTTAGATAAAGAAATAGTTTTAAAGGCTTAGTACACAATGTATTAATTAACTTTAATAAAAATATTTCATGAAATTTATTGAATTAAGATTAGGTAGTCGTACACTTTCAGTTAATATTTAGTAAATGTATTAGTAAATTTAGTAGACTTAGTTAAAAGAATTCATGAAATGTATTGAATTAAGATAAGGTAGTCTTAGACTTTTATTTAATATTTATTAAATGTGTAGTTAATATCGAAAACCTACGCTTCTTGTAAATATGCTCAGAGATTAAGAGATATTTTCAGATAATTATTACTGTTTGTAAGATTAAAATATTGTTTCTTAGATAAAAAAAATAGTTTTAAAATCTTATTGAATAATGTTTTAAATAATACAAATAAAAATATTTCATGAAAATTAATGAATTAAAATAAGGTAGTCGCAGATATTCAGTTAGTATTGAGAACCTACGATTTTTGTAAATATTCGAAGAAATTAAGAAAAATTTCAGAAAGGTGTTACTGTTTGTTAGATTGGAATACCGTTTGTTAGTTATAGTTTTAAAGGTTTATTACATAATTTTTTAATTAACATTAATAAATATATTTTATGAAATATATTGAATTATGATGAGGTAGTCGTGGACTTTCAGTTAATATACTAAATGTGTATTTATTACTGAGAACTTACGATTTTTGTAAATATGTGCAGAAATTAAGAGAAATTTTCAGAGAAATGTTACTTTTTGTTAGATAAAGAAATACTTTTAAAGGCTTATTACACAATGTATTAATTAACATTAATAAAAATATTTAATGAAATTTATTGAATTAAGGTAAGGTAGTCCTACACTTTCAGTTAATATTTGTAAATGTATCAGTAAATTTTTAGATTTAGTAAAAATAATTCATGAAATGTATTGAATTAAGATAAGGTTATCTTAGACTTTCAGTTAATATTTAGTAAATGTGTAGTTAATATTGAAAACCTACGATTCTTGTAAATATGCGCAGTGATTAAGAGAAATTTTTAGAGAATTGTTACTGTATGTTAGATAAAGGAATAGTTTTAAAGGCTTATTACATAATGTTTTAATTAAAATTAAAAATATTTCATGAAATTTATTGTATTAAGATAAGGTAGCCTTAGACTTTCAGTTAATATTTAGTAAATGTATAGTTAATATTCAAACCTACGATTTTTGTAAATATGTGAAAAAATTAAGAGAATTTTAAGAGAATTGTTACTGTTTGTTAGATAAAGAAATAGTTTTAAGGGCTTATTACATAATGTATTAATTAACATTAATAAAAATATTTCATGAAATTTATTGAATTAAGATAAGTTAGTCGTACACTTTCATTTAATATTTAGTAAATGTATTAGTACGTTAGTAAACTTAGTAAAATTAATTCATGAAATGTATTAAATTAAGATAAGTTTGTCTTAGACTTTCAGTTAATATTTAGTTAATGTGTAGTTAATATTGAAAACCTACTATTCTTTTAAATATGCTCAGAGTTTAAGAGAAATTTCCAGAGTATTGCTACTCTTTGTTAGATTAGAATACTGTTTCTTAGATAAAGAAATAGTTTTAAAAGCTTATTGCATAATATTGTAATTAACATTAATAAAATTACTTCATGGAATTTATTGAATTAAAATAAAGTAGTCGTACATTTCAGCTAATATTTAGTAAATGTATATTAACATTGAGAACCCACGATTATTGTAAATATGCGCAGTGATTAAGACAAATTTTCAGAGAATTGTTACTGTTTGTTAGATTAGAATACTGTTTGTTAGATAAAGAAATAGTTTTAAAGGCTTATTGCATAATGTTTTAATTAACATTATTAAAAATATTTCATGAAATTTATTGAATTAAGATAATGTAGTCATAGAAATTATGTTAATATTTAGTAAATGTATAGTTAATATTGAGAACCTACGATTTTTGTAAATATGTTCAGTGATTAACAAAAATTTACAGAGAATTTTTACTGCTTGTTAGATTAGAATAAAAGGAGTCCTTGCTGTAGATTCTAAAACTTAATAATTGCAATTGTTAGTCAGAACAATAATATACCGTGTCTACAACAATTTATTTTTTATTTTTAGATCTCGTGATGGAAAACCATAAAATTGATAGGTGAAATAAAATGTTCTTAAAATGTTCGTGATGCAAGCACTAAAAATCTCATGGAAAGCATTCCTACTTATGTGTTAAATATTTTTTAAACCATGAAACATTGTTCATGAAACAAGTATAGCGGCAATTTATTTTCAGTTAAATAAAGTAGGAGAAAGTTGACGGACTGAAAAAAACATATTGAGGTTATAGTCTTATTAATGTTAAAAGTGTTCATGGATTTTATATTTTTCCCTGAATATTTATTTCTAATGTGGTCTTGGTAAATATTTGGACACCAAATCAAATTCTTTTTTTATTCCACTCAAGGATTTTATTACTCAAAATTTACAGTTCAAATACATTTATGATGATGTTGTCTATGCATATTTTGAATTTTAAATATCAAAAATTAATTGCTTGGTAATATATTCAGTGTAACAAAGAATCATCGTCATGAATATTTGTTACCTTAATTCTAATGAGAGGAAATTGTATTTTTCTTTCTAATTTTAATTTCAGTGTATAACTTGTTATAAAATAATCTATAGGCATTCTCTTCTTTTGGATACTTTAGTATCACAAAATCTTTTGCAAAAGAATTATAACTGAATATTTATTTCTATTGTGGCCTTGTAAACATGTAGACACCAAATCAAGTTCAAATATTATTAAACTCAAGGATTTTACTACTCAAAATGTACAGTTAAAATACATTTATAATACCGTTGTTTATGCATATTTTGAATCTGAAATATAAAAAATTAACTGCGTGGTATTATTTTCAGTGTAACAAAGTATTATTTTTATGAACGCTTGTTACCTGAAATCTAATAAGATTAAATTGTATTTTTTTTTTCTAATTTTAATTTCAGTGTATAACATGTTATAAAATAATCTACACTCACTTTCCTTTTTTGGTTGGTATCAGAATATCTTTTGCAAGAGAATTATAACTGAGGTGAAATACTTTAACACTAGATTGCCCGAGATTTCTTGTATACCTATATTGCCCAAAAACAGTCAAAATGACTGCATTGTGAAAAAATAACAAATATGTAAAGAAATCTGTTTAAAATTAATTTTTAATATTATATAAAAAAGGAGGGCGAAAGTAACTACAATTATTCATAAACCCATTTATATGTTATAGAAAACGTCACCAAATTCTAAGAAATTGTGTCATTATATTTCATAATTGTTTTTCTAATTGAAATTAAAAAACAGTCAAAATGACTGCCTTGGGCAATCTAGTGTTAAAGATAGAATGATTTAATCATAATTAAAATAAAATATTTCAATGTCATTATATGTTGCAAAATTAAGTATAAATTTTAAGCGACAACATTAAAAGTTGAGAACAACTAAAGGAAAAGTAAAATGGCAACATATATTTCATTTTAAAACCATCGCAAACATACTCACACAATGAATAACGTTTAAAAGAAAATCATAATTATTGGAAGATTTAATTTTTAAAAAACCAATGAAAATATTTCAGGAATATTATTATAATTTTTTTTTTATTTTTAATGATAGAACAATAAATTAAAAAAAATAAATTTATTAACAATACGTATACGAGTATTTGGAATATACATTTAAAACCTGAGGTTTGTACGTCAAATTTAACTCTAAATGATATAGTTCTTTCTGAGTGAAAGTTTAAAAAAAAGCAAATGATTTCTAATATTAGCTCGCGTGGTCAAGATATTTCCATACACCATTAATAAAAATTTTCCTCTCTCATGAGTTCTTCCCTACGATGCCCAAATTTTTGATTTAATTCGTTACTCAATGCAACTCAATCGCATTTTAGAATTATAACGAGTTTGAGTTTGCGGTTCATTTATAAAGCACCGCTTCATTTATTCCTGGTTAAATTAATTCAACCCCACTCAACATATGCGAGAAGCACTAAATTGCGCACATTAATTAATACAAAATATTCGAAGACAGATAATGGAAATCCTGCTTAGTAAGAATTCTTGGATTGTTTCTCATTTTAAGTAAGCACCACATTTGCCAAAACTTATATGTATACATAGTATATATATATATATATATATATATATATATATATATATATATGTATGTATATAT
>CM063504.1:175537157-175552157 GCA_032207245.1 Pardosa pseudoannulata | reverse complement strand
ATAAACAAACATAAATGATGTGATATTTTCAATAATTTTGAATTTGCTCTGGAATTACAATACGTATATTTGGTTTGACATCTCTGTTTATTTTAAATTAATTTAAAAATTTTCTACTTTTCAAAACTGCTTTTTTAATTATTCTCAAAAATATAGGATTCTTTTTTCAATTTTATATATTAACTTTTTTATATATTCTTTAACATGTTATGACGTATCTGTTTTGTAGAATTCTACATTTCAACAGTTTCGAATGTGTCGATCTTCTTTCTCTTCTCCACTCAATTACACCTGTTTTGTTCGGTTTGAATGAAAAAAGACCTTTCTTGTCATTTTCTATTTTTCTCTATCTGTAATCGATTCCAATGAATGATTTTTACATTAGAATGATTTGGAAGAGAAATTGACATTTTCGTAAATGAGAGATATTTTTATTTTACTACTATGTAAATTACGTCAGTTGTTAGAAAGGATAGCAATCAATTAGTTCGATTAAACAATTAGTTACTTGATATTATTTGACGTATTTGTCAATTTATAAATATGATAATCTTCTATAAATTAAAAATCACTTATTTTACACAAAAAAATAGAAAATTGCAAAAATTGCTTTAATGGCTATCCATATTTCTAAAGCATTTTATCTGCATAATCGTCAAGTAGGTTACTTGTTTAATTTTATTACAATGTTTTAAAAGTACTCAAATACATTGAATTTTTTTTTCAAATCAAGTATTTTAAATTTAAGCCAATGATTTTCAGACACAATCATAAATATTCCTTCCTGTTTATTTATATTTCTGACGCATTTTATTTACATAGTCATTAAGTATGTTGATTAATTTGTAATGTATAAAACCAATTTATATTTTCTAAACGCATTTTAAAATATTTAATTTGTTAAAATAGAAGTTTTAGTAGTGTAAACGGAATTTTTTAGCTTTGGTATGTATCACAAATATGCCTTTTGCTATCTCTACTTCTGATTCAATTCATTAATATTATCATCGAAAATGCTAAATATTTTATAGTATGTTACGCATTTTACTTATTAAAATTTTTAAAAATATTCTAGTTCATTGAATTTACAAAAATGTACATTTTAATAGGGCAAAATATGTTGTGCTTTGGTATGTATTACCAATATTTATTTTGTGATATCTACTACCGATGTAATTCATCAATACTATCAACAAGAAAGCTAAATTATTTATAGTAATTGCAATTTTTTACTTATTAAAATTTTAAACACATCTAGAGCATTGAATTTGCCAAAAGATAAATTTTAATAGTGTAAATTGTCTGTGCTTTGGTAAGTATTACCAGTATGCATTTCGTTATCTCTACTACTTATGTAATTTATCAATATTATCAAGAAAAAAGCTACATTATTTATAGTATATTATGCTTTTTACTTATTAAAAATTTGAACGCATTCTAGTGCATTGAATTTGTTCAAAATATAAGTTTTATTAGTGTACTTTTTTTGTAATTTGGTATGTCTTAACAATATGCATTTTGTGATCTCTAAAACCGATGTAAGTCATGAATATTATCAACAAGAAGCTAAATTATTTAGAGTATATTATCATTTTTACTTATTAAAAATTAAAACGCATTTCAGTGCATTGAATTTGTCAAAAGGTAAGTTTAATTAGTGTAAATTTTTTTTCTTTGGTGTGTAATGCAAATATGCAATATCTCTACTGCCGTTGTAATTCATCAATATTATCAACATGTAAGCTAAATTATTTATAGTATATTACGATTTTTTACTTATTAAAAAAGAACATGTAATATATGCTCTTGCTTCCCGACTGATTTTCATTTGAGACTTTTCGTTACCAACTGCAAATAGTGGCATAAAGAAAACAATTATACAATTTTAAACACAAAATGATAGTATACATTTTAAACAAATTGAAGCATTAGATCTAAGGAAATATTTTAAACTATATTTTCATTCTACATTAAATGTCATTTATATTACACATAACAGTAGGTTTCCTAACCTGTAATAAATTTTGAAAACAAACCAATGGAGCCGTATAATCTAGGTTCACCATAAAAACATTCCATATTGGATTTAACCTAGATAACGTTTCTCAATTGAACATTCATATTTTTCTTCTTTGTTTTGCCTGACAAATGTGCCTTAATAAATCAGTGATTTCAGGAAATTTACAAACATTGTAATCAAGTATCAAGTAATCAAGTTTTAGTTTAATTACAAGTTTTACTATTTAAAGACACTGTTTTCGCTACGCCTTTTATATATATATATATATATATATATATATATATATATATATATATATATATATATATATATGCTTAACAAGTATGCTTTAATGGTAATAAGGAATTCTCAAGAAAGATAATGATGTAATGATCAAGTGAATAAAATTGTTTATAATGCCATTAATTTATTACAACAGATTATTTTAAAAACGGAAAATATCATTTATTTAAAATGTTCGTCACTTTGAAAAACATATCCCATGGGTTAAATATATTCCTCCAAAATAGTTAAAGTTATCGGTAAAAATTGTTTAGTTTTTCATATCGATAACCTCAATAACATACTAACAAACATTGTTTCTGGGTTTTAAATTGTTCCTATGTATGTTTTTATAACTTGAAAATAAGTTTCGTTGACAAGAAATTACTATAAGTGGTATAAAAGTTCTATAAATTCATTAGTTTATAAATCGTTTGAATTGACATTTTATAAATTTAACTGTAATAAATCGACTCTTTATCCCTATTAATGGATTTACAACAAATATTTGGCAATAAATACCTATATTTAAATACCTTTTCAGCTTTATTTCTAGTTTCAGCTCAAATATAATATTTAGTTTAAAGTTAAACCATATTTTACTAAACTTTTTAATATTAAATGACATCTAAGTCTTTCAAAGAAATAAGGACCTGTAAAGGTTTCTCATTTTTATAATTAAATAATCAGGGTAGACAAAAATGCAAGTATATAATAATATAAATATAATATATATATTCTCAGAATAGAATATGAACATTTATACTAAATTCTAGTGTTAAAAATCGACTCTTTACCTAAACACACACACACACAATATATTAAATAAATATATATATATATATATAATATTTATATATATATATATAGATTATATATATTTATATATATATATTATATAATATATTTATAAATATTTTATATATCTTTTTATATATATATTAATATATATATAATAATATAAAAAATAAGGTTTTAAAATATTATATATATATATATATAATATATAAAATATAATATATATATATATATATATATATATATATATATATTATATATGTATATATATGTATATTAATATATATATATGTTATATAAATATATATATATATATGTATATATATATATTTATATATTAAAATATATACATTATATATATATATATATATATATATATATATACAATATATATATATATAACTATATATATATATATTATATATATTATATATATATATATTAAATAATATATATATATATATATATATATATATATATATATATATATATATATATATATATATATATATATGTATATATATATATATGTATATATATAATATATATATATATATATATATATATATTATATATATATATATCATATATATATATATATATATATATATATATATATATATATATATATCATTATCTGTCCATATGTGTCTTTATATATAATATTAAAACACAAAATTAAAATTTTGGAATATTGTTTTCTTTTTATCCATGTATTCCTAATAGTACACCCTAATAAAACTATTGGTGTAGAAGCCTGAGATTTAAAAAATGTGTAACATTAGGATGTATAGGTAATTTAAAATTTTAAGGCATATAATATTTAAAAGGACTTCAAAGGTCATACGTCAAGTGATCCATCTTTGTTAACGTTAGCAGATGACTTACTGATCGTCATGCATTAAACACGTTATATTGAGGAAGGCGTTGATGGAAACTAATATCTAATTCTTTAAATTAATTCATGACAAAAGAAAATATGAAGCCTATATTAATGACATGTATGCCAGCAATCAGTGCTGATTTTATATACATATGTTTACCAACATATAATAAAAAATATACCCATGTCTTTATAATATTTTGCGAAGTAATCTTCGATCTACTTATATTTGAAACACCATGTACGAAAATTGCCATATCATGTACTACGTTGATAACAATAACCTCTGATTCAAATACATTCTTTCAATATATTATTTCAAACGTATTTTGAAAATCTCATTGTAGAAATTCTTTTTCAACTTAAATATCTTATTGCAAAGATATCATAATATATACGAAGCTTTAAAATTTCCATGACATATTTCTATTTTTATAAATTTCCTTTATAAAATACTTTTGAAATTCTATTATTTATAATCATTGTTCTATATCATATTATAAAGTTAAGTTTTTTTCAAATATAGTTTAAATATAGTTACAGTTCCTTATTAGATATACTGGATCAAAGAAAATATATAATTATATTTTATTAATATGATAAATTACATTTATTAGAGTAGAAGTAATTTAATTCAAACTCACATTTTTCAATAATTGCTGATGAAATGTACGATTAAAATATTTTTATTTTATATTTTGCATGTTTTTCACTATCTGCTTTTTTGATAGATCGTGTTTAATAAAGTTTTAACATAATTTAAGATATCAATTGTTAATATTATCATTATATAATGCAAAAGGAAATTTGAAGCAATAGATTTCATCAAATTTATTGAAAATTACCACTTGAAAAATCACATCAGATTTCTTATTTAATTCTAATAACAAAGAAATTTCATTTTATATAAAATGTTCTTCAGTTTAAAATATTTTATTTAGAACAATAACTCAAGATATATATGAATAATGATTTTATTACAGAAATATCTCCAAAATCTTAGAAATCCGTTTGAACAGTAAAACAATAGATTTACAAGAGCAAACATTGTGGCAGGGGATAAAAATTTAAAGTACTTCCTTTTCTCAAAATTCTCATAATCTAGTCAATAAAATAGACAACTCCATAAAGTTTAATATCATATTTTAACAGTGAAAATATACTCTGAATTGTTTACACTATACATTAATTTACATAATATATTAAACAATAAAATGCAATATTATATATTTCATTCATGTTGTACGATAAATATTTATGCACAGGTATATAAACGTATATTTATAATATATATATATATATATATATATATATATATATATATATATATATATATATATATATATATATATATATATATATATATATATATGTGTGTGTATTTTAAAGAAATTTATATCATATAAAGTATGTCAGATTAAAACATCACACTTTAAACAAATAATTTTTGATTTATAACTCTAAAAGTTTTTTTTTGCTAGTATATTTTACCAAATGTGCTATAATTCTAGAATTTCGATATGAAAGGAAATTGCATGTCAAATCCAGTAATTTTTAAGAATTACTAACATAATTATATATTTTCAACACGTCAATTAAATTAACTCATTTTCAATTTAACTAATAAAAAAGTAAAGTTTAACCTATAGCCAAATACTTTTAATAGTTTGTTATGTTGTGAAAATATTTTTTGTGCAGTAAGTATCTTAATTCAATAAGTATCTTAAATAAAATTGATTTTATTTAACCAAAAGTTTTATCCGCTTCGTAACCATATCAATTCATCTTAACCAAAAGATGAATAGTAAAAGTTTCTTTCTCTTACATAGTAATGGAATATTAAGAAGACTGTTGCTTTGACACTTCTTTTTGGAAGATGTAAACTCATTCACGGAAATTATATACATGATTATGTTCTCCACTTTATTTTTAAATACTGATAATAATGTAGTTAATTTTTAAATGCTTGGAAATGTCATTAACCCTTTATTTCCACAACAGCCGTCGATGGCCGAATAGTCGAATCCATCTTAGAAAATGTCCTACCCCTTCCTTAGTGTGTGACTGCTGATAGCCACGTGCAAGCCGGATACCTGTGAACAGAGGACTCAATGTAAACATCCGATGGTAGAAGGTGTTCTTCCATGAAAATTTTGGTCTCATTAGCCTTCGTGTTGCAAAGAAGTAGACCGTAGAGCTCCAGACCAAACTATGAAAATTTTACAAAAGGTTGATGGTTGGTTAGTTGGTTTGAGTTTATTGGCGCAAGATCCAAGTTAGGATATGCTGCCAAACAAAAAGGAACATATTGAAACATAATTATAAAATTGAAATGTAGAAGAAAATACTAAATATTTATGAAAAAATACAGCAAAAGCAAAATAAAGACTGACATTAAAACATTAAAACATTTAAATGTCATTTAAAACATTAGTGCTTAAGAGAAATTCAAATGATTTGGGATGAGAAGTTTCGCCTAAAAGTTCATTTAAACTAGGATTAAATGAACTTTTAATCCTAGTTAGATTAGCATATTAAAACAAAATTATATAGTTGAAATGTAGAAGAAAATACTAAACATTTATGAAAAAATACAGCAAAAGCAAAGTAAAGACTGGAATTAAAACATTCTTGCATATTTTCTGCACGTTAATGAAATTAACTCTTGTTTCTAATTTAACTATAAATATAATTGTAAATTTAAATGTCATTTAAACCATCAGTGCGAAAGAGAAATTCAAATAATTTGGGATGAGGAGTTTCGACCAAAAGTTCATTCAAACTAGGATGAAAATTTTTAAAATATGTATAGTAAAAACGTTTTAAAGCAGTACATGAAGTTAAAATATGATGAACAGTGAGATGAGAATGACAAATGGAACATTATGAAGTAGGCTCAGCACATAGTAAGTGTTTATGATTGAGTGGCCAATACGACGACGTGTTAAAATGACTCACAATTTTCGATTTCTGAGAGGTGACCAAAATGAGATGGACGACCTAATGGAGTGAAGTCTATTTTGAGGTTCTGTGTTCCATTCTGCATTCCAGAGGCCATATGCGATACCAGATTGCTCTTTTTATATCATTGTAAGGCAGATGATCAGAATAATATGCAGTTGCCTGTCTCACCAAAGCCTCAACCATTCCGTACAAAAAGTTGAGAAACACTTCTATAACATGAAACATTTCAGTTCTATTATTTTCGATTTTGCAATTGTTTACTTAGAATGGCAGGTGAACAAAAAAGACTGATGGAATTTGTTCAAATATGCTAACCGGAAGACTATTAAAATTCCAGTATGTGGATCTTTAAGTGTTAAATTTTAGAACTACTAGAATAAACATTAGGAAATACTCATTTTCTCGTATTCAGGTAAATGATAATTTAATTTTCCTCTATTTTACATCTAAATTTCAACCTATAGTTAAAAAATATTTATACATATTTATCATTCATTATTACATTTTAATTTCCTATTTGAGAAAATATACTCTGAATTTTCCGGAATAACATCTTTCTGAAAGAAATGCAATGCAAAAGCTGTTCTTAGCAATAATCTCAAAGCATTATCATCCTGGTATATAAGTATATTCCTTTTTTAATACTGCAAGTTTTATTGATTTTTTATGTATTTGTTATTATTCAATTCGTATTTAAAATTTCTCATCACGTCCTATTTTTGATGGGTTAACGAGTTTGAAATAGTTTAAATCTGAAGATACTTTGAATTCACACTTGTAACCAGACATTCGTTGTTGAGAGAAATTTCGACCATTTGTTATTCTATAGGTATCTGGAAAATAATGAGATCTATTGCCTACAGTACTTTTTAAGGGCGGAAAATGCATGTAATTCCTAACTTAAAAAATTCATGGCGATTTATTCCATTTTCTTCCATTTATTTTCGTGGCATCTAGTAAGAATTTTAAATTATGTTACACTGGCCAGTTTTAGAATTTTGTCTGATAATTTATAGCATTTAGAAACATTTGTAGTGTGTTAACTTACCTATAGTTATCTCAAATCTTCAGTATTTTGTTAAAATATTATATTACTTACTCACTTTAATTATTTGTAAATTTAGATGCAAGTTTTTCCTTTAGATTGCTTAAAATTGAATTTCCTAAAATGTCAAATATGAAAGACTTTCTTTAGGTTATAAGTGGGCAATATACTGCTCATATATTTTTTGCATGATTTAAAAACTTGACGTGAATTATTTAAACTGGTTTTGCTTAAAAAATTTCTTTATTATTATTTTTCAAAAATAATTTGAATCATTTAATTGATAATATAGTTCTTTAACAATATATAGCTATTTTAATAAAATAAAATCTTGTTGGGGAGTATTTACTGTTAAAATGATTATTTATTTTGCTTAATTTTGCGTCATTAGATAGAACATTTTATTCTAAACAAAATGATAGTAATATTTTTCAGTGTACAATACTTGTTTTCTAAGCTATGAGTTTAAATGTGAGCATTAATCTATGGTATCTTGTTAAGCTTTTGTATATAAACAATTCATTCAACCCCCCTGCTTTTACAGTTTTTACTTTTTATCACATTTAGTATATTAAAATTATCGTAATTCTCCAAAAAATGTCCCAGAACTTTTGAATTACCTTAACATTTTAGACCTAAATTCGAAAACAATAGTTTTGATATTATGTGTTGTTTTCTCTGAAAGCTATAACTGAAGTACTTTTTATCTTACATAAACCAGAATCGGAATACTAACATAATAGAAAAATTGTAGTTTTCTATTAACTTTTGGGTTACTTCCGGCCATCGGAAGTAGCCGTTTATCTCCAATTTCCGATTACTGAACGGCTACTTCCGTTTACTATCCAGTTGAAATCTGATTATAACTACACATGTGCGAATATTGTTTTACAAACTGAAAATCGCCAAAGGTACTAAAAGATGGGGAATAATCTGATCTAGCCATTTAGATATTTACTTTCCAAAACTCTAATTAGTTAAAAAGACAATAATTGAACTAAAAAACATATTTTAGATAGCATATTCATGTCCATCGTTGACTACTGGTGAATATATAAACGTCTTCCCATTTTTGTCATCATTAATCACCTGATATTGGGTGGTCAGTGTAAAATACGTATTTATCTACACCTATAAAATTTAACTGCATTTAAAGTATTTACGGATATAAGCATATGAGTCTGTCGTTCTTATGTTAGGATTGGCACCTAAAACATAAATTTCATTTCTTTCCTGTCTCTTCGATTTGCTTCTGCCCCCCCCCCTTTACTCCTCTCCTTTAACTTCTTAATAGCAACATCGTACTTTACGGCCATAGTTCGGACTGTCAAATTCCAAGATTACCACTGGATAACTATCACTCCCTGTTTCGATCCGATGTCCGTGCTATCGTAAGATAACTCTCAGAAATTAATATTCTGGTAACTAGCTCTAATAATTGAAAAATTACTTCTCTTGTATCTAACAATAATCTATTTCCAATTTTACCTTGTCTTTATTCTTCCAATCCAAACTGAAGTAACCTAATTATATATTTTAACTCCTTAAATCTTATTACTTAAGTTTGTAAATATTATACCAACTGAAGTCAATATCTTTGTGCCTATTTTCTAGAAAATTTTGAACTAGGGGTCTTGCATATGGAAGTTCAGTTCCAAACAATTTCTTCGGGCCGCTTCTATGAGGCAGTCATCTTACGAACCACTAAATGATGAATTTACTTAGGTCATTTACATTCCAAAATTACCATGAGTTGATATAAATTAATGAAAACGAACAATTAATGTGTGGCCTAATATATTGGTCATCGTTATAAATATTAGTCTTAAGATATAATTTTCTATTGTTAATTAATAACATTTACCATCAAAATATAATGATATTAAAACCTCCTTGTTTTATGAAAGTATAAATATATAGATAGAAGGGTATTCCGAGTTTTTTAAACAGTAATTAATCAATGTCAGTGCATCACATACATAGAAAGTGGCAATAATTTCAAATATTCATTAATGAAAACCAAAAATAAATGTGTCACGCATGATATTGACTACTGTTACTACTGTATATCATGAGGTATGAATGTGACAATAGTTTCAAATATTCACTAATAAACACCAAAAAAACGCGTCACGCAAGATATTGACTACGGTTACTACTAAGAATCATGAAGTATGTATATATACATGTCAGGTCTAAAAAAGGGGTAGTTGGAAATTACGTGAGTTAAAAACGATTTTAAAAAGGGAACTCTTTTATAATAATAAAATAAATGAAAAGGCCAACACAGCGTAAGCTTTTGGGATATTCCGGTCAGGCGGAAGCATTTTTGAGCTATTTGATGAGCTTGCAAACAGATAAGATCAGTGAGCGCATGAACATGGAACTGTGAACAACTATTCCACGCTTAGCTCCTCTACGAACAAGGAAAATGGCGCAAGTTTCTCTCACATAGAACTATGAGTTAATAAAATTATTATTATCAAGAATACTGTTTAACATTCGCCTTAATTCTGGACCACGACATGTTATTGATGTATTTTATTTATATGTAATACACTCTATCCTCAAGATGTCCCAATATTAAAACTATTTCCTTTTATAAGAGTACAAAAATATCAAGGATACTTCTGATTTTTTAATACTTTATTAAACTCGGTGTATCACATGCATAAGAAGCAATACTATTCTCATATTTATAGATAAATCCAACTCTGTAAAATATCTTATAACAGAGGGAAGTTTATTTCTTTACTATGTTTAAAAATTCCTATGACATTAATAACAAAATATTATCACGGATTTTAAAGAAATACCATAATTTAGCAACTTATTTTAACAACTATGCAGTCCTGTTTGATACATATTTTCAACTGACGGATCTGTGACTTTTAAAAATTAATAGCAATCCCGTAATTTACTTCTGAAGTCAAAATGGGGTTCATAAAATTAATGATTTTTTTTCCATCGAGAAATATCTTACCATTATTTTACTAACTTAAAATAAGTGGACAGTTAAAAATGTTTTAATGTATCTGTCACTACTCTTCTGTCAAAATTGTATATTAAAATTGCATTAGAAACGTATCAGTGTTCCTTTCAGATATGTGCTTTTGCATCTAATCAATAATCTAAGGTGTCAATGTAAATAAACATTGCATTTTCCCCCCACGTTGCTTTTACGGTTTTTTGAACAATAATTGATTCATCTCTACGTATCAAACACATAGAGAGTTATAATATTCTCAAATATTTTCAGATAAATCTAACTAAATATGAAAAGTTCTGTCATTGCCTTTTATGACATACGATGTGATTCCATTCGTATGTTTCACTGCAACTTTGTTCGCTTGAATGGCCTGAATAACTGGTTTTGGCATAACTATCCCATTTCTCTTACTGATGATGTCATTTTGTACTCTTTTAGACGCTCGAGTGTAAGTATTCTTTATACTGTTTTTTATTTAATCCGATACTTGTTCTCATTTCGCCAAAAACGTTCTTTTATAAACATATAGATGTTCTTCCACGTTCGATAACGTACCGCATCGGAAGAAGGAGAACGTTCTTATCTCGGTGATGGATTGTCGAAAACGACGTCGAATTATAGAAATCGACTTATATGTCTCATTTTCAAGCAGTCGATAGCAAGAGAAATGCAGATTTAAATAATGCGAGTATCTAAAGAAAGTTTATTGAAATTTCGAGGAGGGGGGTTCTTTTTTTTCCTGGAAGATGAGCTATTTTTTTAAAAAATGCATTTTGTATAGATATGTGATTTCAACTGAAATAAAATTTTTAGTTTCATTCTTTAGTCGTGGCAATTTGTTCGGAAATAAGGAGTACAAAACCATTTTAGGCCCAGAATGTAATTTAAGCAGACTATTTTATTTTGATGTTTCTCATTTGAGTATTATAATGCATCGCAAAATGTTTTACCCAAAATATAGTTATGGAAATAAAACCGTAGCATTTGTTAGACCGATTGGAATATCTAGTGTGAAAAACTGAAAATGCAGATTATATCTTCAGAAGTGTTCTTTAATATTAAAAATGTGAATGCAATTCTGTAAACTCTAAATTTTCTTATATATACGCAGGAAATCCTTTTAAAATAAAGAATACAGAAAATTTTTTAAAATTATAATTAAAATATAAAAAATTAAAATTTATGTCAAATAAAATTAAATTTATATAAAATTAAAAAAAATTAAATTTATGTTTTGAAAAAAATGTCAGTTACTGGTAACATTCAAATAATTAACAAATTAGTTCCAAAAGTCACCGCTAGGGGATTATTTGGCGCTGTGTATTAGAAAATAGAACGTTAACAAATGCAAATGAATACGGAATAAAATTACCTTTTATTATACATATTTTCTGATTTAGTTCAAGTGCAATATGGCAACACTTTTAAAAAGCTTAAAATCTACATAAACACCGATGAAGTCTTTTGATCTGCAATATCACGTACGCTAAGCAGAAGAAGTTCTTTACTCTAATTTCAGTTTACATCCACTGGCACAGTTAATATTAAAAATGTGAATTCAGTTCTGTAAACTCTAATTTTTTTTATATATACTCAGGAAATCCTTACAGGATATAAGTAATTTAATTATTAAAAAATTTAAAATAAAGAATACAGAAAAATTTTTAAAAATTATAATTAAAATATAAAAATTTAAATTTATGTCAAATAAAAATAAAATTTATATAAAATAAAAAAATCAAAATTTATGTTTTGAAAAAATGTTAGTGAGTGGTAAAATTCAAATAATTAACAAATTAGTTCCAAAAGTCACCGCTAAGGGAATATGTAAGGGAATAGCGTTGTGTATTAGAAAATAGAGTGTTAACAAATGCAAATGAATACGGAATAAAATTACCTTTTATTACGCATATTTTCTGATTTAGTTCAAGTGCAATATGGCAACACTTTTAAAAAGCTTAAAATCTACATAAACACCGATGAAGTCTTTTGATCTGCAATATCACGTACGCTAAGCAGAAGAAGAAGTTCTTTACTCTAATTTCAATTTACATCCACTGGCACAGTTAATATTAAAAATGTGAATGCAGTTCTGTGAACTCTAATTTTTTTATATATACTCAGGAAATCCTTACAGGTTATAAGTAATTTAATTATTAAAAAATTTAAAATAAGGAATACAGAAAAATTTTTAAAAATTATAGTTAAAATATAAAAAATTTAAATTTATGTCAAATAAAAATAAAATTTATATAAAAAAAATTAAATTTATGTTTTGAAAAATGTTAGTTACTGGTAAAATTCAAATAATTAACAAATTAGTTCCAAAAGTCACATCTAGGGGAATATTTGGCGCTGCGTAATATAAAACAGAGTGTTAACAAATGCAAAATAATACGGAATAAAATTACCTTTTATTATGCACATTTTCTGATTTCGTTCAAGTGCAATATGGAAACACTTTTAAAAAAACTTAAAATCTACATAAACACCGATAAAGTATCGTAATCTGCAATATCACGTACGCTAAGCAGAAGAAAAAGTTCTTCACTCAAATCTCACGTTACATCCACTGGCACAATTAAGAAATTAATTTCCGTATTCATTTGCATTTGTTAAGACTCTATTTTCTATTACACAGCGTCAAATTTTCCCCTACCATTGACTTCTGGAACTAATTTGTTTTTTCGCGGAATTCGGGAACTACCAAACTTCGGACATATATATATATATATATATATATATATATATATATATATATATATATATATATATATATATATATATATATATATATATATATATATATATATATATATATATATATATATATATATATATATATATATATATATATATATATATATATATATATATAAATATATATATATATATATATATATATATATATATATATATATATATATATATATATATATATATATATAAATATATATATATATATATATATATATATATATATATATATATATATAATATATATATATATATATATATATATATATATATAAATATATATATATATATATATATATATATATATATATATATATTATATATATATATATATATATATATATATATATATTATATATATATATATATATACATATATATATATATAATATATATATATACATATATATATATATATATATATATATATATATATATATATATATATATATATATATATATATATATATATATATATATATATATATATATATATATATATATTATATATATATACGCATATATATATATATATATATATATATATATATATATATATATATATATATATATATATGTATATATATATATGTGTGTATATGTATATATATACATATATATATATATATATATATATATGTATATATATATGTATATATATATGTATATATGTATATATATATATATATATATATATATATATATTATATATGTATGTGTATGCGTGTGTAACAGTAATTTTCGTATATAATTCATTTTTAATGTACAATTTTTAATGTATATAATTCATTAGTTTTTTTATTTTAATTCATTACATTATTCATTTAGGTAAATTTCGTATATTATTCATAAGTTTTCTTTTACATAATTCATTAGTTTTTTTTTATTTTAATTCCTTACATTATTCATTTAGACAGTGTTAAACACGCTGTCTAAACTCTATATTTTTACAAGCTATACGTAATGAATTAATATATTGTATTTTAAAACAAAGAACTTTAACATATGTATAACATTTCTCCCTAAAAATTGGAATTGATTAAATATTCTTTAATCTTCCTTTATATTAATTTATGTCATTTCATTTCTGAAACATTATTAATTATTTTAAATCTTAAAAAATATATTTATAACAAAGCTTGGTGGTTGCATAGTATAAAATATAACAATATATAAAGTTTCATCATTATATAAAAAACAATGATTTGATCTCTATGTTCTATAAATTTCTAAAGTAATCAGTTTAAATAAATTATCTGCAAATATTTCTATCTTTAAGAATA
>CM063504.1:175472157-175532157 GCA_032207245.1 Pardosa pseudoannulata | reverse complement strand
TTTGTTTATATATTTCAATATAAAATACGAAAAGTTGGTTAAAATATTAAATAGTTTTCGATATGTTGAGATTTAACTGAATAACTAAATTTACGCGCAAATCTCCCGCTCCCAGTACAATTCCTCTGCGAAATGTACCCGCACACAATGTGTAAATGCATTCTAATGATAATAATAATTATTATTTATTTTTAACCATTTAAAAATTATATTGTATAGCATAAATTTTTAAAAGAGGAAAAGTTCATAATGAGAAATATTTATATAATATTCCAGCAATAAACATGTTACACATCTCTTACATTTCTAATATTTGTTCGCTGAAGTATCTGACGTAAATTTATCATATGTACACTATATATATGCAATTTATAGATTTTAATTCATATACGTACTTTTATTAAGCTGTTAACTGAATAAGATATAAAAATAATATTTTCATTTTAATAGAGATAAAAATACATACTTTTTGATTTAGAAGATTTTATTGTTTCCAACATATTAAGATTATTATTAAAATTTGGTTATATCATGTATTGAGCATTTATTGAAGATTTTATATTTCAATCATCGATCTTAATTTTTTACATTTTGGTTTTCACTAGAAATCAGTAAATTTCCTAAGAATCAGTATATTTCCTATCACTAAACCTCAATCTTGGTTTATTAATTTTTTATGAGATAAAACAGCAAATTCTGTTTCCTCAATTCGAAAATTCAGGCTATATGGTTACAGCATGTACATCTTGGTTAATTCATATCTAGAGCGTTCTGCTGTACCTGAGAAAGACAAAAACTTTAGTTGTATAAACTTTTTGTTACAATAGAATGATTTTCTTAATTTGAAGAATATTTTTTTTGTTTACAGGCTTGCTAGTAGAGTGCTAGTAAGTGTAGCGTGCATATAAATGACTCTTCTATATCATTAGAGTTGGTGCTACATCTTAAATACCAGGGTCTTCTATTGTAAAGGTTTTTAGTGGTTTTTTTTTTTTTGGTGTCCTCAATCATACTTTAATCCATGTCCGATTTTGCATAAAATTAAATGTATTTTACTCCCAAATCTAAATTTTGAATTAGACAATTGTTGAATTAAACAATTGCCTATGCATTTGGAGTAACAAGATTAAAAATATTATTGAAAGAATATTATACATAAGTCCAAATTATACCATAGGAATATACTTTAATTCTAGTGCAAATTTATTATTTAAAATTTTCATTATTATAAGGCTTGATCAGAAATTCAAGTATGCTGGTGGGGTTCTCGTAAATGTGACTAGTATACGGAACGTTTGTTTTGCACCCAAATGAATTTGATCTTTTAAACATAAATTAGCATTACTAGTCAATATCATGTAAGTAGTGATATTGCCCTGAGAAGTTTTGTTCAATTAACTTTTAAGTGCTTATTTATATACCAATAATTAAAATTCACTAGTTATAATAAAATTAAATGCATTCCATTACAGTCTATAGAATCGAAAGAAAATTATTCGACAATTTTCTTTTTATCAAACGGAATAAAATTGTAATTAAAATTAAGTGTAGTTTTAGATTACATCAATTTCTCTATAAGTAATATAAAATACTAACTAACATTATATATATATATATCATATATATATATATATAATATATATATATATATATATATATATATATATATATATATATATATATATATATATATATATATATATATATATATATATATATATATATATATATATATATATATATATATATATATATATATATATAATATATATATATATATATATATATATATATATATATATATATATATATATATATATATATATATATATATACATATATACATATATATATACACATATATACACATATATATATACACATATATATATATATACATATATATATATATATATATATATATATATATATATATATATATATATATATATATATATATATTATATATATATATATATATATATATATATATATATATATATATATATATATATATATATATATATATATACATATATATATATATATATATATATATATATATATATATATATATATATATATATATATATATATATATATATATATATATACATATATACACACACACATATATATATATATATATATATATATATATATACATATAAATATAAATATACATTTGCATATATATGCTCTTAAGAGGCAAGTATCTCAGCTCTTACTTTTAAATAAAATATACACCTTTCAATTTTGACACTTTGATTCTCCCTCTCATATCGAGTTTACTAATAAAAAGCGGTTCTATTATTTCTCGGACATTTATTGGTGAAGATTATATTTATGAATCGCTCTTCTTCTCTTCTATTTTTTTTCCATTTCGTTTCCTGAAGAAATCGGTGCGAGAATATTCCCTGACACTGAAGCTCATTCTTCATTCACAAATATTAGCAAAAATTGAAAATAAAACTCGGGAGTATCTCCTCCCAGTTCGAGAAGGAAGAGTGGGGGGGAGGTAAAATAATCGCGTTGTTGAAAAATGTACGCCAGTGAATCACTCCAGTAAACGCGCCCCACACGAAATAAAATTTATGACAGCTTTCATTCCGGAAACTTGCACTCAAGAATTTACTTTTAAACTTCAAATAAATGCTTCTTTTCAGTAAGTAAAGCAAAAAAAAAAATTCCGCTGCATCGTATGTATTGATTTTTCTCAGTGATAAATTGCGTTCATAGTTCCCTTGTATCTATTACGATGAAATATCGATAGAGGGCTATGAAAATGTGGATTCCGATGCCTTTAAAGAGTCTTTGTGCGCTTGTGTGTGTGAGCTATGAGAGCACACATGCGCATTCCTGTTTTTTTTATTGTGAGATACATCCGATTTTGATAATTTCTAGATTTGTTATAAGGATAAAATATTTAAGTAAATATATTGCGTGATATTTTATAGTGTTTAAAGATGATTTATGTATAAGTTATTTCATCAGTTGAAATTATCCGGTACTTTTTCATCTATTTAAGATGTAAAATGCATCATTTATTTTCTCTACAAAAGCACATGTGATGTGTAAATTACCTAAATTTTGAAACTGTTAACGTATTACTCGAAATATTAAATATGAGTAAGTTTCTTACATTTATTACGATGAAATATTAATATAGTCTATGGAAATGAGGAATGCAGTTCATTTCAGTCGTCTTTATATATATATGGTTCTGTTTTATAACTGTACATAATCACAGTCCCTTTGTCATACTGAGAAAAATTTTATATACTTTTACTGATGTTTAAAAGTGATTTACGGATATATACTATTTGATCACCAGGAATTATCCAATAAATCAAAATACATAGTAAATCTTGATGACTCTTTTAAAAATTTTTCATTTAATTTGTTTTTTTATCTTTAATATGATCCAGGAATTAATGATGTACACCCTGAGATATAATTTCACACCTTCACCAGTGGCAATTCGGCTTAAGGCCAGGCACCCCAAATATGCTAAAATGCCCGATTTTAAACAATTCTAAATTTGTTTATTTATTAAAATAGTAGCCTTTTTTTATTCTTGTAGATAAATTGTGTTTAGTTGACGAAATGTAAATTAATTTTTTAATATACAGGCGAGATTCCTTTGTTATACGGTGAAATCAATATGAATATTATATTTACCATAATATAAAATATTACGGTATACATTAAATGTTATTTGTTAACGATATGAATTATATCACTCAAATTCTTTCTCAATATCATGAGTGAGATGTAAATTACCTGTAAATCGAAATTTCTTATTTAATATTGTTTTCCTAATTATGTAAACTGGTGAACAACTTTCAATAAAATATCGTATTTATGCAATTGATGATGTCCAGTTGTTATGATCATATACAATTGAAGTGTCCTTAGCACCTTCTTCCTTGCTTCTCACCTTAGTACTAAACCTCTTGGGAAATACCCACAGATTTACCCTTTAGTTTCTTTGCGTATACTGCCTCTACCAAAGATCTAATATTTTAGTATGGCTCTATGTAGCATGATATTCCCGTTTACCCTTGTTGATATACATACACTTGAACTGCACAATTTTTATACATGATATTATACACGATTGTGAACAAACATATAGCTATGAAATGAATTAGAGAACTGTTTCTCAATCATTAGAAATTAAGTAAACCTCATATTAAAGAGAAATATGCAATAAAAATAAACTTTTATGATCAAAACTTTTGCAAAAACATTGCTTTTAATAGCTAAGTATATCTGAAAATATAAGCATTTTTGATGAAAATGGTAAAACTTTTAAGACGGAGGAAACTAAGAGAACTTTCACGTTAATTCTGACTGCTTAGATCTATAATTGAATAAATAATTCTTTTTTTATTTTAGAAGAGCCCACCAATATTATTTTAAAAAAATTAACTCAATTAATACAGAATGAATATCCAAAAAGAAATATTCACCAAAAACCATCTACTTATTATGAAAATATGTATATATATTATACTTTTACAGTTATCGAGTAAGAATATTACTCTTGAGACCTTTGTATTGATGGCCAGTTGAAAACAGAATAATTTACTTAATAACACAACACATTACTAAGTGCTAATTTTGGCACTTTAACCAAAATATATACTGGGGTTGACCTTGAGCAACCCCTATGTGTACAGCCGGTTGTATAACTAATAACGAATAATTGCTGAAAAGGAATATTTTTGTAGCAGCTTTGTTTTAGATATCAATGACACCTTGCTAGTAGACGCTTAACTTTAGATTTAATTATTACATTGTATGCGGGACATGTACTAGTACGTTTTCTGACGATTGATACTTGAGCGCGGGTCACGTACTAGTACGGGTTATTGTAACAACATAGTTTGTCTGTGTGTACAAAAATAACGGTATATACAGAAAAAAGAAGCCGAATGTTCTTGTCTACTTCATAGATGCTAGAAAAATTTAGACAATTAAAATCTAGTTTTACTTTAGTCGATGTGCAACCACCGAGCGGGAAGGTTGATTAAAAAATCAATTGAGATTTAAAATTAAATGTTAATTGTTCTTGAGAAAATATTATATATATGTATATTTATATATTATACGTATATATATATATATATATATATATATATATATATATATATATATATATGTATATATATAAATATATATATAATATATATATATATATATATATATATATATATATATATATATATATATATATATATATATATATATATATATATATATATAATATATATATATATATATATATATATATATAATATATATATATAATATATATATATATATATATATATATATATATATATATATATATATATATATATTATATATATATATATATATATATATATATATATATATATATATATATATATATATATATATATATATATATATATATATATTATACGTGTATATATATATATATATGTGTGTGTGTGTGTGTGTTTGTTTATTTGTCTATTTATATATTTGTTAATAACTAAATTTTTCCAAAACGCCCACTCCCGGTACAATTTCGTCGCGAAATGTACCCGCACACAATGTGTCACGATCATGATACTCTTTGTGTGAATTGAACTATAGGAGTTGTAATTAACCAACAGTTATGACAATGAAATGCTTATTACAGCTACTAAGTAATTGTTAAACTGTTCAATTATGATATTTTATTTCAAAATATATTCTAGTAATACTTATTTGCTCTGAAAACACATTTTTATGTGTGCATTAAAAATTTCTGAAAAATATATGCCGTTTCTAAGAGGGAATTGATTTTTTATTTCTTTTTATAAAAGTAAGTTGCATTTTATAAAAGTTTTTGCAAAAATTGTTTTTTATTAAAGTATTCAATACTTTTACACAATTATATTTTTATTTTCTTTCATTTAATTTTTGCAATTAACCATCATTTATGACAATGAAATATTGAACACTTCATTCAGTAATTGTGATAACTGTTCAATTGTGAACTTTTACATCAAAATGTATTCTATTATTTCTTAATTTATATTCTTAAATGCATTCTAATATTTCAGAAAAATATATGCCGTTTCTGAGAGGTAATTCATTTACATTTTTTTTATGAAAGTAATTACACATAGATTAAGTAATTGTAGAACTGTTTAATTGTGAGTTTTTTTTTTCAAAATTTATTTTCATTTTTCTTATTTGAGCTGAAAACACATAAAAACCAAAAAGAATTTCGGGAAATTGTAGGCCATTTCTGAGAGGTAATTCATTTATATTTTTTATGAAAATAATTTGCATTTTATAAAAGTTTTTGAAATAATTTTTTTTTATTAAAATATTCAATATTTTTACAAAATTATTTTTTTTATTTTCTTTGATTAATTTTTGCAATTATCCATCATATATGACAATGAAATATTTAAAACATCCATTAAGTAATTGTGAAATTTTTCAATTAGTTTCATTAGTTAGAGGGGTTTTTTTATTTTTTCAAAATGTATTCTAATATTTCTTATTTGCTCTGAAAACCCATAAAAACCATGAAAAATTTTAGACAATATATGCAATAAGATTTAACTTTTTTTTTTATAATTTCTTTTATAAAAGTAAATTGCATTGTATACAAGTTTGTGCAATAAGTGTCTTTTTTATTAAAATATTCACTATTTTTACAAAATTAATTATTTTTATTTTCATTGATTTAATTTTTGCAATTAACCATCAGTTATGGATATTTAACACATTCAATAAGTGGAAAACTATTCAATTGTGAGCTTTTATTTCAAAATGTAATACTTATTTGCTCTGAAAACACATAAAAATCATGAAAATTTTCAAAAAATATATGCCGTAATTTATTTTTCTATTTTCTTTTATAAATGTAATTTGCATTGTATGGAAGTTTGTGCAATAATTGTTTTTTTAATTAAATAATTCAATATTTTAAGAAAATTATTTTTTTCTTTGATTTAATTTTTAAATTAATATAAAGCCTCAAGACTTAATTATTTATATATGACATTTAAATAAGATTTAACAAACCGGGGGAAAAAGCGAAATTTACGATCTACAGATTTTGGATCGTGCCTCAGTGTATTTATTGAACTACAACATAAGCCACAACCTTAATTAATCAATACCAATTCCTTCAAATTTTCCCCCACGTTTCTACAAAAGCCGATCATTGATTTGTGCAAGACGTCACCAGTTGTTACCTTTTGTCTCCAGCAGTAAAATAGGTTAGGCGTGGGAGCGAGGTAAAGCTTCCAAATTCGATCAACAAGACGAGCCAAGGCAAAGTGTTTATTTTCTTTCTCTTCTTCCCAACAAACAGAGTGCCGGGCTAATGAAGTGAGCTGACTCGACGGGTCCTGTGCTCCCGGTGCCTCATCAGCCGCTTTCCATCGCAATTTCATCACTGATTTTCTTTCCCAATGGGCTATTTCCGCTAAGGTTGTCGTTTCCATTCGCAGCCGTTCGCTTTCAAAATGGACCCATATTAGCGGAGTATATAATAAGGTCTACGACTCTCTTGCCTCGAAAGCTTTTCGCTTCGTTCTTTATTTGTTTTTTTCTCTCCCTCCTAATACACATCGTCGTTTGCGTACTTAAAAAAGTTACTAGAGTTCGAATATTTTACTTTTGCTGTACGTCGAAATAGTAATAATAAAGGAAATGCAAAAAGATTTCACGCTGATATAGGTTAAAATGTAGGAATAAGGACGTGGGGAGGCATTGTATCATAATACTGGTAAAATAATTCGTTGCTATTACCTTCGAAAATTTTTAAATTTGAATATAGAATATAAACTAAAAAGTATTTAAAAATAGAAAATACACAGATACATTAATGCATTTATGTTTTTATGTTACTCATACATACATATGTATATACATGTATATATATATATATATATATATATATATATATATATATATATATATATATATATATATATATATATATATATATATATATATATATATATATATATATATATATATATATATATATATATATATATATATTTATGCGTATGTATAATAAATTATTGTATTACCATTCGTGTCGATTTGTATGTTCATTTATGCATGTAGAAGGTTTTCCTTAAATTTGATGGAACCGAAATTAACTATGGTATTAAAATGAAGTACTATCACTGAATTAAAGAAAATATCTATTTACATATAATAAATATAAATACATTAAAGAAATAGGATACATTAAAGAAATAGAGTTAAAAGTATTTAAAAATAGAAAATACATAGATTTGTTCTTATTTTATGTTTAGTCAAGCACACATTTATATGTATATACATATACATACTCATATGCATATACACATATATATATATATACATATATATATATATATATATATATATATATATATATATATATATATATATATATATATATATATATATATATATATATATATATATATATATATATATATATATATATATATATATATATATATATATATATATATATATATATATATATATATATATATATATATATATATATTTATATATATATATATATATATATATATATATATATATATATATATATATATATATATATATATATATATATATATATATATATATATATATATATATATATATATATATATATATATATATAAATATATATATATATATATATATATAATATATAAATATATATATATATATATATAATATATATATATATAATATATATATATATATATATATATAAATATATATATATATATAAATATATATATATATATATATATATATATATATATATATATATATATAATGAATTTTGTATTACCATTCATATCCACCTTTAATTTATTTATGAATGTATAAAGCTATCCTTAAATTCGATGCTTCCGAAATTAACTATGGTATTAAAAGGAAGTACTATCATTAAATTAAAGAAAATATCTATATCCTCTAATTCTACGTATTATTACAAAAACGTGCATTAAAAATTCATTTTACAAGTATAAAATTTATTGATCCAAAAATCATCAAATTTATTAGTTCTTAGAAGCAGACTAATATTTACTATCCTTTACTATATCTATTACATTTACTATTAATATCATATTATCTCAGCTATCATTTTTGAGAGATTACACAACACAAAATTGGAGAACAATGGTATCATCGTGTTTCTAAAATACAGATTGGATCAAGTTCTGTTATGATATATGCTGAGTGCTCTGATACATTGTTTTATATAAGACAAAATCTCAAAAACAAGTACTTCCTGTATCCTTAAGATTATGTTTCCATAATATGTTTTCTTTCAGTTTTCTTAAGAAAAACCTACATTTTTACTTTACTGTTTAATATATGATACATATTTATAAAGTATTCTAAGTTTGGAATAAGTTGTTCTTCAACAATAGAATTTAAGTATTTAAATATTTCTTGAATTAAGGATCATTAAGTAACTACCATATGTTCGAGGCAGTGGATTGATAAATTAAGAGCTACATATCCATTGCTCTTATAAATACTTTATGTTAATATATGGACTTCAGTTTTACAATCTTATATAATTCTTTACAATTTTTACTTTACAGGATACATTAAGAGAGAGAGAGAGCAATAATTAAAACAAATATTTATTACTTTCTCACTTATACATTATAAACATTTAAATATTTAACTGAGCTTATGGTATTGTAAAACAAGATAGGTTCTAATCTCAAATGCATTTATTTAATTGAAGTTAATCTAAATGTCATCATGTATCTGAATTCAGTACGTGTTTCTAAAAAAGTAAAATATATTCAAAATTGATTTTTTTTTCATAAAAAATTAAAAATTTTACTATTATTCCAATACATAGAATAATACATCATATTACTCAAGCAGTTTCTTTGAACTATATTACAAAGATTGAAAATTTTTGGATATTTTTAAAAGGCTATTTTATTAAAAATATCTAATTTATTACATGTAATGCTAAGAATATTCATTTGAATTTTTAAATGAGTAATGATTAATATCGTTTTTTATTATTATGCTGATATTACCAGCCGTTTAAAAATCTTAGACTAGATAAAATAAGAAAACTCTTAAGTGCGAGTAAAATTTAAACTGTATCAATTTCCATAATGACTTGTAATCAACAGAGCAAAATAAAATATAGACATTTCTTGTAATTCATATCTAGAATAAAAAATTCAAATAAAAATAGAAACAATATTATAAAATAAACATAAGCTATAACATTATAAAGTAAACATAATATATAAGCTTTAAATTATACGCAAACATGAAATCCATAAAATTTTATAAAACTTCAGCTCGCGTTTTAGCTTGTATAATTTTATAGAATACTATATATCATAATATATTTTATAAGGCTTTGTTAAGAACATGTATTAATTATAAATACCCTTCCATATTTGTATTCTTGCACTGAAATATACACTGTTTTACAAATAGTTCAAAGAATTATTTTTCTAGGTTATTCACTTGAATCAATATTTAAAATTACGTTTAAATAAAGTATTATGATTTCTATTATAATTTTATAGAATACTATATATCATAATATAGTTTATAAGGCTTTGTTAAGAACATGTATGAGTTATAAATCCCCTTCCATATTAGTAATCTTGCACTGAAATATACACTGTTTTACAAATAGTTCAAACTATTTCTTTTCTACGTTGATCATTTAAATCAATATTTAAATTTAGGTTTAAATAAAGTATTATGTTTACTACTATAATTTTATAGAATTCTATATATCATTATATAGTTCATAAGGCTTTGTTATTTTCGAATAAAAGTAAAAATAATATTTTCTTTAAACATAATTTAAAAAAATATTTTAAAACTACCATTGATCTTTAACAAACGAAAATATATTTAAAGTTTTAGTATTTATGTATCATTTATATGTAATATAATAAACTAACAATATTTGTGTTAGTAATAAAACTATATATTATAGTTTTAATATTTGTTTATATTGTTGTATAAATATAATTCGATTTAAATATGGTTTTGAATATTTAAAACACATTACACTTTTATCTAAATTTATTTAACAATCATATTTCATATTCGCATTTTTTATTTATTCTTTGACATACACAGTATAAATCTTCGTTTATCGGGCTTTAAAAATATTATATAAACACAAACGCGTCCATAAATATGCGTAATATATGTCTGCGAGAATAAGAAACGGATCATTAAAGTTTTGATATTGTTCACGCTTCTTATAATGGAGTTTCCAAGCTCTCAGTTCCAAATTATTTCATTTTCCTTATTCATTTTCTAAGGAGATTGATAGCACAATTTCAGGATAAACATTACAAAATCAGAATATTTTGTAAGGTCAAATTCTGCTTATTCAACCTTTTTTACGGTAGTTGAATAGAAAAAATTCATTTAAATAGAGAAAAACTCAGAAAAAAAATTTTACTCTAGCATTAAAGAAGTTCTAATAATTGTCAAAACTAGTAACTTATATTATGGAATGAAATAAAACTTTTTTAAATATTTAAGGTGTGTACAAAAAAAAAGTAAAATCCACTTAATAAAACAAAGTTTGAAATTTCTAAATTAGTAAACAATTTTTCTATATCAAATAGAAGCTAATTATCTAATTTATTATGTGAACCACAAACATATTAAAATCATAAATGTATTTTATTTCACAGTATAATATGAGGTATATTGTTTATAAATATTCAATTTCTTGCGAGAATTTTTAAATTTAAAATGTAAAACAATTTTTCAGTTTTACATTTTTCGAATGAAAGAGATATTTTACTTGAATTTAATATAAAAATTTAGTTTTAATAGACCTAATCGAAAAGTTGTATTTGCACTGTCTAAATTTCATTTACTTTTATTTACAACATAGTTTCCCAGGTCTCAGGGTTCCAGAATTATTTTCATTTCCTTTTTCATTGTATCTGAAGGAGATTAGATAAGCCAGTACAATTTCAGGACGAACATTACAAAAGCAGAATATTTTGTAAGGTCAAATTCTGCTTCTTTTACTTTTTTAAGGTAGTTTAATAAAACAAGTTAATTTAAATAGAGAAAAAAGAAATCAGAGCAAAAATTTTCCTCGATCATTAAAGAAGTTATAATTTTGTCAAAACTAGTAATTTATGTTATGTGAAGCAATAAAACATTCTTAAAAATTCCAGGTGTGCACAAAAGAGTAAAATTCCACTTAATAAAACAAAATTTGGAATTTCTAATTTTGTGAAATATTTTTGTATATCAAATAGAAGCTAATTATCTAATTTTATATATAAACCCCAAATATATTAAAATCATCATTAAAATTTTTAAGTTATACTTTTTTCGAATGAAACAGATATAAAATTTAGTTTTTAATAGACCTAATCCAAAAGTTATATTTGCAAGATTTAAATTTAATTTATTTTTACTTAGTGCATAGTTTCCAAGCTCCCAGGGTTCCAGAATTATTTTCATTTCCTTATTCATTGTATATGAAGGAGATTGGATGCCAGCATAATTTCAGGATGAATATTATAAAAGCGGAATATTGTGTACGGTCAAATTCTGTTTATTTTACTTTTTTTATGATAGTTGAATACAAGTTAATTTAAATAGTGAAAAAAATCAGAACAAAAATTTTCCTCCATCCTTAAAAAAGTTATAATTTTGTCAAAACTAGTAAGTTATGTTATGTGAAACAATAAACCTTTTATAAATATACCATGTGTGCACAAAAATATGTAAAAATCCACTTAATAAAACAAAATTTGGAATTTCCAAATTTGTAAACAATTTTTCTATATCAAATAGAAGCTAATTATATAATTTATTAAGTGATCCCCAAATACATTAAAATTACCATTAAAATTTTTAAGCTTTACTTTTCGAATGAAACAGATATTTTGCTTGAACTTAATATTAAAATTTAGATTTTAATGGACCTAATCCAAAAGTTATATTTGCACCCTTTAAATTTCATTTATTTTTATTTAGTGCATAGTTTCCAAGCTCTCGGGTTTCCAGAATTATTTTCATTTCCTTATTCATTGTATCTGAAGGAGATTGAATGCCAGCACAATTTCAGGATGAACATTACAAAATCAGAATATTTTGTAAGCTCAAATTCTGCTTATTTTACTTTTTTAACAGTAGTTGAATACAAGAAATTAATTTAAATAGTGAAAAAAATCAGAGCAAATAATTTCCTCGATCTTTAAAGAAGTTCTAATTTAGTCAAAACTAGTAAGTTACGTTATGTGAATCAATAAACCTTCTTTTTAAATATACAAGGAGTGTACAAAAAAATTAAAATACACTTTATAAAACAAAGTTTTTAATTTCTTAATTTACAAAAAAAAAAATTCTATATCAAATAGAAGATAGTTATATAATTTATTATGTGTCTACATTTCAAAATCTTTGTATGGTAGTTAAGGTATAAAAATAACAATTATTTTACATTTTTCGAGAATATGTTATTTAAGTGAATCCTTATAATTAGAGATTTAATTATGTAAGACTTTTAATTTCTCAATATTTATTTCTGAACACTGGTATTGTTTATTGCATCATATTTGATATATGAGGGTAGCAAATATCTTAACTATTTGGATTTCACTTATCAAGTTCATAAATTTAATCATAAATTTCATAATGAAAAATAAAAAATAAATAGTTTTTAATAATAATCTAACTAATAATCTAATAAATAATCTCTGAGTGGAAACATTTCCCGATGGGATAAATTATCATATCAAAATTAGAAATGCAAAAATAAATATAGATGTTCCCTCTGCATCATGTAACGCAATCTTAATATAAAATTTTTTTTCATAAAAATAAAATATAGAATGAACCAAATTACTTTATTTTTTAAATACATCACTTTTTTTTTAAACATTAAATAAGAAGAAAATTAAATATTAAGATCTTTATCAAATAAAGAATATTTTCTCAATTTAATGGAACTAAAAAATTTTTTAAAATAACTATTTTTAGATTTTCTAACATTAGAAGTTAATTCCTTATAAAAAGGATAAAAATAAGAATATGTTATTCAATTCTGTTTGATTAAGTTTATTGCATCAGATTTGATATATGACGGTAACAAATATCTTAACTATTTTGGTTTTATTTATTAAGTCCATAAATTTGATATGTATATAATGAAAAATAAAAAAATAAATAGTTTTAAAGAATAATCTAATAATCTAATTATTTTATTAATAATCGCACCACAACATCACTTGGCACAGTTCGGCATTCATTTAAAAAGCCAAACTCCCTAAAAATTAGAGTATATTCATCGAAAGATGTAAAAAATCAAAGATACATGTCTACGTTTTAAAATCTTTCTGTATTAGTTAAAGTTTATTTAAATTAACGATTTTATAAATTTTTCGAAAACATGTTACTCAAGTGTATCCTTATAATTAGATATTTAAATTATACAAGACGCTTAAATGCTCAATATTTTTTCTGAACTTTAACATTGTTTATTGCATCAGAGTTGATATATGATTGTAACAAATATATTTACTATTTTGTTTTTATTTCTAAAGTTCATAAATTCCCTCTGTATATAATAAAAATAAATATTTTTAAATAATAATCTAACTAATAATCTAATTAATAATCTCTGAGGAGAAAAATTTCCCGATGGGATAAATTATCATATCAAAATAAGAAATGCAAAAACAAATATAGATGTTCCCTCTGCATCATGTAACGCATCATGTCTTTGACCAATATCCGATAATCTGTAATATTTTTCATAAAAATCACCACAAATTTCAAGAATTGAACCAGAACATACTTTTATTTCTCCCAAAGCGATACATCGGGAACTATTTTTTTTAAACATTAAATAAGGAAGAAAATGTCAATATATTAAACTCTTTAGTCAAAAAGGGAGAAAATGAATGTGGGCTTTCATTATTTCATAATGTACTAAAAAATAATTTTTAAAACCTCACCACAACATCACTTGGCATGTGTTTGGCAATCATTTAAAAAGCCAAACGCTCTAAAAATTACAGCCTATTCATTGAAAAATGTATAAAAATCAAAGATACATGTCTTTTTCAAAATCTTTGTATGGTAGTTAAGGTTTATTAAAAATAACAGTTTTATAGATTATTTGAGAACATGTACTCAATTGTATCCTTATAATTTGAAATTAAAATTATGTAAGACGTTTAATTGCTCAATATTTTTCTGATTTTGACAATTTATTGCATATTTGATATATGACAACAAAATCTTACTATTTTGGTTTTCATTTATAAGCATAATATAGTATATAATAAAAAATAAATAGTTTTAAATAATAATCTAATAATAATCAATTAATAATCTCACAAATTTTTTGGATAGTTTTCAAAATAAGTTGCATAAAAAATATAGATGTTTCCATCATGTAAAAGATATTTAAATACGTAATCTGTAATATTTAGAAAAATTTTTAAGAATTAAGCCGAATTTATTTTTTCTCAAAACATGATTTTTTGTTTTAAACAAATAAGAGAGAATGCTTATATTACTCTTTTAAAGTTCATAATATTATTTATAACAAAAAATAATTTTTAAAACCTCACCACAACATCACTTGGCATGTGTTTGGCAATCATTTAAAAAGCCAAACGCTCTAAAAATTACAGCCTATTCATTGAAAAATGTATAAAAATCAAAGATACATGTCTTTTTCAAAATCTTTGTATGGTAGTTAAGGTTTATTAAAAATAACAGTTTTATAGATTATTTGAGAACTCAAGTGTACTCAAGATTTTACTCAATTGTATCCTTATAATTTGAAATTAAAATTATGTAAGACGTTTAATTGCTCAATATTTTTCTGAAATTTGACATTGATTATTGCATCAGATTTGATATATGACGGTAACAAATATCTTAACTATTTTGGTTTTATTTATCAAGTCCATAAATTCGATATGTATATAATGAATAATAAAAAACAAATAGTTTTAAATAAAAATCTAATAATCTAATTAATTATTTCATTAATAATCGCACCACAACATCACTTGGCCGAGTTTGGCATTCATTTAAAAAGCCAAACACCCTAAAAATTAGAGTATATTCATCGAAAGATGTAAAAAATCAAAGATACATGTCTACGTTTTTAAATGTGTCTGTATTAGTTAAGGTTTATTAAAATTAACGATTTTATAAATTTTTCGAAGACATGTTACTCAAGTGTATCCTTATAATTAGAGATTGAAATTATACAAGACTCTTAAATGCTCAATATTTTTTCTGAAATTTGACATTGTTTATTGCATCAGATTTGATATACGATTGTAACAAATATATTTACTATTTTGGTATCATTTATAAAGTTCATAAATTTCTTCTCTATATAATAAAAAATAAATAGTTTTAAATAATAATCTAACTAATAATCTAATTAATAATCTCTAATCGTGAAATTTCCGGATGTGATAAATTACCATATCAAAATAAGAATTGCATAAACTAATATAGATGTTCTTGCTGCATCATGTAACGCATGATATCTTTGACCAATATCCGATAATCTGTAATATTTTTCATAAAAATCACCACAAATTTCAAGAATTGAAGCCGAATTTACTTTCATTTCTCCCAGAGCGATACATCGGGAACTCTTTTTTAAAACATTAAATAAGGGAGAAAATGTCAATATATTAAACTCTTTAGTCAAAAAGAGAGAAAATGAATGTGGGCAAGGAAATTTTCAATGATAGCAGACCTGGAAACACCAATATTTCTTCATCGTTTTTGCTTCTCCCTTGGTCACGGAACGAGCACTTTCTCATAAAAAATAAGAAAGAAAATGCATCGTTTTTTCGATACATTTATACAGGAAAAAAATGCAGTTTATTTATTTCATTCTATTCCAGTCAATCTCTCGTATGAGTATCTCCGATTTATTTTTTGACGGCCGTTTTCATTCGTTTTTTTCTCACATTTATACCTAAATATATATTTTTCTTCAACATCAGGCGTGCGCAGTTCCAGGAGTTTCTTCCCCCTGCATTTAATGCTTTTTTATTCACCTTGTATTTATTTCCCCCCCTCCTTCCTCCTTGGTGTAAGCTTTGAACCCTCTTGTACAAAAACGTTTCTTCACTGCAACACATATGGCTGTTTCTCATCATTTCTTATTTCTAAGGGGGTTCATTTTTATCATTTTTCGCTCTTCCTCTATTGGGAAGTTCTTTTATTTTTCTGTCTCTTCTCTTCAGTTCCTTAAAGTAGCTTCATACTGGCCATATATACACTAGGCATAAATAAAGCAACTGTCTGGAACAAAAGAACTCTCTTGTACCACAAAATTTTATAAAGTGTAGTAAACATTCATGTTTAGCTTTGCATATGTCTGCAAGCATATTTTTCAAAAGTATTTAAAATTATATAAATTATCTTAGTCATAAATTACTTTTAAGTATTTGTATCTAGTGCTATTTTACAAATGATGCATTAATTTATTTCTTTATTTCAATTTAAGAACTCAGCAATTAATAATAAACTAAATATTTTTACTGTGTTATTTTTAACTCCTTAATGCACATTTCTTTTAAGGTGGACCAAAAAAATAATTTTTTTAATGTAAAAAACACAATTTATAACGTTGTCTTGCTAAGAAAATTACAAAAATACATAAAAAATCAAAATTTTTATTGCAATTTTGGATTTTGATAACATTGCAGAAATTAGTCGTTTACAGCTCACAATCCCATGCAAATGATAAATATCAATAAAACTATTGTTTTTTATTTGCTTTCGCATTGTTATTTTTAATTCTCGATTGTATTTGAAAGTGAAAAATTATAACAACATAAAGTACAACGGCGCTCGAATCGAGTAGAATGTGCACAGTTTGTCCAGCATAAAGCTGCCGAGTTAACTCGAGCTTGCACGTTAACCCAATTATACTGTTTTTGAGAAATTGTACTAATTTTCAAAGATTTTTTTTGGAAAGATTGATTTTATTTGACTATATTTCAATCAAAGTAAAATAAAATTTTTTTTGTTTTAAATAAAATCTCTCCTAGAACATAAAGAGGTTCTAATTTTGTCAAAACTAGTAAGTTATGTTGTGTGAAGCAATACACCTTTTTTAATATACAAGGTGAGCACAAAAAAAGTAGAAATCCACTTAACAAAACAAAATTTGGAATTTCTAAAAATGTAAACAATTTTTTTATATCATATATAAGCTAATTATCTAATGTATTCTGTGAACCCCAAATATATTAAAATCATCAATGTATTTTATTTTACAGTAAAATATGCTCTGTATTGTTTATAAATATTAAATTTCTTGCGAAATATTTTAAATTTTAAAATGTGAAACATTTAAGTTTTACATTTTCCGAATTAAACAGATATTTTACTTTAATTTAATATAACAATTTAGATTTTATTAGACCTAATCCGAAAGTTATATTTGCACACATTAAATGTCATTTATATTTTATTTCTTGCATATTATTTTAAATATTTTGCTACGTTAAATGACAAAAGTAAGAAACTTTTTCGAAAATAGAAGCGTTATATAAAATTTGCAAAATAATCGTTTTAAAGATGTAGGGCATTTTGTTTTATAGTAAATCAAAGAAAAAATTTTATGATAAAGAACTTTCACCTGGAAATGCACTATGTACCCTTAGTACGTGTTTTCTTTAAGTTATAAGATCACTTCTTTAAAGTAGCTTACATCAGGTATATACAAACAAGGCTAAAATAAATATAATTTGTGAAAATAAAGATATATTCTGCAATAAAATTTAGTACATAGGAAAATTAGTATTCACTTTCAGTGTTTCATAAAATGACAAGTATATTTCTGAAATCTTTTTAAAATTAACTAATTTGTTTTGGTCATAATTCAACTTAAAATGTGTATACAATCTTAGTCTACAGATGATAAATAATACTTCAAAATATATGAGCAACTAATATTATAAATAATACTGATAGATGATAAAATAATACTTCAAAATATATGAATGTCTAAATGTTGATTGTCGTTTGTAATTGTGAAATAAGTTATGAGTTTATTTTTTGCTAGTACTATTTATTAGTCTTTTCAAGCATTATATCAATAACATGATAATCAGAATCATATCAAAAATCAGAAATATTTTGTACTAACATTATTACGGAATCTTTCAGAGCAAACTATTAATTGTCTATTTTAAATAAATCAAGCTGTAGTTATAGTTACAGCTCTAGTAAGTTAGAGATCTCTATAGCCAGGGCTCTAAAATTGCATAGATTTAATCAAGAGTTTAATCACGATCACCTAGATGTTATATAAAAAATATTCAAAATATAGTCCATTTATGTAAACAGGTGCAAGAATTAAACGCAAAGAAATAAATAAATAAAAATTATCAATTTCGTAAAAAAGTTTTACGAAACACACTTTCTATCTGTATATTACTTCAAAAATTAAATTATTCAGTTCAAAGACATGACATCTATCTTCTATAAACTAAATTGACTTTTAATATTTTTTATTTCGTAGGTAAATTTCCACTTATTTTTAATTGCCTACGAATACATGCATCTGTGAACTAATGAGATGACTGTTAAAGAGCAGTGTTTGCATGTATATGTGCTGTAACGTCACAGCTGAAAATAGGTAACTTTGGTAGCTTTATGGTCGAGAAGGTTTCTTCAAAGGCTTCATGAACACAAGCGAGATTTTGAAGAAAGAAGGATTTATTCTGATATATACAAATATTTACATCATGTACATTCTCGACATGGCTCATTCATTTCGCTCGCCGAATAACAACTCTCAGCGTTTTCTCCCACAGCAAACGACACTCGGCCCTCGTGACGTCACTCGAAATCCCCTACACCCCCTCTCTGTCTTTTCTAGGGGAGAGGTTAGGGAGGAGTGAATGGAGGAATGGGGACCCCCCAGATAGCAAACACGTTCGACTGACGTCAGAGCTAGCCGTAATACACAAAGAAACACAATTTAAAATAGTTTTTCAGTAGCGTAATGCTACAGAGCATGCAAACACAATTGCGGTAAAAAAGTGAGAGTTACATGCCTAAAAGTTAGTTACAGGAGCTCTGTGTGATACTGGGCAAATCTTCTCTAATTCTTTTTTTTTCAATTTATATTATTTATATATTATCATATTTCTAAGCCATTTTAAAGTTTTTATATCTTAGATTTCAACTAATGCTTCCAAAATTAACCGTAGCCTTGAAATTTGTCGTAATTCAGCTTAAATAAAATAAAAATACATACACCGTTTTCTTAAAAAATTTCACGGATGCATATCATCTCTATGGTTTTAACATTGTTTTAATATTTGTAGCACTATAACATCCTTCCCTGAAATATAATATTAAATCAATATTTTTAAAATCATTTTAAAGTAATTTAATATGCGTTTGAAATAAAATATTCTGCGACTTTTTGTGTACTGCAAATGATGCAAATCTTTTAAATATTTTATATTAATTATCATATATTAATTATATAATAGTATAATTAATATAAGATATATTAATATTTTATATTAATTATTTAAGATACTAGAATTACTCTATGGCATTAATATTATTTGGAAAAGTATATGTCATTGTACTTGCTATTTACTATTGCCATTATTAATTTTTAATTGAAAATTGTTATTATTATTGGTCTGTATTTACCTGACTACTCCATTACTATAGCAAATGTGTTAAGTCTAAGACAACCATCCCCGTAGATACTAGAATTACTCCATGGCATTAGTATTATTAAGAAAAGCTTATGGTATTCTACTTTCTAGTTATGTTGTCATTATAAATTGATAATTGAAAATTGTTATTATTATTGGTCTGTATTTACCTGACTACTCTATTACTACAGCAAATGTTTTCAGTCTAAGACAACCATAACCGCAGATACTAGAATTACTCCATGACATTAGTATTATTAAGAAAAGCATATGGCATTCTACTTGCTATTTACTGCTGCCAATATTAATTGATAATTGAAAATTGTTATTATTATTGGTTTGTATGTTACATGACTACTCCATTACTATAGCGTTGTACTCTACTTTTTAAATTTAGTACGTAAATAGCAAGTGATTTAAAGATCCCACACCAAAACAACGTTTCCAATGAAGTTAACATATAAAATAAGATCAACATAATTGCAGTTTTTTTATTTTATATTTTTAACTCAAGTTCGCTTTTACTTTGGGGGTAGACGCCCCAGGGCAGAGCGTGCAAGCCGTACCCACAGTAGGTTAGGCTGCCCCCTAAGGAAGCTCAATACTGACAGAAAAATTTATAAAGACGTAACTATAACGTACCAAATGAGTTATACAAGGCTTGCTGAAATAACTCAAGGAATAAGACACCAGATACATATGAGATAAGACTTACCCTATTGCAGACTCTTTATTTTACATTTCTGTTTTTGATGAAGAACAATCTGGTGACACAAATAAAACAAATTAAGCATCAATATGGAGTCTCCAAATACTGCTGGAGATTTTGGAACAATTCCCTGCCTCTTATGACGATATCTCTTTAGATGAAAAGAAAATGGTGGAGCATTCCCCGACTCTGATGAAGTTACCCATTCTCTCCATCTTGGCCTGCTTTTTCTCTGAAGGGACCTTCAAATCTACCGAGCAAAATCCAATGACTACTGTTGCCAGGGCTAAAGACAACTGACCAGATTTAGCAACCCCTCTTGTCCAACAGGGTCAAAGGGGGGGGGAGACGTCACTGGCATCTCAATCGTCCTTCGGTCAGTCTCCCTTCGCTGGTGTTGTCCAGTAGTATAACTCACTGTTACAGTAAATGATCAAGAAAAAAATTTTAAACATATCGAATCTTTAAATAAAGAGAATAAACAATGCAACTGGTACAAAAATTATGATGAAAAATGTTTAAGTAATACACGTTAAATTTCCAACTATCTCAAGTTAGAATATGTAGTCCATGCCCTAATTAAAATACCGGAAAATATCACAAGAATCTTTAACAAAACAAAGACAACAAAACTTTCAGCGTTAACTTCAGACGATCATGTAAAATCAAATTTAAGAAGGAGAGAATTAAATAAAACTGAACGTGTAGTTAATATTTTAAAAGAAATCAAAAACTCCGCATAATAAATCACTCTTTTATTTGAAGAATTCTTACAAGACTTTTTTCCCCTTATTCGACGTTGTAATCTTTCCTTTTTTAATGTACCTTACCTTGTTAATATCATTACCTAGAGCCCAATTCGCAGTGTACGTCTTAATCGATTTTTCTGTGTGTCAACTCGCATTCAGTTGTTAGTTGCGTAAGGCTTGGAATTTCTATTTATCAAATTATGATTTTCGCTCCACCAGTAATGCGTGGCTAAATTTAGTGCCAGGAAAATGGGAGATAAGATTTCTTTTCCCCTAACTAAAGTTACAACTTCTCCCCAAACGACGAAAGAACAATACACCGAAGCGAAACTTCAGCATGAAACAATCTTATTCAGATAACGTATTGCTTGTTATGGAGCACTTGAGTTAAAGTATGACACTGGCCTGTTTCTTTTGGCAAACATGGGGCAGAAAATAAGGCTAAAAGGGGAAGCTCAAAAATAATTTCCAAACATTTCTGTGCATGCCCCATTTGAACGTTTTTGGATAAAGAAAAAAAAGAGAGACCGCCGTGCAATATATTTTGGGGACAAATTCGTTCGATTAAGTTCTTTGTTTATGTAAAATACTATAAGATAAAACTTTGTCTTTGAATTCTCAAAATTTATTATACTGTAGTTGAAACCATTTTCTTTTAGTCATGGCAAAGGAATAATATTACTGTATATATATATATATATATATATATATATATATATATATATATATATATATATATATATATATATATATATATATATATATGTGTGTGTGTGTGTGTGTGTGTGTGTGTGTATGCGTGTTTATCTATTCATATATATTATTCCATTTTACGTGCAATACAATTTTATGTTTGGATTTACAATAAACTTTACCTATAGCCATAAAAAACACATAGTGAATAAATATATCTATATATATATATATATATATATATATATATATATATATATATATATATATATATATATATATATATATATATATATATATATATATATATATGTCTGTATTATGTACACATGTATAATTATATGTATATACACATAATATATTATGTATTATGTAAATATATATATTATGCACACATACATAAATATTTTTCTTTGAACTCTCACTTAATTTTACTCTAAAATAATTGAAAAATGGTATGAGATAAATAAATATTTGCATAATTATGTGTGCATGCATATCCTTGTAGGTGTTTATTTACAGTTTCATACATAGATGTATACATATATTGTTGACATATACAATAAATTGTATGCATAAAAGAATGCCAGCAAATGTTAAACAGCAGTGTCAATTATACGTCAATTATACAGTTTTGATATCTAGTCATTTTTCGGGAAACTATGGCTAAACATATTTTAAAAAACTCGTAAACCATGCAAAAAAAACTCTCTGTGTAAAATGGTAAAACCGATTACTGTCTTAAAATGAAATATTTTCTATGCTCACGATGAAAATATATAGTAAAAATCAACAGAAAATGTGCTAAAGCCAAAACTAACGAAAATTCAAATATAATAATCAAAATCTTGTAATTACCTAACTGGAAACATATAGTTGTCATTCATTGTAGAAGAAATGTAAATATGGGTTATTAAACAATACAAAGTTTTTTATTATGTGCAATTGGCATCTGTGTAATTTTGAAAGGTAATTCTATTTTTACTTAGCCTTTGACATTATAAAATATTTTAATTTATCAAAGCCTGTTGCTGGAAATGAATTTGAAATTTTTATACACACACACACACACACACACACACACACACACACACACATATATATATATATATATATATATATATATATATATATATATATATATATATATATATATATATATATATATATATATATATATATATATATATATATATATATATATATATATATATATATATATATATATATATGTATATATATATATATATATATATATATTATATATTTATAATATATATAATATATATATATATATATATTATATATATATAATAATATATATATATATATATATATATATAAATATATATATATATATATATATATATATATATATATATATATTATACCTGTGTGTGTGTGTGTGTCTGAAATTTGAACCGGATTTTTATCTCAAACCAAATTCAGAGCAAGAAATAAAGTGATAAAATGAATTAGAAAAAAAAATCATTAGAATCAGTAATTTAAATTATTTGTTTAGGTTAGTTTTTTATTAAACATTTCTGTTACCATATTTTGTACATAATATGCAGTTATTGCTTAAAATTAAGTAGGTAATCAAAATATCAATTACTGGTATTTTCCCTACTTAAAATTGTAATAAAACTGCATTTAATCTTTCATTCCATGCTGCATAAGTAAACACAAATGGATTTTTAATTGAACATTTATATTATACATAAACGTAAAAGAGAGATTTTGATGAATAATATGCAATACACAGTTTTAAAAGAAATTCTTGTAAAGCTGACTAAATTGCTTTTCTCTTTTCAACTAAAAAATTTCCCCTATGCCAACACTTAAATTTCAATAATTAATTATGAAGAACCTAAAAGAGGTAAATCATTCAATAGTTGTATTATTGCGGCATAAAAAACCATAGAAGTCGCAATTAATTTGGCAATAATGACATGTAAATGCCTGGACAAGATTGTTAATAACATATAACCGTGTAGATTATAATACAATTGAGATTTTTTCAATTACATATAATTATACAGTTACTCTTCTTGTATTTTATTCACATTACGGCAGGTAAAGAAATTTAGAACTTACAAGTCTTTTCATTAATTGAGTATATCTTTTTTGTGTTTTCTCTATAATAAAAATATTTAACATCAGCCATCTAAATCACTATATACATAACGCATATTGGTATGTTTAACTGTTCGTTTTAATGTAAATTCATGATTAGGAGTGATAAGAAACAATCTACACTCTTTAGTAAGTTTTTTATCTGCATTCTTATTTTACATTATAAAGTTATGCTTATCAATGTTAATGGATAAATTTCATTAGTTACGTTAATTGAATTAGGACAAATCAAATTTAACTGATGTTACAAAAGAAAAATATGATTCTGTATCAAATACCAATTTAATTTTACTCTGACAAAATTATTTTTCAAATTTATTTATTTAGTCCAATGCAATTAATTTTCTTCTAACAAATAACATTAAAACATTTAAAAATATTTAATTAAAATATATCTCTCACGTTAGTAATTTATTATTTTTAATAATAAAATATTTTACTTATAAAAGTTTGGTATTTAGGATCTCTACTCAATTTTGTTTGCACTTTTTAATGTCTGTTGTTTATGCTTTTGTGTACTAATAAAAAAAAAATCCTAAAACATTTTAAAACCTTATAAATCAATATAGAATTATTGGTAATTACATAAATAAAAATATATTAAAAAAATTCGAAATTAAAATAATTGATTCAAACTTATAATTAAACAACAAGTCAGTTGGAAGAAGATTTCTATGAGACTGCCCATTTCTCTTTTTAAAACAACATAATGTACCAACGTAATAATGAAATAATGTAACGTAACGCCATAACATATTGTAACGACAAATGAATCACAATTACAACGAAAGGCGATAAAATTTGGCGACCTTTTGCCGAACTTTTTCAAACAATACGGAGAGCATTAACACAGGTCCTACTTTCCCCAGACCTGAGTGGGAACGGATTTTATATGAGAACTCACGGCCGCTTCATATAGCTTTCAGGTTTCTAGAAATTTCCACAAGCCTCTAGTAAAATCTAGAGCAATGGGTGGGCAACAAATGTCTCCAAGTTGCCAAATTTGGCGATATATCGCCAAACAAAATGAGTCTCTCAAAATTCTCCTAGAAGACAATATCTCGCCAGTTTGGCAAGATACCATACAAATTACATATTTACAGCATTCTTAACAATACTAAAAATAGCATTTAACAACAATAATCAATAAATTAATTCAATGCACAAAAATAATAAAAATGTCTAACTAAAAGTTTTGAATTTCAATTAATTTTAGCAATAATTAATATCTGGTTGAATTAAAATTTTGTAATCAGAAGTCAAAACGAGATTACTTCACTTATATTCATCGATATCACAATTCAAGAAGGCTAATGATGTTACGATTAAAATCTTCAGTGATTAATGAAAGACACATTGTATCTCTTAATGAATCAATCTGCCTTTCGTTTAACGAATTCTAGTACTTTAGCAAATGAATTTTTATGAAGTGTTACTCATTGAAGACCAGACATTGACCCTATACATGCATACATATATCTATTGATGCGATATCTGTTATATACATAAATACGTGTGTGAGTGTTTTAGTAATTTTTTATAATATAGTTCAATAAGGATTTTTTGTCTAGTTGCCTAAATTTAAATTTAAAGTTTCACGAAAATACTCAATAATTATTCGGTGACAAGGTCTATTCCCCATGTTGTTAGTAACAAAGATATTTTAAATATTTTTTTAAATAATGTTGATAATCATATCAAATATGCTATGTATTTTAATTATTCTACTAAGTAATATAGTTATTCTACTAACACACATATATAACAAATGATGTAAAATACCAGCATCATTGAGCAAATTAAACTTTTATTTGTGAAAAATGTCTTCTATCGGCAGTACTGTTTTATAATATTCAAAAATACATTCAGATTGTCAAAGAATGGAAAGCGTTTATGATCTGATCTATCCTCTTCCATCAACCTATCAACCTATTACCCATATTGTGAGTAACAAAGGTATTTTAAATATTATAAAGAATGCTGATAATGATATAAAATGTGCTATGGGTTTTAACTATTCTACTAACACACATAAAGTTATTCTAATAACACACACATATACCAAATGATGTAGAATACCATCATCTGTGGCAAATTAAACTTTTATTTTTCAAAAATTTCTTCTATCGGAAGTACTGTTTTATAATATTCAAAAATACATTCAGATTGTCAAAGAATGGAAAGCGTTTATGATCTAATCTATCCTCTTCCATCAACCTATCAACCTATTACCCATATTGTTAGTAACAAAGGTATTTTAAATATTATGAAGAATGCTGATAATGATATCAAATGTGCTATGGGTTTTAATTATTCTACTAACACACATAAAGGTATTCTACTAACACACAGATATAACACGTGATGTAAAATACCAGCATCATTGGGCAAATTAAACTTTTATTTTTAAGAAACTTCTCCTATTGGGAGTACTGTTTTATAATATTTAAAATTACATTCAGATTGTCAAAGAATGGAAAGCGTTTATAATCTGTCCTATCCTCATCAATCAACCTATCAACCTATCCCCTATATTGTTAGTAACAAAGGTATTTTAAATATTATAAAGAATGCTGATAATCATATCAAATGTGCTATTGATTTTAAGTATTCTACTAACACACATATAGTTATTCTATTAACACATATATCCCAAATGATGTAAAATACCAGCATCATTGGGCAAATTAAACTTTTTTTAAAGAAATATTTTCTATCTTGAGTACTGTTTTATAATATTTAATAATACATTCACATTGTCAAAGAATGGAAAGCGTTTATAATCTGTCCTATCCTCATCAATCAACCTATTCCCCATATTGTTAGTAACAAAGATATTTTTAATATTATAAAGAATGCTGATAATCATATCAAATGTGCTATGGGTTTTAATTATTCTACTAACACACAAAGAGTTATTCTACTAACACACAGATATCAGAAATGATGTAAAATACCATCATCTGTGGCAAATTAAACTTTTATTTTTCAAAAATTTCTTCTATCGGAAGTACTATTTTATAATATTTAAAAATACATTCATACTGTCAAAGATTGGAAAGCTTTTATAATCTGTTCTATCCTCATCAATCAACCTATCAACCTGTTCCCTATATTGTTAGTAACAAAGATATTTTAAATATTATAAAGAATGCTGATAATCATATAAAATGTGCTATGGATTTTAAATATTCTACTAACACAAAGATATCCCAAATGACGTAAAATACCAGCATCATTGGACAAATTAAACTTTTATTTTTAAGAAATTTTTCTATCGGGAGTACTGTTTTATAATATTTAAAAATATATTTTACAGTATGTTAAAGAATCGATAGCTTCTATAATCTGAAACATCGTTTTTAAAACTTTAGCAACGAAAGTGCGGGTTTAGGAATATTTTTCTGGATTTCTAGAACCTTAATCCTTTCTCTTGTAATATTGATATATCATAAGTACAAAACGTTTTTATTCATTTATGTGATCTGTAAATTAGTATGAATACATTATGGAATAAAAATAAAACACACATTTCAAATTAGAATTTTTAACTGGATATAATAGATTACAATATATTAAAAATACATAGTGTAAAATCATATCACACAAATGTAAATGTTCTGAAAGACATAAAGTTTTATAGATTGCATTTATTTAGGGCTCATAGATCACGTGCCTCTGTTCTTATAACAAAATATAACTCAGGAAGGTTTGTACTGTAGTAGAATATTCCACAATATATATTGAATTTATGTGTATTATCAACAAGCAGCATATAACATCTGGAATAAGCAAAAGCTTCAAACTGTAGAATACGTTTTGTTTTATATGTTTTCATACTAAGCACTAAGACAGACAGCGTTGAAGTATTTATAGAGGAAATCAGATATTGTTTTTCGTTTTAGAATAATACTTCAAGACTTAATAAAAATGTTTTTACTTTAACTCTACAGGAAATTTGAAACAGAACACAATAATTTGAGATATTTTGAAAACAAGCTGATAATTCCAAGGAAAGTGTATGTTTCCACTATTTTTATTTATTTTTAACCTAAATAAAATTTAAATATTTTGCAAAGTAAGTAATTATTGTATAAAAAAATACTGAGGTATTATTTAATTAACAGTTAGGGTAATAATATGAATAAAAGTAATTATTATATTTAATATATTTAGTATATTTAATAAATTAAATATAATTATTAAATATATTTATTAAGTAATAAATATTTAAATATTTTTAAATATTTTTTTATTAAATATATTTAATAAATTATATTTATTATATTTAGTATATTTAATAAATTAAATATAATTAATAAATATATTATTTATTAAGTATTAAATATTTAAATATTTTTAAATATTTTATTTATTAAATATATTTAATAAATTATATTTAACAAATATTATATTTAATATATTTAGTATATTTAATAAATTAAGTATAATAATTATATATATTATTTATTAAGTATTAAATATTTAAATATTTTATTTATTAAATATATTTAATAAATTATATTTAATAAATATTATATTTAATATATTAATTATATTTAATATGAACAAAAGTAATTAAATTTGTAACTAAATTTACTATGTCAAGTTATATGTGTTGTCAAAGATTGAATGAAATGATTTGTTATTGATTGACAATTGTCAAATTTCACATTTTTAATTCGTTAATATAATATTTTTTTTTAAATTATATTACTCTAAAATGTGCTGTACTGTACCTGTACTATTCCCTAATTAAAAATAACTTTTAGTATTTGATAGCTGTAACTAATGATTAATTATCAGTGTAATAAAATGATACTGTCTATCTGACGTCCCAAACATTCTTTAAGTTTTATCTTTGAATTCCTTACAAGTTTAAAAGCATAATAGGTTCACTGAAAAGTTGGACAACTTCTACAAAATCTAATCGAAGTCTAAATCTCAATCAGATTTCCAATGGAAACAGTGTACTGATGGGAAAATCTATGATAATGCTCGATTTGAATTGTTGCGGTTACACAAATTATGCTCTATTATTATGGAATGAATTTTGTCCCTGTTTCGTTCGCAATGTATATTACATTATACAGATTGAATAAAAAATTAAATGCTTAATACATAGTTTCTAGCTAAAGTTTTAGATAAAATTATTTATGTTGTCATTTATTTAGTGTTACGAATCAGAAAACAAATATGTGTTTAATATAACAATGGAATGTATTTAAAATTTAGTTATAAAAAATTGAGTTGTACTAAAACGTGTGTTTGATTACCATATCACGATATAATTTCCTTATCACATACTTCATGTACAACTACAGTACTTACACAATTATAACTAAAAGATTCACTGTAATAAATCTTTATTATTGTTTTACATAGAACCATCAAAATAGTAATTATTGTTATATGTTTTTAAGCAAATGTATTCACTTTACAGACTTAAAACCATGAGTAAACCAGATTTTATTGGCTTTATCATACACTTCTGCTAATTTTTGCTTTTCTAATTTTTAATAACAGTATAACTTTTTTTTTTAATTTTATCATTTCATGTAGTATCATTTTTAAACAATATAAAAACGTACACCTACTGAAAAAAGAATTGACTTACCAGGGTTTGGTTTTGGAGAGCTACGGTCTAAACAGGTAAATTTTGAAATGTGTATATTAAAAACTGTATAAAATTTTTGTATAAAATTACAGAATATGAATTATAACAATTCTTCCATACTGTAGACTTAAAGAACTGAAGATATAAGACATTTTATGAAAATTAAAAAACTAAAAACTCTTAAGATTTTAAAAGTAAAAAATTATTTTTTTCATTTTCTAAAAACAAAATATATGGCTCTTATTAATACAATTGGGGCTCATAGAATAACCGACATATTTAATTTGTATCTAATATAAAAAATAGTTTATTATTTGAAAATTTTATGAATTTTTTGGGGAGTATCAACATTTATTTTTTTTTCACTTTAAGTATATACTTTGTGCTATTTAAAAAAGTATTTTTTCATTATATAAAAAATTTTTTATGTTAGATCCACATTAATGACAAAGAAAATAGCTTATTCTAGTCACAATGGATTTTTATTTTACATTGAAAGGAAAATATGATTTTAAATTTAAAAATTTTCAAAAGTAAAAATGTCACTTTAATAAATTGGCTGTGAGAGTCAAGAAAAATCAAATAAAATTTACACTTTTTTTTACGATTTTTAATTTTTTTACTTTGCATTAACATTTATATAACGTGGTAACATTTCAAAAACAAGTTATTGATACATTACAAGATTAATTTTATAAATAAAACATCATCTATACTAAATATCCATAATTTATTACGCAATCATAATAGAATTAACTGTTTACAAATTAATACAGATAGAGATAAAAACATAATGATAAGTAGCGGCTGAGCACAATAATTGTGTTTTCATGTGTGAGAGTCATTATTCTGTTTATATCGAAAACTTAATAAGCTGTTTTATCATCTTCATATATCGAAGTATTACAAAGATTGGTTTCCGTTAATTAAGATCGTGAGTGTATTTAAGACTAATTCTTAATTGAGAATGTATTTGAATACCTATTATTTTCTTTATACGAACTTATATTTAATCACGCGCCAGCGCGTGATCGGCAGCGAATGTGTTAAAGCATAAATAAATTCTTTAGTTCTTTTAATAGTCTTTTGATAATACACAAATTTATATTCCCATATAATCTGTATTCAAAAGCTAGTCGTGAAACACCAGAAAAATATTCATTTTAAATTGATTAAGAACACGTATTTTGATCCCTTTTTTCGGGGCAATCTGTCACAAAACAGTCTTCATAAATTAAGGCCGTTAGAACTTTCTGGGATTTTCTATACTTTTTAAGTTATTAAATTATGTATATATATATATATATATATATATATATATATATATATATAAATGTGTGTGTAAGGAGTAATTTGTTTCATTACAAAGAGAAAATAATTTATAGTCGTAGCAATCTTCTGACCACAAAATAATACGTCTCGATTTAATAGTTTTATTATCCAACCAATCAGAAGCTTTAATTGCCAGTTTAGTAGAAAAGGCCAGGTGACCTAGATTAACTGTCATAAGTGAATTAAAGCACTTATGCAACAGAAAGTTTGGCCGTTCCTTCTGGAACGTACCACACTCTGTTCTTCTTTAAAACTTTACCGTTTTAAATGTACTTATGATATTACTGTATGTTTAATAAAGCATAAATAATTTCGTTAGTTCTTATAATGGTCTTTCTATAATATATATATTTATATTCGTTACAGCTGTAAGTTACAGCTGTTTAAACATCAGTGACAACTGTCAAATCAAAACGGAAGTAGCCGCTTCTGAACCGGAAGTTGTGAATTTAAAGCATTTTAAAGAGCATTTTCTCGACAAAACTTTTTAAATTTTCATGAACATTAGTTTAAACATTTTTCTAGCATTTTTAATAATTATCAACTTGGCAATAAAAAAGTTTTAAAGCAAGAATGTGTGGGGAATTTTAAACATATATTTTAATTTTTTAATAGTTAATTTGCTTTCATATATTTCAAATGTGATTTTCTCAGAACGGTATTTTTAATAAAATGGTAGAACTTGAAATGTGATTTCTCAAAAAGTTCTTAAAATATTTTGTTGAAAATTATTATGAATGCTTTTGATAGTATTTAATAGTAAATGACCTAAAAGATTTAAATTTGGATAATTTTCAATGATGTTACACTCATAGTTAGATATAAATGTAATGAAAACTCGTTAAAAATGCAATGTGTATGATTTTGAAGGACCAAAACTTTTTTCCAAATGTAAATTAAGCAAAGATTTTAGGTGATTCACTAGTCCAGTGTATAAGTAATGTATTGCATCAAAAAATATTGAAATAATTTAATTTACTAAAAAGTTAGACCTTTTGAAAAAACCCGATTTTTTTTACTAAATTTTCTTCATTTATTAGAAAGTTTATAAAAGATTCTACAGGAATAATTTTTTAAGTGCAATTCTCCATGATAATATAAAAATAAATCTAAAAATGTAAAAACATGAACTAGGTTCTATGTTTAAAGAAAAAAATTCTCCAAACGTAGACGCATACCTCAAGAAAATGCAGTTTATGTGATTTATTACTGAGCTTTCTTGTATTGTGCTGCTTCATGTCTATTTATCCCTAAATATCCAAAAGATTTTCCAGTTGATCAAAAACAAAATGATAATTTAAAAATATCTTCCAAATAACTTAAACTGGCTTATTATAATAAAAATGTAGGATGAGGCATATCTCATAGCTATAAACACCTCATAATTAGTCATAGCGTAATTAAAAAGACTCATTAATTTTAATATATTTTATTGAAATTAAATATTAACTGTTATAATAAAGATATAAAGAGGAAGAAATCCCTACTAAAAATACATTACCCATGTGCATTATAAAACAGCCAATTTTGTGAACATAGATGATGGAAAGTCTCGTTAAAAAGTGTTTAATATATTTGGTAAATCTTCCTTTATTTATACTACAATCACGTTTTCTTTAAGATATGACTTATCATCACTAGTGTGTCAAAATAGCCCCCGGTACTTTTCTATTTGCGTTTTCCCAAGAGAAACCAGTCTGATAGAATTAACACATTAAATATTTTACACTTAAAAAAATACTTCCTATTAGTAAATTTCTTTTCTAATTTATTAAAAGCAAACATAAAGTTAATATTCTTTTTAACAGCTCTTTGGTTTCTCATTTAGTAACCAGAATTTGCTTTAAAAAGAGTAAACTAGCGAGGTAAATGAATTACTCTAAGAGTTGCTTTTTTTAGGATAAGATTATTAAACTTTTATTATACACTTAAGTGTTTCTTTTATTAACAATTCAAAAATTACAAATAGGGGATTACATTTTTTCACAAATGTTTCGTATTGTTTGCTTATAGGATATTAACCTACGATATAAAATTAAATTAATTTTAATTTTCACATAACTTGTGAGGTCTTCTAATCACATTTAGCTTTCAAAATGAGATAATTTATTTATGTTATCAAAGGGACAAATTATCATTAACATAGAAAAAAATATCATGAATGAGTAAGAGTATATAAAGTATTTTATAGATCAGAGGTTTCTAAATCACGTAATTGGAGATTTGATACTTGTATGTTTTATAATTTACTTTAACTCTCGAAGAATGACCAGTCAGTGAAAAAGAATTAAGTTTTAAGTACATTTGCTTTCATATATTTTCAGCGATACACACAACGCTATTCATCCCTTTATTTCAGATAGTCGAACATGTTTTTAAAAAAATATGACTAAAAATGTTTCTTTATTAAGTTTTGTCTTCGAAGATGATTGGAAGCATCAGTTTAATTTTTATTCAATATTGCTTCCTCATTTCTGATTTTCTTTAATTTGTAAATATATATGCATACAAGTATATATCGAAATGTATGCATATATATATATATATATATATATATATATATATATATATATATATATATATATATATATATATATATATATATATATATATATATATATATATATATATATATATATATATATATATATATATATATATATATATATATATATATATGTATATGATATATATATATATGTATATATATGTATTATATATATGTATATATATATATATATATATATATATATATATATATATATATATATATATATATATATATATATATATGTATATATATATATATGTATATATATATATATATATATATATATATATATATATATATATATATATATATATGTATGTATATATATATATATATATATAAATGTATATATATATATATATATATATGTGTGTGTGTGTATACAAAATATAAGTCAACCAAAATCAAAGCAGATCAGAAAAGCAATGCAAAACAAATCCGCAATTAAGAGCTATGGAGAAAAATTTAAATTAAAATTAAATATAGTAGAGATTTATAACTTGCGATGCAGCAATACAAATTACCTTTTTTAATATAATTATGAAGATAAAAGAATAAACATATAAACAAACAAAAGCAGAAAGAATACAATATCAGACAAAGAAAATGAAAAATATTAGTAGTAATGATGTTGCCAATGACCGTGACGAGTTGTGACCTCGCACTTTATTTAAAGCATATTTATGTTGAAAAATATTCATGGAGGTCACAACATATTACGACCTGAAAGAGTTTTAAGTAGATAATATATTATTTTTAGTGTTCCAGTCTTGATTTCTTTCAGGTCGTGTAATTTTGTCACTTTCAGGAGAGTTGTTGCAAAATAAAACTAGTTTAAATGAAGTGTGAGGTTACAACACCCTGAGAATGTCATTAGCAACATCATTCCTATTAATATATTTCCTTTTTATGTCTGGTATTGTATTTCGTTGGCCTTATGTTTCTTATTTATTTATTCTTACATCATAATACCTGTTCATACTTTGCATCATAATACCTAATTTAATAAATGATTTACCTAATGAATAAACAAATAAACAAACATAAGAATATTGGAATAAAATATCAGACTAAAAAAGGAAAAATATTATTAATAACGATGTTGCCAATGACAGTGAGGATCTATGACCTCACACTCTGTTTAAAGCAGATTTATGTTGCAACAAAACTCAAAGAAGTCACAACATTATACGACCTGAAAGTGTTTTAGATAGATAATATATTATCTATCTATTCTTTCATTTTTGACTTCTTTCACGTCGTATGATGTCATGACTTTAATGAGGGTTGTTACAACATAAAGTTAGTTTAAATGGAGTGTGAGGACACTCCTCACTGTCATTACCAACATCTTTCCTATTAACATTTTTTTCTTTTTAAGTCTGGTATTGTATACTGTTGGCCTTATGTTTGTGTATTTCTTTATTCTTTTATATAATATATATATATATATATATATATATATATATATATATATATATATATATATATATATATATATATATATATATATATATATATATATATATATATATATATATATATATATATATATATATATATATATATATATATATATATATATATATATATATATATATATATATATATATATATATATATATATATATATATATATATATATATATATATATATATATATATATATATATATATATATATATATATATATATATATATATATATATATATATATATATATATATGTATATATATATATATATATATATATATATATATATATATATATATATATATATATATATATATATATATATATATATATATATATATATATATATATATAAATATATATATATATATATATATATATATATATATATATATATATATATATATATATATATATATATATATATATATATATATATATATACATATATATAAACAAAATTTCACAACAACTCGACAAGTGTAAGAAATTTATGGATTTAATTATTTCCAACTTTTTTAAAAGTCATATACGCCATAAATATTACCTCAATTATACGGCTAATTACGAAATCTAAACAATACAGCTTGAGACATTTTTCAGCAATTTCGTTGAAGTTATGAAAAAAAAAGAGAAGAAAATTTTACTTTCAAGCTGAGTATTTTTTTTATTACTGACACAACGGCACTTTAAGTTCTCGGTATAACGCTGATATTAGCATAAACGTGACATATTATCGATATACGTTTCCAAATTAATCTGTCATAAAACGCATATTTTAATTTCATTATAGGTTTAAAAAGTTTTTGAAGACTGTCTAGAACTTTTTAAATTTACCTGTGAAAATTAATTACTGTTTTTAATTTTGATGCAGAATACATAATTTAAATTATTCAACTATTTCTCCCATAGCTAAATCTTTAAATGCCCATCAAAAATAAATCTTGATTAAGGGTCTGCATTTTTTCTACAAGTATTTAAACACTATTTTAATATAAATAAGACATAAGTCTCATTTAATATAACAAAAGGAGACTCTCATTTAAGTATAACACACTTATACGAATATTGAGTTGTACGATGGGAGAAAATATTATTCCCGTACAGAATTTAACATTTCATATTAAAATCACCCTACGATTTTCTATATGCCTATATATACATATATATGTATATATATATATATATATATATATATATATATATATTATATATATATATATATATATATATATATATATATATATATATATATATATATATATATTATATATATATATAATTATATATATATATATATATTATATATATATATATATATATATATATATATATATAAATATATATATATATATATATTATATATATATATATATATATATATATATATATATATATATGTATATATATATATATATATACATATATATATATATATATATATATATATATATATATAAATAAATACATAAATATATATATATATATGTGTTTGTGTGTGTGTGTGTAATTAAGGAATTATACAGCTGCTGTACAAGGTAAAACCTAATCAGCTAGCAGTAATAAATATACAGTCGGGCCACATTGAAGAGAACAACACAAGACTAATTAATACTTTATTTTAGAGCTCCTAAAACCAACATCCTAACTAATCAAAAACAGACAAAATTAAGACTTAAAAATCACTCTGTTCGAATAGAGGTGCACCCAAGAGCGAATACAGAAATAAATTTCCCAAGGGACAAGACACTTTGTCAGCGAATTAAACTGTTATGATCAGAAAAACGAGACGCAATTTTCTAGCGACTGCCAGAAAGCGTGTTAAATAGACAGAAAGTTTACATCTGTAATACAGAAAGCTTTAGGAAATATATCAAAAGAGTTTTAAGTCGAGGACACTCCTTTGATTAAGACATTTAGATGCTGGGAAAAAGATTTAAAGAACTACAATGGGAGACTGGAGGATTTTAAGGAAATTTAAAAGTAAAATAATTTTGATATATGACATACACATATAATTTCGAAAATTTACTTTGTAAGTAAATTGTGTTCTACTTTATATGTATCTGAATATATCTGTACTGAGTTGTATGTCCAGAGAAATAAAATTGTGAGATATAATTCAAATACTTATTTTAATGAAAATTATGTATATTATAACATATAACAAAATAAATACCAGTTTATATATTTGTATACCAGAGTAGATATATATATATATATATATATATATATATATATATATATATATATATATATATATATATATATAATATTTTATGTTTATCATATTTTAAAATTTAGAAGAATATCATATTAGATTTTAAATCCACATTATTTTTATCAATGCTTACGTTTTCAAAACATCTGAATCCATGATTTACAGAACGCGAGAAAACCTCCAGAAAGAAACCTCGAAAATGATCTTCAGCGAAAGCTATCACTTTAAAAAGATACCATTTGCCCGATAAGGACCCGGATTACAGTCCTAGGCATTTAAAAGTGAAGCGTGTCTCATTCTTTCTTCTCAACTGAACATTTCACGTATCCGCGAGTCCATACTTCTCATTTAACATCGTTCTCCGGATATATCAGTAACTATTTAAATTTGATGCCTCATTTAACGAGGAACACGCTCTATTTCATCGCTCGTGCTCGTTCCCCTGAACTTAGGCGAAGGGACGTGTGCAGTAGAAATTCCCCAAGAGTAGATTTCAGTTCCTTCTCACTCACAGGGATTCAATTAGACAACGCTGCGCGTGATCATTTTTAAACTGAGATCGGAATACTGCGTCAATGAGAGATCGTGAAGATTCAGGAGGGAGCTATGTAGCATGAATTATTTACAAAACATACAGGTTTAACATCGTAATTAGTGGACAAACAGGGTTTTCCTCATTGATTCTCCCGAATGAATTTGAGTATATATATATATATATATATATATATATATATATATATATATATATATATATATATATATATATATATATATATATATATATATATATATATATATATATATATATATATATATATATATATATATATATATATATATATATATATATATATATATATATATATATATATATATATATATATATATATCTATATACATATATTTATTTTTTTATGTATATATATATTAAAACATTTAAACACAAAGACACATAATTAAACGCGGCATCCCTAAAATTTATAGGGTTTGGTGTCTAGGGGTGTCGTCCATCAAATTTGATGACAGACTCAATTAACGATAACACACATTTAATGACATAAAAACACAAAATATTTAAACATAAAGACAGATAATTAAACCAAAATGAAGATGCGGCATCCCCAAAATTTGTAGGGTTTGGTGTCCAGGGGTGTCGTTCATCAAATTCGATGATAGACTCAATTAACGATAACAAACATTTAATGACATAAAAACACAAAATATTTAGACATAAAGACAGATAATAAAACCCAAATAAAGATGCGGCATCCCCAAAACTTATAGGGTTTGGTGTCCAGGTGTGTCGTTCATCAAATTCGATGACAGACTCAATTAACGATAACAAATATTTAATGACATAAAAATACAAAACATTTAAACATAAACACAAATGATTAAACCACGAAGATGTGGCATAGACAAAACTTTCTACTTGAAGTTTAATATAGACCAGACCTTACATGGTCTTTAATAGACTGAGGGAGCTTTAGAAGATCAGGTCACTCCTTCTCCTGGACTCCGACTGTCTCTCTGTCATTCCTTACTCACCCAATAATGTCATATTAATGACAATATGACATTATTTCAATTTATCCTGTTTAAAGCTGGGGATTAATTTCATCAATTTATCCCATTATAAGAAGATAAAAATCACATTTTTTCTAGCATTATGACGTCATGCCTTTAACCATCTCTTTTATTCATTTCTTATTTTAAATTATTTAAATATAGTCTATATTATTTTCTTACGTTGTATTACTAAACTTAAATATTACGTAAATAAATTTCTTTTATATTTCATTTAAATTACAGATTAGGTACACATGTGCTAATTATAAATTTAATCATCGATTATTCTTGTTGCAATGAAGATATTATTACCGGTATTAACAACAACATTTTTATAAAAGTCTACGGGTATCTTTCACAGACTAAAAAATATCTAGTGTTATAGTTATATGTCTTTGAAAATTAAGAAATTATTTTGTTCGTGAATATTTTTTTTATACATAATCACATGGTTTACAATAGATTAGCTAAATTTTGGACATCCTTCATATATAAAAACAAATAAGCACTGTCAATATTAAAACCTCTGTAGATCATAAAATTAAGTTGTCAATTTTCGTCTATTGTATCCTTTTATATATATGTACTAAATTCATAAGAGAAATAGTTCATAATTACAGTTAGGAAATTACTAGCTCCTAGTTAATTATTAATTAATTTATTATCTAGTTTTTTAATCAAATGAAAACATGCATTAATAATTATTTCAATACTCGGAATTTAGAAAAGTAGTTTTATGATTTTAGAATTAATCTATCGATCTGTTATTTCTGGCATGCAACCAAAATGTAATATTGAATGTTCTTTACATTACTTAAGAACATTTACATATGATTAAACGCCAGTTTTTCCATTCAACATTTTAATATGAGACCATAAAAATTTATTTCTTTAAATATTTAGTAGTCTTGAATCCTGACTGTTAAAGATATATAAGCATTTAAAATATGTATCTAGTCTTTGATAAAATCATACCGCATGTACGTGTATAAAAATATTTATATTAATTTGAAAGTATTCATAGATCATTAATACACTTGTGAAATTAGGTATCAAATTTAAATAGTTACTAATATATCATGAGAGTGAAGTTAAAAAATAATGAGTCTCATGGATAAGTGAAATGTTTGAAAGAGAAAGAATGTTACATGCTTCTCTTTTAAATGCTTGGAACCGTAATCCGTATCCTCATGTCAAATTGTATATTTTAAAAGCAATGGACTTTTCACTAATCCAATTTCATAGTTTCTACCACAGCAAATTTAATGGTATAAATTAAAAAGCTTAAAGTTTGTAAGAGAATTAATTGATTTCAAAAACAATATTTATCTAAATAAGGACAAGTGAAATTTATATACACACACACACACACACATATATATATATATATATATATATATATATATATATATATATATATATATATATATATATATATATTATATATATATATATATATATATATATATATATATATATATATATATATATATATATATATATATTATATATATTATATATATATATATATATATATATATATATATATATATATATATATATATATATATACATATATATATATATATATATATATATATATATATATATATATATATATATATATAATATATATATATATATATATATATATATATATATATATATATATATATATATATATATATATATATATATATATATATATATATATATATATATATATATATATATATATATATATATATATATATATATAATATATATATATATATATATATATATATATATATATATATATATATATATATATATATATATATATATATATATATATATATATATATATATATATATATATATATATATATATATATATATATATATATATATATATATATATATATATATATATATATATATATATATATATATATATATATATATATATATATATATATATATATATATATATATACATATATATTTTTCTCACTGACTAACTTGTGTAAAAATTAAGAATTCATTCCCTTTTAAAAGCATGATTTTTCTAGAAGTTATTCTCTTAAAAACCTAAATATCTGTGCACAAACAAAAACCATGAAATTGATTTGCACAAGCAAAAACAAGGCTATCGCTTTTAAAAGATGCCATTTACTACAAGGACTTGGCTTACGAACTCAGACATTTCAAATCAAAGCATGTCTCATTCTTCCTCCATTTTCAAGTATCCACAAGTTCATACTTCTCATTTACATCGCTCCGGATACATCAGTAACTATTTAAATTTGACGCCTCATTTGACGAGAATCACGCTCTATTTCATCCCTCCTGTTCGTTTCCTTGAGCTTCTGAAGAGCGTGTGCAGTGAGTGGAGTTTCCCCGAGAGCCAGGTTCCTGTTCCTTCTTGCACTCAGGGATTCAATTAGACAGCACTGCGAGTTATCATTTTTGAATGGAGCTTCCAGAAGTCGCTCCTGTAAGAGAGATCAAGAATCCTGGAGATTCGGGAGAAAGTTATGTAGCATGAATTATTGGGAAAGCAGAAAGTTTTATATACGTAATCTGTGGACAAACAGTGATTCTCCTCATTGAATTCGAAATATATGAGCACACCATGGGTTAGGGTTTAAGGGGAGAATTAATGTCTTTCGTGAGTCTGGAATTCTTATAAAATCTACATAAAATACAATCTGTAATGTACAGTGAAATCGAACTTGAAGACAATTTCTTTTATTTAGAGTACGGATAAAAGCAATTATTTTTAAAAATATTTATTTTCGTATGTTATACCTCTGATATATATATATATATATATATATATATATATATATATATATATATATATATATATATATATATATATATATATATATATATATATATATATATATATATATATATATATATATATATATATATATATATATATATATATATATATATATATATATATATATATATATATATTATATATATATATATATATATATATATATATATATATATATATATATATATATATTTATATATATATATATATATATATATATATATATATATATATACATATATATGTATATATATATATATATATATATATATATATATATATATATATATATATATATATTATATTATATATGTACATATACATATCTATATATACATATATATATATATACATATATATATATATATATTTATATATATATAAATATATATATATATATATATATATATATATATATTTATATATATATATATATATTATATATATATATATATAATATATATATATATATATATATATATATATAATATATATATATATATATATATATATATATATATATATATATATATATATTTTATATATATATATATATACAAAAATAGCAAAAAAAAATTCTTAATTATTTTACATTTAAAATATTTATGACTATGTTAGAAATGTGAACTAAATAATAAAATAATATGTATTTAATTTATTTAAATATATTAACAATTATATTGTTAATATATTTAAAGTTATATTAAAATATAATATAATAATTATTTAAAATTATATTGTTAATATATTTAAAGTTATATTAATATAATATAATAATATATTAACAATTATATTTTAATATATATTATATTTAACATTATATTTTTTTGCTCAACATTTATTTTATTTTTATTCAATAAATTATCTAATCCATAGATATTAGATTTATTTTATTTCAAATCCTGTCCTTGAAATGTGTAATATTTTATAAAGATTAGATATCCAGCTTTCAATATGACACTTTCAGTAAAGAGTAGAAATAAATAGAGGGGAACACAAGTAAATATGTATTTTAATATTACTTTTAAATATATTAACAGTTATACTGCCAAATATTTCTTACGTTTTCTATTTTTATTTATAAGATCATTTAATTTCTAGACATTAGATTTATTTTATTCCAAATCCTTTCCATGCAAAGTGTACTATTTCTGAAAAATTAGATGTCCAACGACTAATGTGACACTTTAAGTAAAGAATAGAAGTAAATACAGGGGAAAAAAGTAAAGATGTATTTTAACATTGATTTTAAATATATTAACAATTATATTGCTCAAAATTTTATACGTTTCTTATTTTTATTTATTAAATCATCTAATTCCTAGATATTAGGTGTATTTTATTTCAAATTCTTTCCATGAAAAGTGTACTATTTCAGAAAGATTAGGTATCCAGCGACTAATGTTACAATTTAAGGAAAGAGTAGAAGTAAGTAGATGATTAACATATTTAAATTGTAATTGACAATATTAGAAAATAAGTTAACTACTTGAAATAAAAAATAATAGCATGTAAATTAAAAGTCTCTCAAGAAAGCCGATATTACGTTTAAATCTTCTTTACTTATTTATTTATTTATTTTTAAAAAAGATGCTTTATATTCTGTCATTTACTTTTATTTTTGTCTTACTTTTTCTTACAGAAAACATTTTGTATTTTAGCTGTATATTAAGCATATATATATCTGTGTGTGTGTGTGTTACGTTTCAAATTTTTCTTTTTTCTTGACATAAAAATAAAGTGGATCTCCAAAAACTGAATGTAAATGAAAAATCATTCCACTAGTATTAAATTAAAATGAATTAGATTCGTTTGCTCAATGCATAAAAAATGTATGTTCCTGTTGAAAAGTAATATTTTATGTATATCATGCAGGTATTAAGTTTCAATAAGGACATGTATTTTTAGAGTTTTATGCTGATTAAAAATTAGTTTAGTATATTTAGAAATATATATTGTGTATATTGAGTTACAAATTTTTGTTTCTTATTGCCACAAACATAAAGTGGATCCCTGAGAACTGAACGTATATGAAAAATTATTACTGTAGTATTAAATGAAATAAACTAGATTGGTTTGTTCAATGCATAAAAAAATATGTTTCTGCTGAAAAGTAATACTTAAGGTATATCATTAAGGTGTTAGGTTTCAATAAAGCCATGTATTTTTATAGTTTTATGATGATTAGAAATTAGTTTAGTGTACTTAGAAATATATATTTGTGTGTATTAAGTTACAAATTTTTTTTCTTATTGACATGAAAATATAGTGAATCTTAAAACGCTGAATGTGTATGAAAAGTTAATCATCTAGTAAGAAATTACAATGAACTATATTCGTTTGTTCAATTCATAAAAAATATATGTTCATGCTGAAAAGTAATATTTTATGTATACCATAAAGGTATTAAGTTTCAATAAGGACATGCATTTTTAGAATGTTATGCTGATTAGAAATTAGTTTAGAATACTTAGAAATAATTGGAATAAATTAAAATTAACCTACTTATATATATGTATATAATTCCCGTATTTAAAAATGTATTAGTTCAGACAATAAATCTGTAATAGTTAAAAATATATTCAAAAATAATCAACTAGTACTGGAGCTTATGGATATACTTTTTTTACAATAGTATAAAATATACTTTTTTTAGAAAATAATTTAATTTTTCTATATATATTCGATATATACTCTGATTTAAATAAAGTTACATACTTTTTAAAGCTTTAGATGATTTCGTATTATAGCAGTATTTTTAAAAATTGTTGAATCCATATACTTAACCATATACATATGTTTCTATTCCCTGACGTAAAAATATATCAGTGCAGACAAAAAAAAATTCTACATTCATAATCCAAAATATATTGTCTTTTCTTTACGTCTTGAATAAAATGAATTACATTGCGGTCTTTGCCACGATTCTGAAGTTAGTAGATTAAAGAGGTAGACTTAAACAAAACCAAAATCTATTTAATTCTTGGAAACTGTCCAATTCATTTCTTTATCCCCCCCCCATTCGACATTTCCAGTCGTCCTGAAAATTTTCTCCCATGTTAATGTAATTTAGTTAAGCTTTTGAATTTTTCATTTACCTCTCTCCCAAAATCTATCATTGGTTGAAGAGCTAATACTCTCCTACAAAAGACAATGGGTCAATATTTTCAGTTGAAAACACTACCTTTGCAAGCTGCAATCAGACAATAATGAATTTAATGAGAATATTTTTGGAATTGTTCCGAATACTGCAGACTATATTTTCAAATTTCCTATTCACATATTTTACATTTATAACTCAACTCATTTGTCCTTTAATAACTGACGTTCTTTAAAAAAAATTACATTAAAAAGTTTGAATGCAGTTTAATTTCATCTTACATCGTTTGTAAGTTCATTAGGCAGAGAATACAACGTAATTTTAACTCTTTATATTATTTAAACAAAAGATCTAACGAACTATAAAAGAAATTAATTTAAAATCAAATTTTTAAAGCCATATTCTAGTACGTAAATGTATATTAACTGGGATGAGAAATGGATTTCAAATTATGCTAGTGAAACAATTAAATTTTATATAAATGGTTAAAAATTGTTCTTCTGTTTATTTAAAAAAATATTTCTTTTTATATTAGTAAGTATGTTTATTTCATTATGTATAAGTCTCTATTTATAAACATTTGAATACAAAGAGAACATCAGCGTTTGGTGTTAACCAGCATAATGTTCTGGTATTAAATATTGTATATTTACATTATTGCAATCTATATTTAATGTAGAATTATAAGTTAGTTACATGCAATTTAAATTTTTCATTGAAATGTTTTCTTATCAAGAATGTTTAAAAATTTTATAATGCAATGCTACATATCGGAATGTTTAAGTAATATTAAAAATTTCTTCTAACTGTGACAGGTTATCAGCGAAAAAAAGTATTAGAAATTATAAATATGTGTAATCTTTCTTTTAACTGCAAGGGTACGACAAAATTGAATATTATAAATTAATAATTACATCTATGAATGATAGTCTGGATATAGCGTTATATTATTATAATTTATAAGCTCTGAGTATGTTTAAAAGTAATATACTAATGCTGAACATCTAATAAAGGTACAGGAGAAACATTAAAAATGCTTTTGCTGATATTTATAATTATTTATACCTGAATATTTGCCTAAATATTCGAGTCAATACATTTGAAAGAATTATATCTGTAAAAGTTTTGTATATGATGCTATATAATGTATATTTACACATATTAAAGTGACAAAGAGCAATCACATCTACTATATTTTTTAATCAATCAGCTTGAAACGTTAATAGGGTATTATTATTCTCTTTATGAAATATAGTTTATTAATATATTTAACATTAGTTTCATTTAAAGTGATGTATATGATTAAGAGATTAATCATATTTTATCATTCATATTACATATTTAACAATTCTAATTTTTTTTACAGTCTAAAAGATATATTATAATCATGAAAAATTCTGGTTTTCAAATTTTACCGAAAGTACTTTAAACATGTTATAATCCAGTTTCACTAGTTTCGGCTATACTATATGCTTGTCAACATAAATTTTGAATTTAAAAATTCATGTTGATCATTCCTGAATAATCATTGACTACTTTCATTGATATATGTAGATAAGGATCTTACATTACTGAAGCATTATTAATCGTAGTATATTTTCACTTTATGTTTAAGACTGAAAATTCTCATCTTCACTACAAAGCTACAGGGGAAAAGCTTGTTGGTACTCCAAATTTGACTACTTGGAAAATAGAGAAATTTTATTGAAAAATTAAAGCTGGGATTTCTGCATATATTTCAAAGTATATATTAAAACAGGGATTTATACACAGTAACATAAGATGCATATTTTACATAAAATAAATTGTTTAAATCATTCATAGTTTACACAATATATAATGTTTATAAGACGGAATCGGTTTTAAACAGCATGTTCCGGTCGCATTAGCCCTCGTGAGAAAAACCACAGACTGTCCAAACCAAACCCTGACACGCATGTCAAATAAGCACATACAACATATACAAAAAATGGGGCTAAGTGGTTCTTTTAAATTGTTTATTTAAGGTTAATAATATTTAAAATAAAATATTTACAAAACTTAATAAGAAAGTTAATCTACTTGGGATAATGAGATCAATGAGAGCTGATTTCGTGTTTTCGAGACATCACATTGTTAAGACCTGTAACAGCAGATGAATTACTATATGTTTGAGTTAATACAAAGAGTATTATGCTGAGTATATGGATGTGCTATTGGAGTCATTTCACAGAGGAAGGTCAGAAGGTTTACAAAGTTGGTGTTATCTTCCTTTGCATATGTATAATGCAGCATTTTACAATTTTTTCTATGATTCTTTAAATTTTCTTCGATTACAATATTTACAAATTCAGAGTATAAAGTTTTGTTACAGGTTTTGAAGTTTTAACAAACTCCAAAGGTAGTAAAATAAATGATTAAAGTGTATAGATTCTTTCCCCAATGACTACATATTATCTAAACCATACAAATTAAGCAATTGGCTTTGAAAACTAACTTAAATTGTATTTATTCTATCCGCTACCAACGTTATGTCATCGTCGCTGTGTTTATTTTAAACTTGAATATTATAAATTTGTTTTATTTTTTGTTTGTTATACGCAGCGTAGCGGAAGTATAGTTATTGTTGTTTGATGCCATTTGGTCAAACCAAGAACGAGGCTACTCGTATTAAGGCATAGGGGTGCACTTTTCGTTTGAACGAGCACAGCAAATGTGAAAGTACGACTTATGTTCAAGTGTGTTTTCATAATTTTGAAGCAGGGACCAAGCAGAAGACTCATAGGCTTGGCCTACCACCCCCAGATGTATTGATTGAGAAATCGTAGGACATTATTATCACGAACATATTTTACTTGTCCCAGAAAGTATAGAAACCGTCCGAAAATTCGATTTCGAGATTTTGATGGATTTTCAAGTTTTGTACCACTTTGCGTCCGAAATTATAAATTTTGGATATTTGTCTATGATTGTATGTGTGACCATGATAGATGGAGTACAAATTTTGTACCAAATTTTGAATGCGTGCATTATTGTGAAATTGTCATTTTCTACCAACTTTTGGGTTCCCTCCGGTAACTGGTAGCAATTTCCCGGCTACTTCCGGTTTAACCATTGTCCTTTTCTACCAACTTGTTGGTTCCTCACGGTAACTACTAGCACTTTCCGGCTACTTCCGGTTTAACCATTGTCCTTTTCTATCAGCTTGTGGGCTCCCCCCGGTAGCAATATCCCGACTACTTCCGGTTAACTTGCTATAATTTGTGTTACTTTCCGACCAATTGGAATTGATCTTTAAGGTCTTAGAATAAGGTGTTATCTTATTACATATTAGTTCTTTGATAGTTATCATATATTTTGTAAAACATGGAACAAAATTATGATTAAATAAATACTGGCTTTCTTTTTCTCTCAGTATACGAGAATGTCACCAGAGGTTTACTCCTTTTTAATTATCCAAAAATAACTACCTTAAAATTGTCCTGTGAGCAGTCTTTTTATATATATGGCTATTTTTAATGGAATCTAAAGTTTAGGTTTTACTTTAAAATTTTATTCTAATACGTACCGTAGAAAGTAAAGAAATAGTGAAATGTTTTCTTTCCTGTACACAAGTTATAATAGTTTTTAAATATAGATTTAGAAAATTTTACGTTTTAAAACACCAATTTAAACACACTTTTGTTTTGTAAGGCACAAGATAAATATTTGTTAAATTTGAAACTGATATGAACACAATTCGGGAGACGTAAAATGATATTTTTCCACTTAGTATTTCAAAATTCTGGATAAATATTGTGGTAAAATAACATCATTTTCAGATATTTTTATTTACGATCATTCCTATCATTTTACAAAAGACATTAAAACTGCCTAAAAATATAATCTTTGACAATGAGACATAGATCACAAAATTTATTCCAAAATTACATTTCCTCTTTCTATGGCTGCCAACATTTGCCAGACGGTGAGTGATAAAACAGTGTGCTGCCTTTCTGTACTCAAATAGGTAATTTTGAATTCTTTTAATAGCCAGGTTTTACATTGGGATATGAAGGGCAAATTCTGGTCTCAGAACTCCCCCTACAGTTATTTTACTGTATTTTAACTATTAAAACATGAAATCTATCAAATGTATATAAACTCTATGAGTATTCTAAACTAATAAAAGTAATAAAAATACATAAATATTGATATTGTATACACATATTTAAATGTCCAAGCAAAAGTGTGTGTAATATGTGTCTGTTAAAGCATATAACAGTTTACAGCAGAAATATTGAAGATAAAGTAGTAGATAGGAATTTTAAAAAATTCAATTTTATATTTTAACCCTTAGCGCTCTCCACGTTTTTGTAAAACTGCTTGCCAGCAAATCCAACACATTTTCGTAGCGGAACTTTTGAAACGGTGTTTTATTTTAAGTGAGAAAAATCACACAAGCTTGTGAATGTTTTTAATTTTGTTTATTTGATACATATGCACTTTCTTCTTGCAAATCAAAGATAAATTTTAAATTTAGTACTTCACCATGGTGTGATATGTTTGGAAACAACCTCCCATATTCATTCTGTGTTTACTTAGGTAGTATATTTTGGAACCACTACTTAAAGTGTCAGAATTATAATCAACATTTGTCTTTCGCAATAAATTTTAAATCTTCACTACCAGACAACTCTAAATTGTCATAATAATTATTTTTCTCCATGCTGCTAACCATTAATAAGGTTAAACAATTGTTTAATAGTAACTGTGCAGAGACTGAGCATGTTTTAACTATCGATAACAAATGCCAAAGACGACGATTCCGCAGTATCTGAAACGTCATCATGATAAAAACATTTGGCTCCTACGAGGCTTCGACGAGCCTACGAGGCAGCGGAACAAATGCCGGATTTCTCCGAAGCGGAGGTAACGAAGCGCTAAGGGTTAAAATTAAAATTTTATAAGTACGTGGTTTAAAAAAATTAAAATGCAATTTTTTAAATTGTTAAACAACTCATTATACTCCAGAATGTATGAGGAATCATCAGTCTATCCTCTTCTAATTCCACTCCCTCTAGGCTGAAAGATGGTCGAGTGGTACAGTGCTGCTCTTCGGTGACAGAAATAGCAGTTCAAATCCCGCTGGAGGCATGGATGTTCGTTGCCGTTCGGAATCGACTTTAAGCATTATTTCCCGATCATATCAATTCTGGTCTTACAAAACAGTAGAGAATAACTCACCAAATCAAACGTAACCCATCCCTCTACATAATACCCTGCGATGTTTGTAGCCACAGCTCTACATATCAGACAGTAACTAGATGTTAAATAGCTTGGTTATTATCCTGAATACCAGAGACCTATACCAATTATCTTTTGAAGCATAATTGTAAATTTAATTTTCGACAAATGGTTAAAAATGGTGCATAACATATTTTCGTTGTCTAGCAATATATATCAATTTACTTTAAATCTCTACAGTCTTCCCTTTTGCATCTCGAGAGCTAATGAGACCGGAACATACTTTTTAAAGCTGATTTCGAACGGGCTATGATCATTCATATTAGCATTGGTATCCATACAATCAGTGACCCATAAAATCTAGTATTAAAGATCAGCACCTTATTCATTGTTCAGCTCACTCAGATTGACTTTTAAGAAAACTCAAGCATTTCACTTTCTATATATTCTGGCAAACAAGAAGCAACTCGAATCTCTGAGCTTATTTAAAGAAACTTTTACCTCTACACTCATGTAGTAATTCCTTTTTATGTAATAGCAACTAGATTTGAACATAACTAGAAAGTTCTTCTCTAAGAATATCATTTCACTCTACCACTTATACTTCTTCTCTCTGTGTGTATTTGCTGGTTACTCTCAAGTGAGTTTTTTCTCGAGTATCCATGAGATTGCTAAGGAAGAAAAATTCTTTGGTGACATTCTTAAAATATGTCATTTTATTTATCTTCTTTCTTGTCTTTCATGTATATATATTTACACACCCACACTCACACATGCACCCTCCCCATATATATATATATATATATATATATATATATATATATATATATATATATATATATATATATCATACAGAGAAATAACAAAAACATTACAATAACCTAAAAGGAACACTTTTGAATTACTTTTAAGCATAAAAATAATTTCAAAGAATTAAACTTAGAAGTTCAGCATTCTATAGCAACATAGTTATACGCTTTATTAAAAACCTATATTATAATGAATTCAAGGTGAATTAATGTGATATCGAAATGGCATAGCTATGAACAGAAGGATTATAATAAAGAAGTTTTTATATATGAAATAAAATGTGTCTTCCATGCCTCAACCACTCGTCCTTGTCATATATATATATACATATGAATATATAATATATATATATATATATATATATATATATATATATATATATATATATATATATATATATATGTGTGTGTGTGTGTGTGCGTGTGTATGTATGTATACCTTTCTATATAGTCTATTCATATACATATGCATGCTTGTAGAATATATTTTTTTATGTAATGTTACAAGCCGAAGCATAATATTTCTATTTATTATAACTATTAACATTGCAAGTGTCCTATTTGAAGTCATTAATTTCGAGAAAACAAAATATCATTTCTTGTCTAAAACTAAATTCTCTAAGTTCATTAGTGCACTCCATAATCACGCGGAGGAGAAAAATGAAAGTAATTAACATGGTTCTTAAACATCATCTCTACTAATAGTTTTTTTCAAGGACCTACATATTATTTGGCTTAGAAGTGAAGGAGAGTGACTTAAGTAGCTTCTGTTGTCAGTTAATTGCGAAAACAGCTTTATTGCCAGGCTAAAGTTGTATTTATTATACTGTTTCTTTAGAAGTACAACTTTGAGTGGAGGCAATGCCTTTCAAAAATTTTAATTATCCAGTAAAATATATGTTATATCGCTAGGACTTTCTGAATGTACATAAAAATTTTGTATCTTTAAGTAGTCAGAAATCTCATTAGAAATAGATGAAAAACTTGAGTTCATTTTAATTTAATCAAACATATTCAAGTGTTTATCAGTGAAAATCCAAATAAATTCGTTAAAAAACAAAGTGAAAAACATTGATCAGTGGGAATTGTGATGTTTTAATTTACTTTTGATTTGTCTATTGACTAATCAATTTTTGCCTAGGCAGATTTTAAGGATGTTCTATTAGTTTTAAATTATTCATAAATAGCTCTTCTATTGAAAAGATAAATTCGTACATACCAGAAGCCGTGTCATTAAACTGTAACAACTTTTGGTTATACCCTTAGAGCGCATGGACATTTCTACTGTAGATTTAGAACTTATAGACTTGTTCTGTTCTAGAGTTAGAAGTTATAGACTGTTTTTTCTGTATTCCAACTTATTACTTCTTTGGGTTCCTAGAATATACCTTATATTTTCAGAAGAGTTTTCTGAAATATCTATTTTGTCATGCACTCTAGAAATCAGCTTAAGTTTTAGCTAAGTGTAACTATCCTTTAGTACGTTAAAAATTGCGTCTGCTTACCTTAAGATTTTTCTTCAGATTTGTTCCTTTTTACATCTTTACGACATTACATATATAAAATTTATAAAGCATAATTTTATAATAATTTTTTACATAGATTATACAGGGTAATTCTAAATTAGAGGAACAAACTTCTCGGACGGTTAGAGTACACTTAGATGACTCGGAATCACATATCGATACAGGGTTAGAAATGAAAATGTTATGTTTGAATTTTGGGAAGTTCTGTATAGCTTAGTGTACTAATATTGGCACCAAATTTGGCACTATGGTGATATTTTTGGCGACAAAGTTGAACAGTTTTCCAAAACTTTCAAAACCATTCTAAGCTCTTCTAGGAAATTGTCATGCGTAGATAAGAACTTGAAAGCTCAATTCCTTAAATTTACTCTTCAGAGTGAATGAATATGTATTTTCTTACCTCGTTTCCTTGCAACCGTGTATACTTTCTTTGGAGTATGAAGAAGAAGGTGAGTGATAAAATAGGGCAGAAGAGCTGCAACACAAATTTTGTTTTAATAAATACTAAAGGGGGTAAGTCATCTTTGGATGCTTGTATTTCCCCTTTCTACTGAACACTTGTAGTTTTAATTAGTACATTTGCAGATATGATTGGACTCGTCACTTCACACTAAATGTTCCCTGAAAAAACTACCGCTATCCTAATAAAATTCCAGTTGGTCACCTTTATCCAGAGCATCCAACCTTCCCCCTCTCGAATTTTGACTCCAGAAAAATACTAACCTAGAGAGTTGTCCTAAAGTTTCTCAAAAGCTTCACAAAACCTGCCAAGCAGTGAAAAATGTGAGGAACATCTTTTCGCCAAGCAATCTACCAAGCAATCAAAGCTATAAATACTTGGCTTGCTAAATATTAGAATGCAATCTCGCTATCACAAGTAAGAAAGGCAGTCACGTTAAAGCTTAAACTAAAACATGACATTCTTGATAAGGAATTTATTAAAGTTATGTAACGTTGGTACATCAGGGAACATGAGGTTTTCGGCATCCACGAAAATAAGACCAAAACTTTGTCAACAAGCCTAAAAAATTGACATCTTATAACTCTTCGATAGGATTATATTTTGGACACTGTACTGATATATAATACCATCATTTTGGTTCACCCAAATATTTTGGCCAGTGACTAGTTCTTAGCATGTATTATGAAGCAAATAGCAGAAAAATCAAATTTTGTTGCTTTCTAAAGAAACTATTACAAATATAAGACTTTAACGTACATGTTTCTGCAGGATTATCTATTTGTATGTTCCAAGCACGCCGAACTGACATAATTCATAAGTGATTTACTTAGCTTCCTCTTGATTGACAATAATTAATATGACTAAACCTATTATACTTGTCCTAGATGCTTGACGACAAGAAGTCTCTCCGATATCAATGGTGGTTGAAATATCTGGATTTTCTAAATAAATGAATATATACTCTTGAATTTTATTTTATTCTGAGGGCTTTTAAAAAAGCGTATGGTCAGTACCTAGCCCCCCAAAGTTAAAAAACATATTTATTTTTTGCAAAAACTGCCTGTTTAAACCATGAATTATGTTATACATACATGCATACGTACATAGGTATACCATGTAACTACATTTTCATTTAATCTGTAGTATATCAGCAATACTTAAATATGTTCTTTTTTATAAATTAAATTTCATACCTAATCACGCTTCCGTCTAGCGACGTTGAATCTCACTTATGAGAGTTGGAAGAGCTATTTACGCGTTTAAATGCCAAAGGACTCGTGTTAAATCTGGATAAATGCGTTTTTGGGCAAGAAAGCTTGAGTTTTTTAGGATACTTGATTTCCAAGCAGGGAATTAAACCGAATCCTGAAAAGGTTTCCGTTCTCTGTAATTACCCTAAACCAACTACTGTTCATTCTTTAAGTGATTTTTAGGTATGGTTAATTTCTAACGCAGGCGGCTAGTCAACAAGCAACGCTCTATGATCTAATAAAAATTAGAAAGGAAAATGCTTCTTTCATGATTCAATGGACTGATGTAACCGACAAATCCTTTGATACTTGTAAACAAGATATATCAAATGACGTACTCTTGGTTCATCCTGATCCTAATGCTGAACTTTCACTCTCCGTCGATGCTTCAGACATCGGTATTGGTGCTGCCTTAGATCAGCATGTTTCTCGGAAAACGGAACCTCTTGCATTTTTCTCTCGTCGATTAACGGCCTCTGAGGCTAAATACAGTACATATGATAGAGAACTGCTACAGCGCGATTAAACACGTCCATTATGCTTTAGAAGGTAAATCGCTTACAGTGTTTACCGATCATAAACCACTATTTTTTGCATTTAGTCAAAAACACGAAAAATTTATTGATTTACACGTGAAATTGTAGACTTGTAGACTTGACGTAAAACAGTCAGCAATAAAAAAATTTTGATTATTAAGAATTTTAACTGCATGAAAAAAATACACAGTTCATTGATAAAAGTAAAATAATTTAAGTTCTATAAGTCAATGCTAATTGAAGAAGTAAAATATAAAAATGATTATAGAAAACTTCATTTGGTCTGTTTTAGAAAATTATTATATTGATCTACTTATCTTTGGGGAATAATTTAACAAGAAATTTGTTAAAATTCTCCAGTGTTTAGCTATTAAATTATTTGCAGTTCTACTAAAAGAAAAAAAAAATTAGAAAGATTATCGGGGTATCTTCTTCATACATTTTTTTTTTCTGTTTTTAAATCGATACAAGCTATTCTTATTTCTAAAATCATTTATATGCCTTATAAGTGGATAGAAAAATTAATAAGTTTAAAAATACTTAAATAACTTAAGCATATATTATTTAGAATAATTAAACAAAACCTAAAACAATTTTCTTTCAACATTATTAGCATATGGTTTGCCTTTTACTTTCGTTACATAAGCTACGTATAAGATAAATCCTATATTAAATTGCTTCTGACGAGGTAACCATTATTCGCTAGTTAAATAATATTGATAGTTGTATGTTATATATAATTCAGCATGAATAAGAAGGTTGTAAATTTGCCTTCAATTTCATTAGTATGAATATTTTTTTCATCACTTTCATCTTCAGTTAGCTTAAAATAATATTAATACATTGTATGTGAGACACGTACTAGTACGTTTTCTGAGGACTGATACTTGAGGACGAATCACATACTAGTACAGTTAAGTGTAACAACATGGTTTGTTTGTTTATACAAAAAAAATGGTATATACAGGAAAACAGAACCGAATCTTATCTACTACATATATTTGGTTTTGGGTTTGGTTTTGGAGTGCTACGGTCTACTTTTTGCAACACGAGGGCTAATGAGACCGGGGCCTACTGCTTAAAGCCGATTCCGAACGGCTACGAACATCCATGCCATAGTGGGATTCGAACCCACGAACTCCGGTTCCGAAGGCCAGCACCCTAACCATTCGGCCATCATTCGGCTCTACTACATACATTCAGGGAAAATTTCGGCAAATAGAAACTAGTTTTTACATTATTTGTTTTATGATTGCTCTTTTCAATTTTTATAATGTAAAAATGTTTATATATAGCATAATTTGAAAAAATTTAAAATTCATACTACTATTTCTCTTTGATTTTTAATATTTACGATACTATTAAAAATTTATCCACTAAAAATATATATTTTTTGTTTACAAAAATCTTATGGTGGTTATTTATATATTTCAATATAAAATGGGAAATTTGATTAAAAAATTAAATAATTTTTGATCTATTGAGATTTAACTGAATAATTAAATTTACGAGCCAAACGCCCTCTCCCGGTATAATTTCGCTGCGAAATAAATCCGCACACAATGTGTAAAAAACATAATTTCATTTTTTAAAATTTTCTATATAAACTACTAATTTATATGTAAACTGTTTTTCATTTTGTATAGTTTTTGCCCCTTTGACATTAGAAAAAGAAATTATTAGTTTATGGCCAAATATTTTCACGAAGAAATGAAATCAAGAATCATGAGGAGCACTAATCAATCTGCTTTTTCTAGTAATAATGTCTTGTAAAACATTAGATTTATTTATAGCTGGAGATTTCATAATTACGTAAGTAAATATTTGCTGAGTAAAAACAAAACCTGAAAGTTTTATAACATTTAGTGTAGGCAAATCTCAGAAAATTGATTATTCACTACATAAACATATGGTTTAAAAATATTCAAGTGTAAATCAACAACATACTACACATTAATAAACCTTATAATTTGAAGTCACTATTATTTAGTTTTTACTTAGGAATATGTTGAACTTTAAATATATAAATTAACTAAGCAGGTTCAAACTATATAGAAGCGAGAAGGTAGGATGATTGGTAGGACACTGCCATTATTCATCGGTGTTTACTGGTTCGAATTCCATAAACTAGGATTTATAAAAATTCAAAAGTTATATATATATATATATATATATATATATATATATATATATATATATATATATATATATATATATATATATATTATATATATATATATATATATATATATATATGTCAGGTTTAAAAAATGGGGTAGTTTGGAGTTACATGAGTTAAAAATGATTTTATAAAGGGAACACTTTTATAATAATAAAATAAATGAAAAAGACCCAAGCCCGCGTATGGTTTTCTGATCATCCGGAAGCATTTTGCAAGAATTCCGGCGAAAGCATTTTGGAAGAATTTGATAAGATTACAAACAGATAAATTTCAGTGAGCGCATGGACATGGAGCTGTCAACAACACTCTACGCGTGTCTTCCACGAAAAAAGTGAAAATGGTTTTACTTTAACTATTGTTTAATAAACTTATTATTATCAAGAAAACTGTTTTCAATTCGCTTGAACTTTGGATCCCGACATGTCACACAAACACTCACTCACACACACACACACACACACACACACACACACACACACACACACATATATATATATATATATATATATATATATATATATATATATATATATATATATATATATATATATATATATATATATATATATATATATATATATATATATATATATATATATATATATATATATATATATATATATATATATATATATATATATATATATATATTTATATATATATATATATATATATATATATATATATATATATATATATATATATATATATATATATATATATATATATATATATATATATATATATATATATATATATATATATATATATATATATTATATATATAAATATATATATATATATATATATATATATATATTATATATATATATATATAATATATAAATATATATATATATATATATATATATATATATATACATATATATATATATATATATTTATATATATTATATATATACACATATATATGTATATATATATATATATATGTGTGTGTGTGTGTGTATAGTTAGGAATATTCTTGGAAAATTAAATTAAAACTTGAAACAAAATATCGTGGAAACCGAATGATTTTTTCATACAATATATTTATCGGTTTAAGAAAGTATTTTTAAATATAAAATTTCATTTCGATGTTATTCAGCTACCATTTATTGACATAAACTCAAAATACTTATCTCTTAGATTCAAATGAAAACGAATTACATGTAATATTTTGTGTAGAAGCGTGTGGATCTTTTATCGTTTCATATTTATATATACTTTGAAGAAATAAAAGGAGAACTGTGAAATATTGATAAATAATTATAAAAATTTCAACTTTCAGTTTTTTCTAACTTTTATTTAAGACTATTTATAGAGTGATTTATTTATATTTCAGATATAAATTTAAGTTATGATTAATTATTTCACAAACCATTGAATTGTTTGTTTTTAAACCACGTGTGGTTCATACTTTACGTGAAATGAAATTAAGCTGTCATACTCACATTTAAAGTCAAACCTTGTTGTTTTTTATTGTAATATCTCATTTCATATATTGAAACACTAGAGTTTATAATTTATTTGTAAATTTATTATACAATTCTTAACACTTTTGGTTTAGATATAATGTCAAACGAATATATTAATTGAAATTAGAAATATGAGAAGTCATAAATTCAGAGAGTTACAATATTTTATTTACATTTCGTACACAAGGATTATTATAATAAAATCCTTTGGAAGAAGACACTATGATTCATCTTACAAAGTGGAGAAGACTATTAAATAATGCTTTTGACAGTAACATTGTTTATTAGACTAAATATTACCAAATTTCCCATGTATATGTCAGAGCAAACAAAGTTGTTAGGAAAATATCTTGAATAATAAATTAGAAACGAAAATTAAAATGATTTCAGATGTTTTATCCAGACAGATGTAAACAGTATTTATTCAGATATTGTTATTACCAGCAACTTCGTTAAAAATTCATCGTGACTCTATACGTATGAAAATTCTTAAAATCTTAATTCATAAGGGAATATTAAATTAAATTTTTTCACGGTTAATTTCATCAACCATTTTAAATTAGGATTATTCCATTTTGATAAATAAAATACACAAATATAATAAAGTTTTTTTAAGGCTTACCCTACCATAATAACGTTCTTAATTAGGTAGCGAGTTTCAATAAAAAAAAAAGTCAAACTTTCCAAACTCAAAAATAAGATCGAATAAAATCAAAGATATGGACATTATCCAATTCAGAAGCACTCGTAAGAGGAGACAACATAATTCAATTTTCTTCAAAGAAGACGACCTTTTGAAATCCAAATGTTCAAAAATCCATTCAAGAAGTCTTGAAAACTAAAA
>CM063504.1:175464657-175467157 GCA_032207245.1 Pardosa pseudoannulata | reverse complement strand
ATCTAATTAATGTAAATCTTGTGTGAAAAAGATATTAAGTGTCATTAGCAAGTATAAAAGCAAAGAATGTTGGAAGGAGCCGAGGAAATTTGTAGTATTTAGTAACCCCCCAAGGGAACTATTTTTCTCTATTTGTATTAAGAAGAACCATGTTTCTGGAGATTCTTAGATATCATCTTGAAACCTTTATTTAAAGTAAAATGACAAAACTTTCCACAGAGACAAAATTACTTTTTACAATTTTTTCTTGGTAGGTTTTCATTATGTTGGATTATGTGTTGCTTTTATTATTACAGATACATACAAAGAGTAAAATTAGCATTATAATGTGAACGCTTTAAAACATAATTAGAATAAATTATTAACATTAAAATATTTTGCCTATGTGTGTACAAAAATTAAAACCTGAATTTTAAATTCGAAAACAAAAATAAGGAAATTTGTTAATTAGGATTTGTTTTTAGATATTAAGTATGTTTTACTTAATCCCTGTGAATAAGTACATAATAAATTATAAACCGAGTAGTGAATATGAAATAAAGTAGTGAAACATAAAATAGATTATATTTAAAGAAACTTGTATGTATTGTTCAAAATGAAACGCTGGAATAGTAAAAAAAACTGTGGAATCTCCATTATACGAACTTTGATTAACCGACGATTTGTCCGAATATATTATAGGTATATATATATATATATATATATATATATATATATATATATATATATATATATATATATATATATATATATATATATATATTATATATATATATTTTTGGTTTTGGTTTTGGAGTGCTACGGTCTACTTTTTGCAACACGAGGGCTAACCCGTTTACTGTGGAATGGATTTCAGAAAAACCTGCAAAAAAACTGATTGTGTTTCTCTTTAATTTTGTTCGTTATCATCATCAAATTGTTAGAAATAGATTACTTTTGAAAAATCAAAATTTTAAAAGAAATAACTATTACTTTTTCTCCAGTTTCATCAAAATAAATAAAATGTCATAATTTTCTGAATAAACATAATAAACTAAGACAATATTATTATCGATGTCAAATGTCATAAATTCCATATCACTCAGATTCCTTTGAATATCACAAATCCTTTAGATTATCCGAGATAGATCTACATGTGGCGCAAAACTTACGAAATTTACAAGAGAAAGTATCTCTTAACCCTTTCGTGAGCCGTGGGACGATTACTTCCCACCTACATAATCTTACAAAATATACCAGTGGGAAGTACAAAACCCATTATAATATATTGGTATTGTTATTGAAACGGTTGCTTGGGTTTTGAGCTGTTATCAATTGTTCGATCCATTGAATAAAATTAGCAGCTCTGTTTTTAAAGTTTGAAAATGTGGAGTGATAAATAAATGGCTCACGAAAGGGTTAAAATAATTTTTAATTGTCAGTGAAAAAATACTTCTCTAACACTGAGAGTTTTATAAATTAGATAATTATGTATTTACGCTCTATTTTTGTTACCTATTCACTTCCCTGTACATGAAGGTAAGGAAATTAATATACACTTTACACATATTACTTCCCTTCTTCCCCAGTATCTTGCTTTCTAATGGCAAACATAAAAAAGGATATGTATGCATGTGATTATGATAAAGAATCATTTTGTAAAAAATATTTCTAAAGTATTTAATTTTTCTACAAACTTTTTAAGAAGTTATAAAAAATTAAGTAAAAAAAACTTTTATTTTGCATTTGAGTTTATAACACAAAACTACAAATATTTATAAAATTGTCCTATAGTTACGATAGTACTTTCTATGTGGCTTGGTAGAAATGTTTAACATAATACTATAGTGCAACTATAAAAATAGAGCTTATTTCTAAATCTATAAAGAGTTTTATTGTATACATGATATAACAGAATTAAAAGTTGCATCTTAATACTAACAAAGATTTATAAACTTGAAATTCAAAGGAAAACAAATCCACTTAAACATTTTATATATCAAGAAACACTACTATTAATAAAAATTTATAAATGATTATGTTTAAAAATATGGAAGTTGCATATTCCAAAATTTAATACAGCTGTCATTAGATTATAGTAGAACAATAATTTAAGATAATGAAAAATTTGACGTGTCCTCTATATTTGGATAATATAATAATATAACTTTCAGTTAAATGTCTTCTCTAATATTTCTAAAGTATATATTTTTTCTACTAACGCTTTAAGAGGATATGAAAAACTTAGTAAAAAAAATTAATTTTTCATATTAGTTTAAAACATAGAATTACAAATATTTCAAAAGTGTCGTATAGTCACGTTAGAACTAGACGGTTTGGTATAAATGTTTAACATAATACTACAGTGCAGCTATAAAAATAGGACTTATTACTAATTCTATGAACAGTTTTATTGTATACGTGATATGATAACAGAATTAAAAGTTGTCTATTATATACTAAAAAAAGGAACTTGGAATTAAAGAGAATACAAATCCAATTAAAAACTTTATATATCAAG
>CM063504.1:175452157-175462157 GCA_032207245.1 Pardosa pseudoannulata | reverse complement strand
GCTTCAAATATGTGGTAGCCTAGTATATTTTATGGACTTAAAAATCTTATTTTATATATGTTTTTTTACTAATGTTCTCTAAAAAATCATATTTATCACGTATAAGTTTATGATAGAATTATTATTGTTATTACTGTAACAGTTTATTATAAGCTTTAAAAATAACTTTCATTTTTCAGAGCGAATAATGATCCGTAAAACTTATTAAAAAATAATGTCGTCTTAATATCCCAACAAAAAAATTCTAACTTAAAAATTTCTATGCTTAAAAATGATCTAAGAAAATAATGTTTCTGTAGTAAAATTTATAAATTTTATTTCATATTTGTAGGAATACGTTCTTATAAATTAAAAATATGTATTTCTATCGTGAGTATTTTTTAAGTAGAAAACGACTAGTGAAAAGATAATATTTTTTTAACCACTTCAGCTTTATCTTTTCATTGTTGAGCTCAATTAGGTTTTTTTCTTACAATCGCTAAAAGTAAAACGCTTAGGTTTCTTTAATCTGCTTTAAAAATCAATGTTAAAACAAAAATTAAAACATTTCGAATTCCTAAAAACTTTTGAAGTGTCAGATATTTTCTAAGCATGTTTTTCTTAATTTGTTAAAATAAAAATAAAAAATCTATATATTGTTAACAAAAGAAAAGAGCAATTATGAGCACATGAGGTGGCAAAATGAAGACCAGTGTAAAGTGTTTAACAATGTAACTATATAAAATAAATACTTTTAACTGATATATTTTCTTTTATTAAACAGATTAATATCTTTCTGTTCATGCATGGACGTTCTTCTAATGAAATAAGTTGATAGATTACACATTTTATTAGTCATATTTTGTTCTTCATGAATATTGTATATATTACACATAACTACAATGTTTTGAATACCCTTTTATTTTATAGTAAAACCTTTCTTTTATAAAGTACTAGAAGTCATATTTGCATAGAATAATTATAACACACATTTCGAGTGCTACTTTACTCTCAAATTTCAGTTTTATTGCTGTAACACATAATTGAAATACATTTAGATTTATCATTAGCATATGTCTTGACATTATTCAATTTTAAAACGTATTATTCGTACAAATTATTGCCTTCAATTTTAAGTTGCATAAAGCAAAGCCTCTTGACAGGAAAGTATATTTATTCACTATTTGAAGATTTTTTTAATGAAAAAGAAGAAGTAGCGTAGGTTGTTATCTAGAAAATGTTAATATTAATTCATTAAGTTGGTAGAACAACTCTTCAATTATTATTTTTACTCTATGCCAGGTATTCCGATATTTTTCTTGCGCAATCGACACCTTTATATCTTTAATTTTTTTCTTAAATTAATTTTTTGTACTATTATTCCTACATTAATATATATTATGGAATGGAATACAGTAAAAATGTGTAACACATAATGGAAATACATTTAGAATTCTCATTAGCATATGTCTTGACATTATTCATTTTTAAAACATCATATTCATACAAAGTGTTTCCTTCAATTTTAAGCTGTATAAAGTAAAGTAGGTATACATGAGAGTATATTCATCGACTATTGGAAGACTTTTTTAATTAAAAGGAAGAAATAGAGTAGGTTGTTTTATATGAAATTTTTATTATTAATTCAATAGGTTAGCAGAAAATCTGAAATTACTATTGATACTCTATGCCAGGTATCCCATGAATTTTTCTTGCACAATCGACATCTTTATATCTTTCATTCTTATCTTAAACTATTTTTTGTTTCATTTTTATCTTAAATTACTTTTTGTTTCATTTTTATCTTTAATTACTTGTTTTATTCATTTTAATACCTGTTAAAAAGTATGAGCATAAGAACAATGAAATAATGTTACTCAAGAGCAATACATTTTATATTTGATTTATTACTGCACGTGCCTGCATAGACTGAAAATCTACAATGATTTTTGCAGAAAGAAATTATTTACATTGCACAAACATACAAAGATATATTTAAATTAATTTGTAATAAAGATTTTCATTAGGTGTTAATATCCTTTACTATCCCTTTCATTATTACATTTAATAATTAGGACACAATAAATTAATAGGTAAGCAGTTAATTAAACAGCGAACAGAATGAAACATAACGCCTAAATAGTGTGTAAATAAAATATTCAGAATACATCAAGAATTAGTTCTATAAAGAATAGAGGGAATAAATGCAGGATTGATTTGCAAATTTTAGCGTAGAACAAAGAGTCTTGCTTTAACTACAATGGCATGGATACAGACTACATTCGTTGAAAAAATATTCCCGGGATGAGGGAATATCTACTTCAGATAGTTAAGTAGTCTAACTAAATGATTTAAAATTTCTCTTTCCACACCTCTCTTCCTATCTATGATTTCCTATTTCTTGGTGTCATGTTTTCTAGTAAGACTACGTTTTATTTAGTGGTCGCTTATTGGCATTGTTTGTTGGGAATGAAATGATTTTGCGAGTGAATTGAAGTGATGCTGCCAATGTAAAATAAAAACGACGTTGGTACTCAAGAAGGCAGCTGTTAGCCTGACTGTAATCGTTCGTGTCGGAATAAAGAATTTTGTTACTTGGAGCAAGCGTTGATTTTTCTTGACTCTGGAGGAATTCTTACAAAAATTTTTACATTGGTGTATGTATATTGACTAATCATCATCTCTCCTGTCTGTCGGATTCGCCTAGACTCGTTCTGCTCTCGATCAGACTGACATCCGGGTTATTGGGAAGATACAACCTCGGGTATCTTGCTTTCTCCAATATATTTGTTGATTGTTCCTTGACACTAGTCCCTGAAATAAATAATTCTGTATTAATTTCCATTTTATGACCCCAAATGAACATTCATTTTTGATAATAAATTTTTTTTTGTTTCCTGTTTGTAATGAGTAGTGCTTCTGTTGCGCAATATATAAACAGTTTATTTTTTTACTCAAATACCTGTCTATATAATACACTTTATAATATAGTGTTATAAATAACAGGAAAAATTATTAGCTATTTAAGGCCCACCTTGATTTTTTTTCTTTTTACTAAGTACATTATATACACCGAATTTTCTATGTGAACTCCACCGCTTGTGAACCTGACAGTACCTGTTGTTTGCCCCTACGTCCCATTTAAAATATTCCAACGCACTTGAGAGGCTCGAACCCATTCTCTAATCTCGAAAACTCTAGAGTTTAAAATATTGTAATTAAATAAAAAGTACATTTTCAACTATAAGATCTTTTTAAAATTGTATACTGAATCAAAATTTAATTTTAAATAAACTTTTATTTTTTAAATGTTATATTTTATTTAACTTAATATTTTTGCTTGAAATATTTTATGCATTTAATGAAAATTATTATTCCAGATTGTACATGGATTTTCAAATAAATATTATATTAAATACTATATTATTTTATATAATATTCTTAGTATTAGATATTAATGTTAAATTTTAAGCAAAATATTACATAATTTTATGTTTTTAGATTAAAAAATATAATGAATTATATAATTAACCCAATCCAGTTTGAATTACTCCTAACGTAACAAAAATCTGGATGCTAACCTGGAATTATGTAAAGGTAGTAGTTTACAAACATTTAAAGTCTGCACAATTAGCTGATTTACAAAAAAGTTATTTTAAATAAAATTTACATATATATAAAAATAATACTATAAGTAATAAAATATACAAAAAAAATCACAAATATCAGAAATTCGAAATAAATTCAAATATCGCATTTTGTGAGGGAATAAAACTTTCTTTACGTCAGTGAGGACATTACGCTGTAAACCTACGAGAAAAACAAAGCTAAGTTTATAAATTGAAAATATTAGCAAGTGGGGAATTTTTTAATGGAGTAAAGGGATTAAAAGCAAAAATAAATATATTTTCTTAGAAATATTACATTCTTATAGACAGGAGAATAAATTGAATTACTGTACAGATCTAATTGAAGAGAATAGGAATCTGAAAGTCGTAATTTTCTTTCATTATGTTTTGAAGGAAATTTTACAATTTGAAAAATACCACAATGAATAAAATTATTACTATATCTATTAAAGATGATGTGTTTCAATATATGTCATGACAAAATAATATAGAATCAATTTTAACGAAATGTTACATGTCTGCCTCCATGAATCTGCTCTTTGAAATTTTTTATTAAGGTTTTAAATTTACCGTAATAAATTAAATGCTTCTGTCAGAATTCTACTATTTGCTAATGCTGACAAAGATACTTTTAACGGTATATCGATTAATAATAAATAGAAACGTAAAATGTAATATCAAACCTATACGTTTTCGAAATGAAGTCACAACTGGGTTATTTTGACATGTAGCTGGATAATAGATCTTAATTTATTGTATTTTTCTACATATTTATTAAATCTTTCATTTATTTGAAAAGAAATAACTTCTGTTCAGATGACACACATTGACAGTTATTTTGACATGTAGCTGGATAATAGATCTTAATTTATTGTATTTTTCTACATATTTATTAAATCTTTCATTTATTTCAATTGAAATGATTTCCGTTAAAATTACACTTTACGAGAGAAAATATTTCCTGTTTACGACATAAGCTTCAAAGTCATTTATATATCACTAGACATGAAAATCAAGATTTAATTATAGCTGTTGAAATGAAGAAAATTAAATGGTAAATATTCTTGTAAAATATATAATTTTTTTTTTATCCTAAGGTATGGACACATATCCAAGAAATACAGTACTGATAAACTCAAAACCGTCCAGTAGATTTTCTCAGTATAATGCAAATCTTCTAAATGTTTCTCAATCAATGCTTTTATTTTGCCTCAACCTGCCTCCCCCATGTTTTGCCGTGATATGTAGTGGCTTCTCTGAATTGTACCACAACAGAACCGAGTGTCCTAGACAAACCATAGAATGTAATTTTTGACTTGTATGTGTATTTAATGGAGTGAATAATTGGATTATTTTCCCTTTACTGTGGTTTGGGTTGGTATTAAGTGCTTTGGACAACTATTTTTTTATATTAGTGCTAATGAGACCGGGACCTACTGTTTAAAACCGATTCCGTACAACCATGTCAAGCAGGTGCGAACCCGCAGACTCTGGTATCGAAGAACAGTGCCATACTATTCTGTCATCATCATGCCTTATATCTTTACTATGAAGATAGTTATTGTTATTATATGAGGAATTCCACTAAGTTTTAAATTTTAGTTCTTAAATCTAAGTTATGGATATATATATATATATATATCCAATAAATATAGTACTGGTAAACTCAAAAAAGGGCAGTAGGTTTTCTCAGTATGATGCAAATCAATTGCCACATCTGCCCTTCGATTATTTTGCCATGATATTTAATCTCTTCTCTGAATTGTACCACAACAGAACCGACTGTCCTAGACAAACCATAGAATGTAATTTTTTGACTTGTATATGTATTTAATGGAATGAATAATTGGATTATTTTTCTCGTTACTGTGGTTAAGTTTGGTTTGGAGTACTTTGGTCTACTGTTTTGTTATATGACTGCTAATAAGACCGGGACCTACTGTTTAAAACCAATTCCGAACAACCATGAGAAGCAGGTAAAAAACCAGCGAACTCCAGTATCAAAGAGCAGTACCCTACTATTCAGCTATCTTCAGGTCTTATATCTTTACTATGAAGGTAGTTTTTATATAATGATTTCCACTAAGTTTGAAATTTTTGTTTTTAAACATAAGGTATGGACACATATCCAAGAAATATAATACTGGTGAACTCAAAACTGTGCCGTAGATTTTCTCAGTGTGATTCAAACCTTCTAAATGCCTCTAAATAAATGTTTTTATTTTGCCAAATCTTCCGCCTCCTTTTTTTTTCCTGGATATGTAGTCACTTCTTTGGATTGTACCACAACATAACCGAGTGTCCTGGACAAATCATAGAATGTAATTTTTGACTTGTATGTGTATTTAATGCAGTGAATAATTGGATTATTTTTTCCTTTACTGTGGTTTGGGTTGGTCTGAAGTGCTTTGGTGTACTCTTTTGTTATATTAGGGCTAATGAGACCGAGACCTACTGTTTAAAACCTATTACGAACTATCATGCCAAACAGGTACGAATCCACAGACTTCAGTATCTAAGAGGAGTACCCTACTATTCTGTCATCGTCAGACTTATATATTTCCCATGAAGGTAGTTATCGTTATTATATAATGATTTCCACTAAGTTTTTAATTTTAGTTTTTAAACATAAGCTATGGATATTTATATATCCGGGGAATATAGTACTGGTAAACTCAAAACTGTGCAGTAGATTTTCTCAGTATGATGCAAATCTTCTAAATTCCTCTCAATAAATGCTTTCATTTTACCCCATTTGCAGCCCTTATTTTACCTTGATATGTAGTCGCTTCTCTGAATTGTACTACAACAGTACCGAGTGTCCCGAACATACCATAGAATGTAATTTTAGAATTGCAAGTGTTTTTAATGAAGGGAATAGTTGAATTATTTTTTCCTTAACTGTGGTTTGGTTTGGTCTGAAGTCCTTTAGTCTACTTTCTTGCTACATGAGTGCTAATGAGACCGGAACTTAATGTTTAAAGCAAATTCTGAACAACCAAGCCAAGCAGGTGTGAAACCGCAGACTCTGGTATCGAAGAACAGTATCCTACTATTCGGTCGTCAACAGGCTTATATCTTTACTAAAGATACAAACCTGTTAGGTAGTTATTGTTACTATACTGTAATTTCCACTAAGTTTTAAATTTTGTTTTTAAACCTAAGGTATGTATATATATATATATATATATATATATATATATATATATATATATATATATATATATATATATATATATATATATATATATATATATATATAATAGTGGTAAACTCATAACCTTGCAGTAGATTTTCTCAGTATGATGCAAATTAATTGCTACATCTGCCGCCCCCTTACTTTGCCGGGATATGTAGTCGCTTCTATGAATTGTACCACAACAATACTGAGTGTTCTGGGCAAACCATAGAATTTATTTTTGACTTGTAAGTGTACTTAATGGAATGAATATTTGAATTATTTTCCCTTTACTGTGGTTTGGGTTGGTCTGAAGTGCTTTTGTCTACTTTTTTGTTATATGACTGCTAATGAGACCGGGACCTTCTGTTTAAAACCGATTCCGAACAACCATGCTAATCAGGCACGAACCCTCGGACTCTGGTATCGAAGAGCAGTGCCCTATTATTCGGACATCGTCAGGCTTGTATCTTTACTATGATGGTAGTTATTGTTATTATATAATGATTTCAACTAAGTTTTAAATTTTTGTTTTTTAAACCTAATGTATGGATACATATATATCCAGAAAATATAGTACTGGTAAACTCAAAACCACATCTGTCGCCCCTTTATTTTGCCGGGATATGTAGTCTTTCTATGAATTGTACCACAACAGAACCAAGTGTCCCGAGAGAAACCTTAGAAAATAATTTTAGAATTTTAAATATATTTAATGGAGTGAGTAATTGAATTATTTTTCCCTTTACTATTATTTGGGTAGGTCTGAAGTACTCTCATTTTTTTTGCACGAGTGCTAATGATACCGGGACCTACTTTTAAAACCGATTCCAAGCAACCATGCTAAACAGGTACGAACTCGCGGACTCTGGTATCGAAGAGAAGTACCATACTATTCTGTCGTAGTCCGGCTTATATATTTCTATGAATATTATTCTTATTATATAATGCTTTCTCCTAAGTTTAAAATTTTTATTTGATAAAACATAGACAGTATTTCATTCTTAATACTCTTTTTATTTATAGACTTCAACAAATAAAGAGAAAATACATTTATAACCGCTTAAACAAAGAAAATCATTCCAGTTAAGGGCAAATATTCGAGCAAAACCGCGTCGAAAGAGAAAATAAATTATTAACGCTAGGCAACGGGAAAAAAATCGATGATATATATATTACCGGCATAAATATATTCCTCGAAGTTTGATAGATTTATAAAATCCTATTTACAATCGACACGCGTTATTCGTCGTCAGCAACAATGCCCGCACCATCTTTTAATATCTTCGCTTGTAAACATTTCATTTACCAACTTATGCAGTTTCCCCTATCCCGGAAAGAAATCTTTTCCCATCCGCATTGAAGGTCCTAGGTGAATACACGCCCCTTTCTTTCAACTCGCCCATCCGCCCCCTCATGTGAATGATGACAAATTAGGTAACGGAAGCTGGGGCCAACTATTATGAGGTACTGGCGCCTCTGGGAACTGAGGGCTTCCCGACAGCTCCTAGAAAGTGAGCGTTGATTGATGACGTTGGCCTTCCAGGCTCTAACCTGTCCTCCAGCCTCAGTGAAGCGTCCCTCTCTATCGCTGGGGTCTCTCTCTTTGCTTTTCTTTCTTTCGCCGGCGAGAGGAGGTTGGAATTTGATGCGCCAAAAATTTTTGAATTATTTTTTTTTCGTTATTGCCTATGAAAATTTCTTTGCAGAGATGATACTCTTGAACTTATTTTTCATTTTGTGGAAATGGGAGATATGGATAATATTGAAAATGAATACCTTTTTCGGAATTTTCTACCGATTTTTAAGGGTTTTGGGTTTTTATACCGATGTGTAAGGGTTGATTTATATCATCTGCAAATTTTTTTATTATGAGAAAATGAAAAATATGAATTGGTTTTACTAAAGTGAAAGTAGAAATATTTTACTGCGTTCTTGTGGTAGCAAGACGGTGGTATTTTGTTTCTAAATATGAGACATTTGTGTCCTTGTAAAGAATGATTGTACATAAAAAATGGTTACCGATTATGTTAAGTTACAGTATTGAGTATAGTAAATATTCTAAGGTAGTTAAATGCAAGATAATTATATTTTTTCAGATATTTCTTCCGAAAAATTTATTCGATATCAGGGCATTCAATAACGTGTAAAGAATGATTGCACATAAAATATGGTTACCGATTATGTTATGTTATGTAATTGACTATAGTAAAATTTCTAAGGGAGTTTAATACAAGATAGTTATATTTTTTCAAATATTTCTTCCGCAAAATTTATTCGATGTCAGGGCATTCAATAACGTGTCTAGTTCCTTAATCAGCTAAGAGTTTATAAAGTTCTTGCACATTCCCATAAATTAACGTGACTGAAAGTATCATTACTTGAGAATTTTTCACCAAATAGCTTTTATATTTTACTGTTTGAGGCTATAGTACCGAATATATTAAAGGATACCAGGGTTAAAATGTAGAAAGGTTACATTTTGCAGTTATATAAGTCTTGTTTTATTTGTAATTCTTTTGTTTGTAGAGTAGATAAGATATAGTTGATTTCATCGTAAAAAAATACTCATTATTAAAGATTAAATAAGTCTAATATAAAGTTCTTGAAGATTTCAATAAATTAAAGTTGCTGAAAGCATCATTATTTGAGAATATTTCATCAAATACCTTTTAAATATTACAGTTTGAGGCTATAAATTTTATATTTTGCTGTTTGAGGCTATAGTACCAGATATATTAAATGTTACAGTAGTTAAAAGTTAGAAAGGTTGCATTTTGCAGTTATAGAAGTCTTATTTTATTTGTAATTGCTTTGATCGTAGAGTAGATAAGGTATAACAGATTTCACCGTAAAACAATACTTATTATTAAAGATTAAATAAATCTAATATAAAGTTCTTGAAGATTTCAATAAATTAGCGTGGCTGAAAGCATCATTATTTGAGAATTTTTCACCAAATAGCTTTTATATTTTACTGTTTGAGCCTATAATACCGAATATATTAATTGCTACAGTGTTTAAAAGGTAGAAAGGTTACATTTTGCAGTTATAGAAGTCTTATTTTATTTGTAATTACTTTGATAGTAGAGTAGATAAGGTATAACTGATTTCATCGTAAAACAATACTCATTATTAAAGATTAAATAAGTCTAATATAAAGTTCTTGCAGATTCTCATAATTTAAAGTGGCTGAAAGCATCATTATTTGAGA
>CM063504.1:175427157-175447157 GCA_032207245.1 Pardosa pseudoannulata | reverse complement strand
TTTATATGTGCATTAAATTATTAAATATTATAGGCTATATTTTAATATATTTCTATAACATCGAAACATGTAAATGTTAAAGGCTTTTAAGGCAGAAATTTAGTATATAATTGAGTGTATAGCATCAAAACTTTTTTACACTTTAGAATTTAGACTTCGTGAGAAATAAAACCCAGATTGAAGATTTCAATCAAAAAAGTTTTGCTTATAGACTGAATCTACAAACATCATAAATGTTTCATGATTTCATAGATGATATCTTGATATACTTATTTTTTTAATCTTAGTATTTATTATTCTTTATTGACATGAAGAATAGTTTCCCATTTTATCTGTATTAAATTATTAAATACTATAGACTATATTTTAACATTTTCCTATAAAATCAAAACATGTAAATGTTAAAGGTTTTTAGGCAGAAATTTTGTATATAAATGAGTGTATAGCTTCAAATAATGTAATTAAGTGTATAGCGTCAACACTTGTTTACACTTCACAATTTACAATTCGTTAAAAATAAAACCCAGATTCAAATTTTCAAGCAAAATATTTTTGCTTATAGACTGAATCTAAAAACATCATAAATGTTTCCTGATTTCATAGAAAATATCTTGAAATAATTATTTTTTTTAATCTTAGCATTTATTATTCTTTATTGACATGAAGAATACTTTCCCATTTATATGTGCATTAAATTATTAAATACTATAGACTATATTTTAACATTTTTCTAAAATAATCAAAACATGTAAATGTTAAAGGTTTTTAAGCACAAATTTAGTATATAAATAAGTCTATAGCTTCAAATAATGTAATTAAGTGTATAGTATCAACATTTTTTTACAATTCAGAATTTACAATTCGTTAGAAATAAAACCCAGATTGAAATTTTCAAGCAAAAAAATGTTTGCTTATAGACTGAATCTACAAACATCATAAATGTTTCACGATTTCATAGAAGATATCTTGATATACTTATTTTTTTAATCTTAGCATTTATTATTCTTTATTGACATGAAGAATAGTTTTCCATTTATATGTGCATTAAATTATTAAATACTATAGACTATATTTTAACATTTTCCTATAAAATCAAAACATGTAAATGTTAAAGGTTTTTAGGCAGAAATTTTGTATATAAATGAGTGTATAGATTCAAATAATGTAATTAAGTGTATAGCATCAACACGTGTTTACACTTCACAATTTACAATTCGTTAGAAATAAAACCCAGATTGAAATTTTCAAGCAAAAAATGTTTGCTTATAGACTAATTCTACAAACATCATAAATGTTTCATGATTTCATAGACGATATCTTAAAATAATTATTTTCTTTAATCTTAGCATTTATTATTCTTTATTGATATGAAAAATAGTTTCTCATTTATATGTGAATTAAATTATTAAATATTATAGACTATATTTTAACATTTTTCTATAAAATCAAAACATGTAAATGTTAAAGGTTTTTAGGCAGAAATTTAGTATATAAATAAGTCTATAGCTTAAAATAATGTAATTAAGTGTATAGTATCAACATTTTTTTACAATTCAGAATTTACAATTCGTTAGAAATAAAACCCATAATGAAATTTTCAAGCAAAAAATTTTTGCTTATAGACTGAATCTACAAAAATCATAAATGTTTCATGATTTATTTCATAGATGATATCTTGATATACTTATTTTTTAATCTTAGTATTTATTACTCTTTATTGACATGAAGAATAGTTTCCCATTTTATCTGTATTAAATTATTAAATACTATAGACTATATTTTAACATTTTTCTATAAAATCAAAACATGTAAATGTTAAAGGTTTTTAGGCAGAAATTTGGTATATAATTAAATGTATAGCTTCAAATAATGTAACTGAGTGTATAGCATCAAAACTGTTTTACACTTTAGAATTTCGACTTCGTGAGAAATAAAACCCAGAGTGAAATTTTCAAGCAAAAACTTTTTCCTTATAGACTGAATCTACAAACATCATTAATGTTTCATGATTTCATAGATGATATCTTGATATACTTATTTTTTTAATCTTAGCATTTATTATTCTTTATTGACATGAAGAATAGTTTTCCATTTATATGTGCATTAAATTATTAAATACTATAGACTATATTTTAACATTTTTCTATAAAATCAAAATATGTAAATGTAAAGGTTTTTAAACAGAAATTTAGTATATAAAATATATAGCTTCAAATAATGTTTTTTTCAATCAGAATTTACAATTCTTAGAATAAAACCAGATTGAAATTTTGAAGCAAAAATTTTTGCTTATAGACTGAATCTACAAACATCATAATGTTTCATGATTTCATAGAAATATATTGATATACTTATTTTTTTATTCTTAGCATTTATTATTCTTTATTGACATGAAGAATAGTTTTCCATTTATATGTGCATTAAATTATTAAATACTATAGACTATATTTTAACATTTTTCCATAAAATCAAAACATGTAAATATTAAAGGTTTTTAGGTAGAAATATAGTATAGAATTAAGCACAACCTTGTGCTTGAATATATGGATCAATTTCTCTTAGATAAAAATTTCAAAATGTTTATATTTCAGAGAGTTGAAAGCAATTCACTGCACTGAATTATTAAAATTTTATGTTCTTTATTGTATAAGACTTAAAACAGCGTATCTAATATTTAAAGTATATTCTAATATATAAATGGGTGAGACAAGAAGCTTCTATCAAAAACTATATAAGATTAATAAGCGCATCCTAAAAAGGTTTTTATACATATTACTGAGATTTTGTAATTGATTATATGCAAGATTTTATTCTGAGTACTAAAAAAACTGTCCTTATTTATTTTCATTTAATTACCTGCGAGATATTTTTATTTCAAACTTTAAAATCTTCTGTTCTTGGAGTACAGTATTTTAAAAACAATTTCATTGTGATTAAAAAATTTTAGTAACATGCAAAATAATAAATTGTTTCAATATATTAACAATTATTTTATAACAACAAAAAAATAGAGAATTATGTAATTATTTTAAATTTAAAATACGATTTATGTAAAGTTTGAATTACAGTTAATTACACATTTTTAATCAATTAAAAAAGTTTCAAATATGAAAGTATTCCAGATTGTTGTAATTATAAGTTATGTATTTTTATGTCTGCTTTAACTTTAAAATAGTTTTATGTTAAAAGTATTTTGTGAATAATGGTCATTTATATCTGACATTTAGGACTAATTTAAGAATATAAATATTAGATAACATGTAAATTATAAATTATTTTTTTTATTTTATTTATTAAAATATATATATATTGTGTGTGTTTTGTATATATGTATATATTTATTATTATATACAATTTATATATGTATAATTTATGAATAAATATGTATTAAAAAAATTTAATATATTAAAAAAATAATTTTTTTTTTTTGTTTTTTTTTTTTATATTATTATATATATTTATATATTATATATATTCATACTAAATATATATAAATATTTATAATGAAAAAACTATGTTCTTTTGTGTGTGTTTTTTTACTCTGAAAGTATTTTCTTTTTATTTAATTTTATTTCTTTAAAAACAAAAATATAATCCTATGTGACATATATGTATACTTTTATTCTAGTTTAATTGAAGTGAACAAGCTAAGATCTTTTAATGACAAAAAAAGTTTCTTTTTATTGATTTATTCCTTTAAAATATTGAAACTTTAAATTATGTTTATGTGATTGGTATACATACTACTAATATTATCAGATTTATACATGAAATTGAACAAACTATGTAAAAATATCTTTTAAATGAAAATTTTGATTTTATTGAATTTTTTTCTGATTATTTAATGTTTTTTCTGTACATATTTGGTGTACGTACTATTAATATTATCAGATTTATACATGAAAATGAAGAAACTGTGTTAAAAGAATCTTTGTGAATGACAAAAAATGTTTCATTTTACTCTAATTTTAATTCTTTAAAATATCCTGAAACTTTTCATGCATATGTCTATGTGTACATATTTGGAATGCATACTACTAATATTATCAGATTCATACATGAAATAGAATAAAGTATGTTAAAATAATCTTAGTGAATGACGAAAGTATGCTTCATTTTACTTCTGAAAGCATTTCACCTGTTATTTAATTTTATTCTTTAAAAGAAAACAAGAATCATACGCGGTGACAAAAAATATAAGCTTTTAAAAATCACATTGTAAAACTAGTTTTCGGTCAAACTGTTAAAAAGTTTAACTGCATCAAAAACTCCAAAGATATAAATCTAGCTTTTACACCCTGGAATTTTTATTCCTTCAAAAATCTGCTTAATGTTCTCTCAGCCATTTCATTTTATGAAATTTGAGGAGAAATCTTACGCATTTCGAAAAAACAGGAGTACATTTTATTAAGCAGCTTTCACAATAAATCCTAATATATATTTTGACACTTATAGTATTTTTTTGGATTACTTAAAAAATTATTTTATTTAACTGTATTTGCTGTTTTCTTCTGGATGCTTAAATGTAATGCTTTTTTTAAATTTTGAAATAGATAAAATATAAAATATTGAATTAATTTAAAAAGATAAAAAGTAATGAAAGCATAGGGATACAATTTTATTTATGTTAGACATTAAATGCATGAATTACAATAGATATTGCTGTGGTGTAGTACATTGCTGTTGTTATTTTAAATCATTTTATAACCCAAAGTTGCTTTATAACGTCATTAATTATAGTATAATACCACTGATATATATTACAATGTTCAAATATAGAACAAATGACAAGGAAATATGTAAAAAAATATATATAAAAAATTAAAAAGTAAAAGGAGCACTCCACGTGCTACGCTTCAAAAAAATTGCCAATGTCCAAGAGAACGCTGCATTCTTTTCCTTCCTTCTTTCTACTCAGGCAACCCTATATTTTTTCATTATCCTGTGCTGATATGTTCGTTGTTCCATTGTCCTTTTCACAATGTGTCCTTTCCCGGCTCTGCCCAGAAGGATCGGGACTCCAAGGATGGTTCTAAATCGCCTCCTGGAGACCAATCACAATTCTCCAAAACTTGAGGAAGTTTAAGTGCAATTATTTTCACTGGCCACACCACACTCTTCCTGGAGTCGCGAAAAAAACTTGGGCATTCAAGCCATAACGTGTGAATGCGGCGATCAAATCAGTTTCGCAAACTTTATGTCAAACATAACTGCACTCTTACAGATATTATTGGGTTATATTTCACAAGTTTTTTCCTTCTATGAAGGAAAAAGAAAAAGACACCGTTGAAACAGAGTGCTTTGTTGGCATTAGCAGTAGACAATTTTACTACTGGCGATAATTCAAAGTGTCTGTGGAAATGTACTATATTAGGAGGTCATTTGGTTTGGTTTGGAGCGCTACTGTCTACTTTTTGCAACACAAAGGGCTAATGACACCGGGGCCTACCATCTGGAGGTGGGTTAACGATCTTTCCAGTCCCTTGTGAAAATGTAAATATTTTAAATTTGATCCTTTTCTGCAAAATCATGTTATATTTACCAATCCTTAACTTTTTTTTGCAATGTCCATGTGCAAAGAATAAATTCATTTAATCAATTAATTTAAAATATATTCATCGTACAGGTAAGCATATGCCAATTATATATTATTTCACACAATTAGACTGCTAAGAGTTGAGACAATGGATCAAAATTTAAATAGATTGTAAATTTAAAAAAAACTAAAATTAACTTTAGTTAAATTTAACACTTGGCATGCTAGTATACTTCACCGCCAACTTATGAGTACAGCAGGCGTTTTTTGTGAATCTCGCGAAAGTTTAGTAATTCAGAAAAAACGCATTAAATCGAAAACTACTTTGTTTTTATGAACGAAACTTTTTTTATTTTACACTTTAATATAAACTGTATGATTATTTAACAAAAAAAATATTTTTACGAAATCACAAAAATAAACGATTTTTAACATTAAAGTCCGATAATCTATCAGCTCATATTTCTTCATCACTATCTTTGTCACAATAGATCATTTTATCAGTTTTGTATTCAACAATAAAAAACCAACGTTTAAATTGACAAAACATGACTTGTACTCTCTGGAGCTGGGAATTCGATTGATGACGAAATAACGCAACAAAAGACCGAGTCATTCGACAATCATAACTTGTGGGGAAAAATTGCAAAGCGTTGCATATCAACGCAAACAACACTTATATAATGTCACACATACATTTAATTATACGTATTATAATTATACGTAATGAGGTGGATAGCGGGTATCCACCACATATCTACTAATAACGAATTTTTACGTGACCCGCACTCCAGTGACAGACTGCAAAAAACGTAAAAATACGTTGCCCGCACCCGAAGTGTTAATTAAATATAGTGCATACTTATCTTTTGAGAACGATTAATGTAATTAAGTTGTGATACTCAGCCGTTATATGCTTTGAATATAGTTTTATATGGGAAGAAAATATACAATTTGTTTATCCCTCTTCCTCTTTACGCGTGCATGAAATCAGTGTGGATTATCACATGAAGTCACCATTCACATTTGAAAGATTGTTTTTCCACATGCACACAATTGAATAATATAATAAAAAAGAAAAAGAAAATTTCTTAAAAATCTGTCACTAGCCTTAATTCTGACGTTTTTTGTCTCGAAAAGCACATAGTAGAAGGTTGATCCACTCGTCTCCCTTAAAGGAGATCTGGGATTAAAAAGACATCTATAAAAAAGATAAAAGAAATAGATTTTTATCATGAAAAACTTCATAAAAATTTCTTCTTTATTGAAAATATGCTCAAAAATGTGTACAGCTGTGAGAAAAATTTAAGATAAATAATTAAATGCTCTGAGATGTATGGCGAATCTTACTACATATTTCAAATATCTATAATAGGATCCATAAATTAAATCCATAATATTAACATATAAAAAAAAAGTTTTTCTTTTTACCACATAGCTTTATAATTTCTATATTGGTTTTTAATTGTTATACTCAAAAGAAATATGATGCATTAACTAATCATCTGCATTTAGAAAAACTAATAATATATGCACATATGTTATACAGAAATTAACAAAATCTAACATGTAGTAAAAAGATATTTTTTTTAATTGATGATGATTTTAAAGCAATATTATTAAGTCAATAGCACATGACAGTGTAGCTAGAACATGACCTTAGCCACTTCTACCCCTCTATTCTAGAATATGCTACACTGAAATTTAACTATAAATTAAATTATATTTTTAAATATAAATATTTTAAAAACGATTTGAATAAAATTATATTATTTAATATTTCTTTTTAAATTGAAATTTTTTTTCTACAAATTCATTATATATTTAGCTAAACATATCGCTTAAAACAATTATAAAAATTTATTTAATTTTTATAAAATTTTATTTAGAAAATATATTATAGGTGTGATTATGTGTATGTGTGCATACGTGGTTTTGGAGGCGAGTGTGTGTGTGTGTGTGTGTGTTTGTGGGAGGGGGGTGAGTCAGTCCAGTTTGAGTCTCTTTTGTTCAAATTTAATTAAAACACCTTAACGGGACTTTCTGTTTCATAAGTAATATTTAAAATATTGGCAGTAGTATTACTTGAGTAACATTGCTATATGTAAAGGTTACCACTTACTACTTGTTGGAAATAAATGCTAGCAATTTCGATACAGAAAAAAAATTAAAATGACATATAAAATAAATTTATTAAAGGTACTTGAAATTAATAAATTTACATAACTAAATTGTCTTTTTGAAAGTATATGATGTATTTTTTAAAAAATTTATCAACTATGTTGACCACATTAATAATTCAGCAAATCTCTTAAGTATATTAAAAAATGTGTATTGTATAATTTACTTCAGAAAATATTTTAGATTTAGTCATATTTAACGGTCTTAAAAGCATATTTTTATCAAAATGAAATCTTTATTGCAAAGGTTTCAGTTTAAATATTGCGAGAAATCTCAAATGAAAAGTTAATCCTTCTTTATCGGTAGAAAATGTGATACAACATCAGAAAAAAAAATATCTTCTCTAAGTAGTGTAAAATTCGAAATATATTTCAGTATTTCGAATTCTAAAATATTAAAGACTTTTAAAAGGAATTAATCTATTTAAGGAAAATAAGCTTTATGAGCAAATTTTAAATTTAACTAATTTTTAAAAGGATTTGCGATGAAATGTGGAACGACTTATTTTGAAAGCCTGTATTTTAACTACCCTATTGCTTTTGTTGAAAACATCTAAAACTGTAAGTTTTTCTTATTGCTTTATTACCTCAAAGATTCTGTGTTATTAAATCTATTTTTTTAATTTATTTAATGCAATATTTTCTATTTAAGATAGAACACACTACCATCTCACAAAGTGTAATGCATGATATGTTTTCTTATATTTTAATGACTTCCCCACATTTTTCGTCCATTATTATTATTCCTATTTTACTAAAAATTATATTTTAGAAAACGGATCACCAATAACTAAAATTTATAAAAGAATTCTTATTAATAGCCTTAATTAATAGTCTGTACTTCCTCAACATCGAATTAATAGAAAATTATTTTAAATGTTATAACACTTACTTTAAAATGTAAAAATAATTCAAACTGAAGATAAAATTGAAGGTGTATTGACAAAAATGTAATTTCTCTTTAAAAAATTTTAAAGTTTATTGCCGAAAATGTAATTTCTATTTAAAAAAATTGAAAGTGTATTGCCAAAAATGTAATTTCTATTTAAAAATGATTGAAAGCGTATTGCCAAAAATATAATTTCTATTTTAAAAAAATAAAAGGGTATTGCCAAAAATGTAATTTCTATTAAACAATTGAAAGTATATTGTGAAAAATGTAATTTCTGTTTAAAAATATTGAAAGTGTATTGCCAAAAATGTAATTTCTATTTAAAAAAATTGAAAGTGTATTGCCAAAAACATAATTTATATTTAAAAAAAAATGAAAATGTAATTTCTATATAAAAAAGTGAAAGTGTAATGCCAAAAATGTAATTTTTATTTTAAAAAAATGAAAGTGTAATGCTAAAAATGTAATTTCTATTTATAAAAATTGAAAGTATATTGCCAAAAATGTAATTTCTGTTTACAGTTTTTTCCTATATTGTAATTTACTGTCAAATATATTCTCTTTACATAAAGAATTCTAAACTACTTTTTTACAGAAACTTTCCTCTGGTGTTTCCGATAAATTTTTGACATAATAAATATAAATTTCATTTAAGAAAAAATCATGTATATTGCATAAAATTACATATGAGACATAGTTAAACTTAGTATCGCCTTTGTGTACGGAGTAAAAAATTAATGTTAATCAACAAATTTTCTATTAAATATCTTTGTGTATTTGGCATTATTTTAGCTTCTGTTGCAAATCTGCAACACGATTATATAAAGAGTGATAGGTAAATACTAGTTGTATTAAATTTCGCTCCATCATTATATAAATGGCATTACTTTTACCATATGTTGAAAATCTGCAGCATGGTCTTATAAAGAGTGAAAAATAATTTCCATTTGTATTAAAGATCACTGTGACAGTGGGTAAATGCCATTAATTTAACATATGTTGAAAATCTGCTACATGGTTAAGTAAAGAGCTGAAGGAAAATAATAAATGTACTAACCTTAGCAATTATAATTTTATTTTAGTTTGAATCAAGTAAGTATAATTTACTTGCTCATTTTACAATTATCCTCTTAATTTTAATTATGAATTCAATATATGTTTTTAAAAGTCCCTAGATGTTAAATCAGTTATGTATTTTTAAAATTTTGATAAAAACAATGTATTTTTATTAAAATATGTAAAATATTTATTAAGCATCCATACCTTGCATATATGTTAAATTGCATTAATTAATTAATATCCTTCTTAAATTGATACTTTAGACTTTTATTCCATGTAATGAAGAAATAATTAATAATTCTATTAACAGTGATAATAAAGATCAACTTCCCAAATACCTGGAAATGTATTTCAGTTTTTAAATTTTATCAATCAACCGGAGTAAAATTTCTTCAATTATACGCTAGTAATTGTTTGCAATGAAAGAAATTATCGTTATACATAGATGGTTCTTTTAAATGACTTTTCTTTTATAAATCATGCTGAAAGTAACATGTTTGGCATAGAAAGTATTATTTGAACATATAACCGATTGAAATTCTTAGAATCTGCTTATTTTCTCTTATCCTACACTTTCAAGGATTTGCTTCAAAAGAGACAAGGTTTAATGCTGTGTAATAGAATACCATTCTTCCATGGCAGAAATCTACCTGTCACCTTGATGTGCAATGGTGAGTGAAAAGGAAGAATAAGTCATAAATGCAGCTAAACTTTAGAGGGCCTACCCTAACAAATGAAGCATTAGTTCTTGTGCAATGGGGAATGCAATTTTAAATAGTTCCTAATGAATGAGGCGATATGCTAAATGAAGGTAGCGATTTCCCAGAAATTACTAAAATGCGTAAATAAAAATAATGTGCTCATTTTCGGAATGCTCATTTTGATGACTTGTATGAAAATGCATTATAGCGTAATCTCTCCTGAGTATCATTTTAACAGCAGAAACACGACAACGTAATGACTTTATACACATGTAACGGCGAAGCAGGGCGTTATGTGCAGCCATATCGGTAGGAATAATTCTATTATACTTAATTTATTCCAAAAACAGGGGATCATAAATTATTCAGATGTTTGATTTTAAACTAATTTTAAACAATTCGCTTAGTTCAAATAGGAAATTATATCTGAAAATATATCAAGCGGAAAATTATATAAAATTTAAAGGCAAAATTATTTTAGTCTAAATTACTGCTTTTGTATAAACAAATTAAAAGCTTGAAAATTTATGTGTTTCAAAGATTAATCGCATGTTTTATTGTGATTGTTTAACTAGTAAAGAAATTTATTTATCACTATTTTTAGTTATTTTGATTTTGGATTTCAGATTAGAATTATACAATTATTATTCTAAAAAAATTTTAGCTTTAGAAAATAGTAATGTTAGAAATGGTACCTCCCACATAATAATTATTTTCACTTCAATTTTACGCTATTAATTGTGTGCAATGAAAGAAATTATCGTTATACGTAGATGGTTGTTTTAAATGACTTTCCTTTTATAAATAATTCTGAAAGTAACATGTTTGACATATCAAGTGTTATTTGAGCATATAACTGATTGAAATTCTTAGAATCTGCTTATTTTCTCTTATCCTACACATTTAAGGATATGCTTCAAAAGAGACAAGGTCTAATGCTGTGTAATTGAATACCATTCTTCCATGGCAGAAATCTACCTGTCACCTTGATGTGCAATGGTGAGTGAAAAGGAAGAATAAGCCATAAATGCAGCTAACCTTTAGAGGGCCTACCCTAACAAATGAAGCATTAGTTCTTGTGCAATGGGGAATGCAATTTTAAATAGTTCCTGATGAACGAGGCGATATGCTAAATGAAGGTAGCGATTTCCCAGAAATTACTAAAATGCTTAAATAAAAATAATGTGCTCATTTTCGGAATGCTCATTTTGATGACTTGTATGAAAATGCATTATAGCGTAATCTCTCCTGAGTATCATTTTAACAGCAGAAACAAGACAATGTAATGACTTTGATACACATGTAATGGTGTAGCAGGGCGTTATGTGCAGCCATATCGGTAGGAATAATTCTATTATACCTAATTTAGTCCAAAAACTGGGGATCATAAATTATTCAGATCTTTGATTTTAAACTAATTTTAAACAATTCGCTTAGTTCAAATAGGAAATTATATCTGAAAATAAATCATGTTGAAAAATATGTAAAATTTAAAGGCAAAATTATTTTAATCTAATATACTGCACTTGTATAAACAAATTATAGGATTGAAAGTTTATGTGTCTCAAAGATTAAATTCGTGTTTTATCGTGATTATTTAACTATTAATATAATTTATTTATCACTGTTTTAATCTTTTTTTTAGATTTTAGATTAGAGTTATATTATGATTTTCTAAAAAAGTTTCAGAAGTAGAAAGTAGTTTTAGAAATGGTAACTCCCACACAGAATGATTATTTTCCCTTTATCATTTTATTTATAATTATTTGCCTTTTCTGCATACAATTACTGTATTACCCTTATTTTCACTTAGCTTTTCACTATAACTCTATTATAAAAGCATATGTAAGAGATTGATTGTCATTCCCTTCTTTTCTTGGAAGACTACATCAGACTGATATTGGATGTACATTTTATGCTGTACATCAAATCTCAACTTTTAAGCTATTCAGTTTTTATCAGTATCATTTATATAAATACAATGTAGCCTTGATATATTATTTTTATAGAGACAGTAAAGGAAACGTTTAATACCTGAAATACCTCGATAATTTTCGTAAAATATGTAGCTTTGACTAAATGAATTAGTTACAAAACTAACTGATATGTCAGTAGTAATAATTCTATTATACTCAATTTAGTCCAAAAACAGGTGATCACAAATTATTTAGATCTTTGATTTTAAACTAATTTTAAACAATTCGCTTAGTTCAAATAGGAAATTATATCTGAAAATAAATCATGCTGAAAAATATGTAAAATTTAAAGGCAAAATTATTTTAGTCTAATCTACTGCACTTGTATACACAAATTATAGGATTGAAAGTTTATGTGTCTCAAAGATTAAATTCGTGTTTTATCGTGACTGTTTAACTAGTAAGGAAATTTATTTATCACTGTTTTTAGTTATTTTGTTTTTAGAATTTAGATTAGAATTATACTATGATTTTCTTAAAACATTTCATAAATTAAAAATAGTAGCGTTAGGAATGGTAACTCCCACACAATAATTATTATCACTTTATAATTTTATTTCTAGTTATTTGCCTTTTCTACATACAGTTGCTGTATTACCCTTATTTTAACATAGATTCTCACTATAACTGAATCATTTTTATGAAAGTACATGTAAGAGACTGATTGCCATTGCCTTTTTTTTCTTTGAAGTGTATATCCCACTGAGGTTTGATGTATTTTTCTTACTTTACATCAAATCTGAACTTTTAAGCTCTTGAGTTTTTGTCAGTATCTTTTATATAAATACAATGCAGCTTTGATATATTATTTCTTATAGAGACAGAAATGAAAAACGTTGGATACGTGAAATACTTCGATAATTTTTGTAAAATGTGTGGCTTTGAATAAACTAATTAGTTACAAAAGTAATAAACATATCTATAGGAATACTAATTAGTTACAAAACTAAAAAACATATCGATAGGAATACTTCTATTATACCTAATTTAGTCCAAAAACAGGTGATCGTAAATTATTCAGATCTTTGCTTTTAAACTAATTTTATACAATTCGCTTAGTTCATATAGGAAATTAAATCTGAAAATAAATAAAGTTTAAAAGTATGTGACATTTTTTAAGGCAAAATTTATTTTAGTCTATATTACTACAGTTGTATAAACAAATTATAGGATTAAAAGTTTATGTGTCACAAAGATTAATCCCGTGTTTTATCGTGACTCTTTAACTGGCAAAGAAATTTATTTATCACTATTCAAGATTATTTGGTTTTTAGATTTCAGATTAGAATTATACAATGTTTTTCTAAAAACATTTCTAAAAACAAAGTAGAAAGTAATAATGTTAGAAATGGTACCTCCCACACAGAAGGGTTATTTTCAGTTTATTATTTTATTTCTAATTATTTGCCTTTTCTGCATACAATTACTGTATTACCCTTCTTTTAAATTAGATTTTCACTATAACTCTATTCTTATTATGAAAATATCTGTAAAAGACCGTTTGATTGTATTGCCTTCTCTTCTTTCAAGTGTACATCACACTGAGATTTGATGTAATTTTCACACTGTACATCAAATCTCAACTTTTTAACTATTTAGTTTTTTATCAGTATCATTTATGTATGAAAAACGTAGCCTTAATATATCTGTAAGAGACTGTTTGATTGTCATTGCCTTCTTTCCTCTAATCATGAAAAAACAATTAAATCATTGAAACTGCTCCTATTTATCCATAAAAATACATAGTTAATTTTCCTTACATTGCTACAATGCAATAGCTTGAAATTTTTGATAAAACTGTTGGTTTTAAGGCCCATGGGTTTTTGTAAAAAACAATTAGATCGTTGAAACTGCTCCTATATATCCAACAAGATACATAGTAACATTTAACTCACTTTGATATATCGCAATAGCTTGAAAATTTTAATAAAAACAGTTATTTTTAAGGCCCATGGCCTTGTGGAGAAAACAATTAGATCATTGAAACTGCTCATATTTATCTAACAAGATACAGAGTTTCTTTTTACTTACTTTGCTACATCGCAATAATTTGAAATGTTTGATAAAATAGATATTTTAAGACCCATGGGCTTGTTTAAAAAACAATTAAATCATTGAAACTGCTCCTACTTATCTATTAAAATACATAGTTAATTTTACTTACATTGCTACATCGCAATAACTTGAAATTTTTGATAAAATAGTTAGTTTTAAGGCCCATGGGCTTGTGCAAAAAACAATTAAATCATTAAAACTGCTTCTATTATTACATATTACACTGATGTAACAGTACTCTTTTAAAATCCCATTTACAAGCAAAAAACAGATACAGAGTTACATCCTTACATTGCTACAATAACTTGAAATTTTGAAAAAAAAAAAGGCCTGGACATTGATGGTATTCCCTATACAGAAAACTACATTACCAATAAAAACATAGAAACATCTGGCGAGAAAAACATTGAAAATGGACTAACTCATAATCTAACAAAAAAGTTACTTTGTGCAATAATTTGAAAGAAAAAAAAAAAACCCATGGGCTTGTAAAAAACAATTAAATCATTGAAAGGCTCATTATCTATAATCAATTAGATCATTGAAACTGCTCATTTATCTTAAATAATACATAGTTAATTTTACTTACATTGCTACATCGCAATAACTTGAATACTTTGATTAAACAATTGTTTTTAAGGTCCATGGGTTTGTGGGAAAAACAATTATGTCATTGAAATTGTTGCTATTTATCTAACAAGATACATTGTTACATTTAACTTACTTTGCTACAATGCAATAACTTGAAAGGTTTGATAAAACTGTTATTTTTAAGGTCCATGGGCTTGTGAAAAAAACAATTATATCATTGAAATTGTTCCTATTTATCTAACAAGATACATAGTTTCATTTTACTTACTTTGCTACATTGCAATGATTTGAAATTTTTGATAAAACAGTTGTCTTTAAGACCCATGGGTTTGTGTAAAAAACAATTAGATCATTGAAACTGCTCCTATTTATCTAACAAGATACATAGTTACATTTAACTTACTTTCATACATCGCAATAACTTGAACATTTTGATAAAACAGTTATTTTTAAGGCTCATGGGCTTGTGTAAAAAACAATTAGATCATTGAAACTGCTTCTATTTATCCAACAAGATACATAGTTACATTTTACTTACATTCCTACATTGTAATAATTTGAAATTTTTGATAAAACAGTTATTTTTAAGACCTATGGGTTTGTGGAAAAAACAATTAGATCATTGAATCTGCTCCTGTTTATCTAAAGAGATACATAGTTACATTTAAGTTACTTTTCCACATCGCAAAAAATCTCCACACAGCATTAAAATCTATTGATTCGGGAGTTTTTTAAACACCAAAACGGCATGTGTGCCGTAATATATGCAAAAATATTCTCTCACTCCAAAATTCCTTAGCTGAAATGTATTTTGACAGTTTAAATAAATGTTCATTCATCATTTTTATAAACTCTGGCCCAGTATAACTTTACGAGACCAACTTAACGCGTGAAAAAGGAAACTGATAAAATATTTTAAATCCAATTGTTCCATTTTTAAATTCTTTCCGTTTCCTTTGAATGAATAATTAAATAGAGCCCCGAAAGAAATCAGATATTTTTTGTACATTTTTCCATTGTTTTCGAAAAAAAAGATAAATTTAAATAATAAAAGAGGGAGAAGAATTGCTTTATTCGGCTTTCTGTGCTCTTCATTTTTTATTGTAATTGTCCATTACTTAGCATAAAAAGCATGTAAAACATTTTCATACCGTTTTTCTTTCCGTTTTTTTATGCACAAAGATATTAGTGGCTTATTTGTTAAAGATTAAGTCAGAGGATAGATTCTTTCGAGTTTTTTTTTTTTTTACATTTTATTCTTACTTTCAAAATTAGAATAATTTGCGTATAAAGAGAAAAATATTTATTGTAATTAAAAGTTCATTTTAAGTTTAGGGTTAGTTAACGGTGTTTTGAAAAAAGTAATTATCATTTCTTTTGTGTTATTTATTCATTTAAAACGATTGTATCTTTTATAAATTGAGCTTGAAAGTAAAATATACATTTCAGGAATGTAAAATTATTTCCAAGAAAGAAACATATTTTTTGAGTGATATTCTAAACAGCACCGCCTTTAAATTAAAAATTAAGTTTTTTTTTCTGTTTGAAGCATTTGAAGTATATTAATTTTTGAAGAAATAATTATACTGTTTTGTAAAATAAGCTTTGATCGATTAATACACATTATCATGTATGCATGTGTGTATGCCTCTATATGCTGATGTGTTTTATAACCATGAATTCCTATGTCCTTTGAGATTTGATATTCTAGCTTATGAAATCACTATTACTAAGATAAATACCACCATATATATTTAAGGCCTTGTAATGCTTAAAATATTTCTTTCATAATTGGACGGATTATTTCTCTCTCTCTCTCTCTATATATATATATATTTATATATATATATATATATATATATATATATATATATATATATATATATATATATATATATATATATATATATATATATATATATATATATATATATATATATATATATATATATCATATATATATATATATATATATATATATATATATATATATATATATATATATATAATATATATATATATATATATATATATATATATATATGTGTGTGTGTGTGTGTGTGTGTGTGTGTGTGTGTGTGCGCGTGTGTGTGTGTGTGTCTGTGTGTAACATACCAATATTATTACACTTAAAATTTCTTAAAAATTCTACTCTTCTCATTCTTATTCTTTCATATCTATTTTTTCAGCCACAAACAACTTAATAGAGCGTTCGATAACTTAAAATTCTTTCTACGAGTCTATCAAAACCATTTCTAAAATAAATGCTAATTTTCTGTCCACTTGCCACATTATTTCAGCTGACCCAGACAAATGATTCACTTTTATCAATGATCTAAGCTGCTTTGTTACTATTAAATTCGATGACTAAACTGTTCTGTCATAGGAATATTCTCTACGTCTCTCGTTATATATGTATGTCAGATTTATAAATGGAAGCTAAGAATTAAGTAAGTTATAATTAAAAACATATGGAACTCATTAACGACAACGTGATAGGAGAATGATACACCCTCAAGCAGAACTATATAGAATAAAGTATTTGACGCAGAATACGATAACAGGAATTTCTTTAGATAGCAACGCAAAAAAAGACACTTCTATTAGGTAAATTTTTATATACTAAATCAAATTTGCCTTCCATGTCTTAATCACTTGAAACATGTCATATATATATATATATATATATATATATATATATATATATATATATATATATATATATATATATATATATATATATATATATATACAAGTTTAGAAAAAAATAAAATTTAATAGAATAAGTTTGGATTTCGTTCTATTTATCAGAATGAGTTGCCATTGGAATTACAAATAATTCAAATGATACGGTAGACCTTTATTACATAAAAACTTTTACTAATAAAACTCTACCTGTAGATTGTGTGGTAACACATATGGAATTTATTTAGTTTCACTAAGTCGGGCATTAATTTCTTGTCTGTACATTATGACTCCGTTGCAAGACAAAGAGCTACGGATAAAACTGATTTACCAGAAACTGTAGAGCTCTGTAACAGCTCTATAAAAATTATGTATTATGAAGTGGGTACAAACAGGTCCAGTGTCTGCACGTGACTTACGCTAGATATCTCCACTTCCAATTTTTGGTTGTTTCGTTTCCTGAAGGACAAGATCTACCATTAAATGTCAGCATTTGTGCCAGATCTGAATGACTGAATTTGGCTCCATTTTTGTCAGCAGGGGAAAATAGGATTCTGCGATTAGAGCGTATTGTTAAACATTAAGGGGAACATATTAACCACGTTTAAGGCTACTTTTTAATATTATTTAGCATTTATAGAGTATATCAAATGCTTTTATATAAATCACAATGTCACCTATGGGTGGTATTAAATTTATTTACGTAATCAATATTAAGTACATCATTTGAATTATCTGTAGTTCTAAATGTATTTCATTCGGACCGATAGAACGCATTCTAGAATCCTCAGAAGTGGGGAATTTATTTCTTGCTAACACTGTATATATGTGTGTATATGTGTATGTGTTATTATTTAAGCTTATTGATGTTGTTCAGCCGAATTTAAACATTTCAGAGGTGGTGAATTTATCATATGCATGGAGCTATCATAAACCCGAAAGCATCTTTCTAAGTGCCCGTAGAATGTACTTCCCATTACAAGCAGATGTTGAGGGTGACCAACGTAGAGAAATTTCCTTTGAGGATTTGCAATAAGAGCTAAATGTTTGAGCAACCAACACTCTTGTCCCCAATTCATTTTAGTGGTATTGTTGCCTTGAAATTTTTTGTTTCATGAGACCAAATACATGTAAAAGGTGATTGAAAAGTCTGCTCCAGAGGAAGGGCAATGCCTAACTAACACCCAAACTTGTTTCTTTTGCTGCATATGTTCAAATCGAAACAACTTCACACGATATTGTATCTCCACATTATACTCCACTCAATTAAATTTCTTCACGATTACATCAAATTCTCCTCCCCAAGAAGGAAGAAAAAAATACTGCATACAATGTTAGTTTGAAAGCCATTATCAGATACTGGCAAATGTTTACTACATGTTTTAAATTAAAATTGCCGCTCGAAAGCTGATATGTCACATGATACAGATATCTGAAGTGTATCAAAATTTCTTTAAGTTATACTTTTTAGAATTAGGTAAAGAGATACAACTATGCTTTTGACTAACTTATGCATATTTAAAACACCACCTGGAAGGGGAATTTGAAACTATTAAAATTGTTTTAAATTTCAGCCTCAAAACAATTTTCCATTCTATTATTTTCCCTGTTAAACTCTGGTAGTGAAAACATTAAATATTTTAAAAGTGTAATCTACTAACTAAATTAAAAAAAATATATAATATATTTCAGTTGTGACCTATGGAATATCTCACTATATATTACGTTTTTCTATTGACGGTAGAAAGATAAAAGTCCTTACTGAATTCTCGTAGGTAACAATAATTTTTATAATTACATGCGTACATTTCTTAAATGGCATCCATTCAGATTAATATTGCAATAATTGTTTAATGTTTAATAGATGCTTATAACATTGTAGTTGAACTTTATTTTAAATTTAAAAAACTGTTTTAAATAAATTGTGAAATCATTATTTTTATTAATAAGAGAGTCTATGTACAGCAGTAAACTATCAAATGAAATAATCTCCTTATAGTTTTGTTAGTGAACTTTCCCTGGGAGGGAAGGAATATACGAGGGCTATTCAATGACAATATTTCTACAAAAATCAGGTTGCCTTATAACATTATTGTTTACACGGTGTTTTCTTTTAATGTTTTTTATATTATGGTGTCTTAGAGTCTCTTCGAAAAAATAGACAGACACTGCATGGAACTTACACTAAGACTATGTAAAGTATGGAATTTCACCTCCACGTTGTTTCATAAATCGCCCACTACGTCTGAAGTCACCCATGGTTGTTTATCATTATTCATCAGCAATGAGCTTCTTTCGATATTACCTTTATATTCTGATTTTCTC
>CM063504.1:175417157-175419657 GCA_032207245.1 Pardosa pseudoannulata | reverse complement strand
CAACAGAAATATTTCGTTTTGTTTTATTTTGGTAAAAGGAATATTCAGATTTCATTCGAAAAGGAGGAAGGAAATAAAAATTTAGCGTCGACTTTTGATATTCGGAAAGTTAACTGGACTAGAATTTCAAATACGACTCGCGTTTTAATCTTCGAAATTTAACTTGCATTTCAGATCACAGATATTGAATATTTTTGTAAATTTGTATTTCGCCACGTTATTATATAAAGTTTGCGTCAAATTACTAAAGAATAAAATTTATGATCTCGCTGCTGTTTTACTATTAAAACCTTCCGAGTTCATCCCGAGAAACAAATATCGCTGATAAAGGCAGCAATGCCTAATGTTGTAAGCAAAGAATAAACAAGCGTGTATCATAATTTCTAGGGATTATTTTAAATTTCGAAGTAAGGTACAGCAAAATGCACAGCGTAAGTAATACTATACCAAATTTCTGGCTGAGATATAAAAATAATGTAAAATAGTTTTATTCGAGTAATATCTAAGATACGATTCATACAGTATGTTCAATAAGAGCTTGTCGTCTATTTCTCTGAAAGTACAAACGAATTAGTTAAAAATACATTTTTACCTCTTAGTATACATATTAAACTGAAATACATTTCACCTAATAAGTTATCCTGACCCTATTATTATCGAATATGCAAGAATCACTTTATTATTCGATTTTAACGTTGAGGGACGTTTACCCCGTCCAGGTTGTCAACATTTTGTACCGCTTTATAACGTCCTCCCCACTTCTTGACGAACGACTCCGACTTTCTCATGTACCGGGCTGCAGCAGGGAAAGACATTTTTGGTACTTTTGGATGGTTACACATAAACACTGCCTCAAAACGGCTCTCATACGTAGCATTCATTTTGGAGTTGTTGATTTAAACACAGTAAAGCAAACCGAATAAGGAATATAACCATAAAGCATTCTTCTCTAATGCTTGAAGAACACGTGCAATTAAGCCGGTATCTGAGCGCTATCTATTGACGAAGTTATGATCGACACGCTCTTATGGAACAGACTGTATATATTTTGTACAATAAACTTTGAAACCTCATTTAGAAAATAAGGCATGTATCTAGCTCGAAATAAACTTTATTTCACTGTAAAATATTTTATATTAAATACTTCGAATTTTGTGTTGCATTGTTAGAATGATCCTAAAAAAATATTTATTTATATTTCAAACATGCTTAATGAAAAAGATTGCCCTAGTATAAGGCTCACAGAAACTTATCTTTAAATTGTTGTTGTTTCTCATGCTACTTGGACAAACCAAGTGCAATTGAGACTGCAGATTCTTGTATTAAGTCCAAAGAGTGAGTCTTTCGTTTTAATGAGAACCGTTAAGGGAACAAACCTCTTCGCTCAAGTAGGTCATCGCAATTTTAAAGCATTGACCAAGCAGAAGACCCATAGACTTGGTCTGCTATCCCCAGAGGTATTGATTGAGAACTTTTGCGGAAATTGTGACCACGAATATATTTTACGTACCACAGTCACCTTTAAAGAAACAAGACTAATCTTCTGATGGTGCGGGTTCCTAACCCACAATCTGTCTGTTTTGAATTCGTTGCCGTTGCTGACTGAGCTGGCACGTATCTCTTTAACATGTGTTTGAAATAACATTGAAGTTTTTGCACAGTGTTATTTATTTTTTTTTTTGGACACGCATAACAAAATGTGTAAAAATTATTTTACTTTTATAATATATACCGGTAACGAGAATATAATATGCTAAAATTTCTGTATTTTTAATTACATATATTTGGTAGTTTTAAATAAGGTTATTTTATGAAACATGCACATTGTAGATATTATTAAGGGTATACTGCAGAATTCTGTTAGGCACTTAAATGACATGATTCAGAAGTGTCATTATAATTAGATAATATTTAACTAATGGACGTATTCTATGGTATAATACGGGATACAGTAGTATACGATTAACTCATAACATATTTAAGGATCAAAAGTACATGCTGACTGCATCCATAATCCAATATGTGATTCAGATCCCTGATAATAAATTTTGCAACCTTTTATAGTATATTTTGGGAGATTATGTAAATGCTTGAATGTAATGAAATTAAGCTAGATGCATATGTATTAGGTTATATAAATGTGACAATGTTGACAATTTTATTTAGTCTGTTAGTAGAGATGTCTAGCAATTTAAAGAGGTGTTTATTCATAATACTAAAGCATTTTTCACAATAAGATTAAGTGGAACATAACAGAAAGATTTTAGCTTCTTATTGATCTTGGTTTCTAACATTTTAAGGAACTATACTATGTAATTGTCTAAGAAAATTTATTTTAAAACATAAATTTTTTCAATGCTTTCTGAACTGTTCTAAAACCCAATTAATAAATAATATGTATTATAGCTACAGTTATTTATTTACGAGTAATGTACTTTAAAATGTAAATCAATATATATCTAAATTAATGCATTCCAGAAAGATACGAAAAATAGACTAA
>CM063504.1:175404657-175414657 GCA_032207245.1 Pardosa pseudoannulata | reverse complement strand
AAATTCATTTTACTATTCTACATTAATTCCATATTTAAAGCGGATACCCTGATTTTTTAGTGTAACCTAGGAAAGATGTTTTAGTATTTTGTAAGGATCTATAAAAAATTGAGCAGCCGGAAGCAGTTTAAAAGTTAACAAACCTTTTCATGAAAATGATGTTTCAAAAATAATATCTCATTTTACTGAAAATTTTAATGTGAATATTTTATTTATTATTTATCCTGAATTTCTACAGCGTTTCATTTCACTATTCTATAAAATTGATTTATAATTTCTACCACCCCTGTAAAGATAAATTATACATCTACTTTAGCTTACTTCATATAAAAAAATTGCATCTATGAATATAACTTAATTTACCTTTATATATTCTACTAACTGTGAAATAAGAAATAAGCTAAGACAAATTGAAGAGACATTAATTAAGTAGTAGTGAAACCAAACAAATGTTTCGTAATATCTAGGAAACTACTTATTTCGTACTTCGCCAAGTAGTTATAAATCATAACTTAAGTGTGACTATAAGACAGCAATTTGGGCTTTTTGTTTAATTTTCCCTATACACGTAACCTTTTCTTCTGTATTTGAATACTATATTTTGTCATAGAATCTTTATTTTACCTAATACCCCAAGTAAACTTTACATTTTTTTAATTATATTTCTAGATTATAAAATTATGTCATTTTATTTTACTACTATAGAAATTTTAACGTTTGGATAAGTAAAAGTTGATCTAGGTAATTAGCATCTAATGGTTAATAACATCCCAAAATATACGTAGAAATTTACCTTTTATTGATTTTCTACTAAACCACAAGCTAGAATCATTTATTCAATGTTTAGGTAATGCATTCTTTTTTATTTTATGTACATTACTGACATTTATTATTCTTTAACTTTTTTAAATTATTGCAAATAATGCTAGATTATTGGACAGAATCGGATACCTCCAAGCAAGGTAAACATTATGCAGTGTTATATTCAATATGTAACAATATTGTAAAAAGTTATCTTTGTAAAGAAATTGGGGCTTTATACACCACGGTAAAGACAATTCAGTTTTAGGAAAATTATTTCACTCGTGTGCATTTTTCTCATTTTGGGTATTAATATTTATTTAGCAGAGAAGAGGTTAATATATTTTATTATTTTATAAAAGGACTCTGCCGTTTCAGTAAAAGAAAATAAAGAATGATAAAAATGGAAAAGATTAAAATAAAAGTTAAAATAAAAGAATTTTTCTGAAGAGAGCAATTGTTATTTTTGGCACGCTAATATTATTAACAAAAATTGCATGCCTAATTTTGCATCTTGAATATTGAAAAAATTTATTTACTACATCAATAAACAAATAAACATATTTTATTATTTTATTGAAATATATTTATTGATGAAGCATTAAAAAATTCACTTTACTAACAATTATGATAATTAAACTGCAGTAATTATACCGACTATGCTACATTTATTTCTAACAGTTTTATATGTGCTTAAACTCATTTAATTACTGTCTTTTAAATAGCTTGATGTTAATTTTTGATTTTTGATAACTTGAATTTTTGAATTATTTTTATAATATTTTATTCTTTTAGTAATTTACAGTAAAATTTCTGAGCATCACTTTTTATTTACATAGCAAATAAGATCGTTGCTAAAGCATGAAAATGCATTCAAACTTTTTTAGAGTTTGTGATGTGAAAAGTTTTATTTTCAAACGATGAGTTTCAGAAAATTTTTCCTTCTTAATTAATTTTCTTTCTGTTAATATTTCTTAGTACCTTTTTGTGTCTCCAAATTTTCTTTTGTTTTAAAAAAGTAATTATTTTCTTTTAACAGTTTTTTTTATGTTTGGCTTCTATTAAGTAACAAAAATCTCACTTTCTCAAGGAAAATAATCTTTTAAAAAAGAACTTTATTTTTTCTTGAGATCCGAAAAAACATTTTATGCATAAAAACGTTTTTTCTTTTCGGTACGATTGCTAATTTCTGAATAATATTTAACATGGATCTGTCTGAATTTATTGACTGGAAAAAACAGTTTATTTACTTTTTTGATTGGTTAGGATCCAATATATTTAAAACGATAAGAAAAATAGGTTAAAATATGTTACAAAGCAATAATAAAACTTTTTAATGATTTGTTTACTATTTTCTAATTGAAATTCTTTGTTGACTAAAAATAAAGAATTATATCTGGAAAGGAAATTTTAGTAGCAGTATTTTTAATGAAAAGTACATATTTGTGTCTTTGTATAGTTTATTGTGAAATAGAATAATATTAATACATAGTAGAAGGAACTATCTTTAATTAGGAAATACACAAAGAATATGCTGGTACATATTTGTATCGTTGTATAGTTTAATGTGAAATAAAAATAGTATAAATAAATAGTAGAATTAATTATCTATAATGAGTAAATATACTAAGAATGTGCTGGTACATATTGGTATCGTTGTACAATTTATTGTGAAATAAAAATAATATAAATACATATTGGAAGGGATCATCTATAATAAGTATATATAATAAGAATATGCTGGTACGTATTTGCATCGTTGTATAGTTTATTGTGAAATAAAAATAATATAAATACTTAGTAGGAATAATTATTTATAATGAATAAATATACTAAGAATATGCTGGTACATATTTGTATCGTTGTATAGTTCATTGAAATATAAAAAAAATATAATTTTATAGTAGAAGAAATTATCTATAATGAGTAAATATACTAAGAACATATTTGAACTTATTTAATTTTTTTATAACATTTAGAAATTAATGGTGAAATTTGTTAATAATACTTTTTCCTGCACCAGTAGAAGTTTAAAAAAGGCTATTAAATAAGATTATTTCCAGATATTAATATCTTTTAGATGAACTAAGTAGCTAAGTTTATGTCATCTTTAATCCCGGAAGTGTTCAGAATTTTACTAAGTATGTATAAAATGATAATATCAGTCTTGAATTCGAAGGTACCAATTAAGTCTTCCACACACACGTTTGAAAGTAGTAAATCTTCATTTTACAGAATAAATCATTAAGAGATTCCAAAAGTTTTGTTTTTAGAAATAGCTATTGTTACTTATCAACTATCAAATAACTTTAAAAATATTTCCTTCGAAATTTCCTAGTATACACATATTTCGTTTAACGTTTCCTTAAATATTTTTCTACAAACTTCAATTTCTTTGTTTAATATTTTATATTTAAGAGGCAAAAATAAATCATTCTTCATATCATAGGTCTCGCAAATCTTATGGTCTATTATTTAAAGCATTTACATTATCGTGGAACTGAATGTTTTCTATGTAACACTGTCCGTTAGATATTCCCTCAAGGCTATTCAACAAGGTTAATGTTTTCAATGTGACTCCGTCCGTTAGATATTCTTTCAAGGCTATTCAATAAGGTTAATGTTTTTGAAGTGACTCGGTCCATTAGATATTCTTTCAGGGTTATTCAACAAGGTTAATGTTTTCGATGTGACTCCGTCTGTTAGATATTCTTTCAAGGCTATTCAACAAAGTTAATGTTCTCGAAGTGACTCTGTCCGTTAGATATTCTTTCAAGGCTATTCAACAAAGTTAATGTTTTCGATGTGACTCTGTCCGTTAGATATTCTTTCAAGGCTATTCAACAAAGTTAATGTTTTCGATGTGACTCCGTCCATTATATATTCTTTCAATGTTATTCAACAAGGTTAATGTTTTCGATGTGACTCCTTCCGTTAGATATTCTTTCAATGTTATTCAACAAGGTTAATGTTTTCGATGTCACTCCTTCCGTTAGATATTCTTTCAAGGCTATTCAACAAGGTTATTATAAATATTATCTTTAATCTTGAAACACTATAAGGTAACTGGGTTAACAGTTAGGTTGATATCGTAAACTCACTGCTTTATTCAAAGTGACTCTTCAATTTACTTATCTCATCAGAAAATTTTAAAACTTTATTTTAGTGACAGCAATTTTCCCCTATGTTCTAATTTGAACATCTTCATTTATTTTCAAATCTTGATTAATATAGTCCTTTGAAAAATTCATTTGGCAAACAAAATATGTAACAGAAATCTATTGCACGAAATTAATGAAAAAACAATTTGATATACTTAACATCCAAATATAAATATAGTTAAAGAAAGTATAAAAATGTTGTTACTTTGGATTTTTTTTATTTTTACCTTGAATAAAGAATTCCAAATGTTCTCAAATATTTCACTGTAAATAAAAAATGGACGTTTCTAATTAAAAAAAAACAATATAATAAGGAAATTTTAAATATAATAAAATTTTCTATTCTAAAATATCAATAAATGGATACGGATTATTTTATTACAATAAATTGATATAATAGAAAATTTATTCGAAATAATTTTTGATTGTTAATTTTCAAAATACCTATATTTATATATGAGAATTTCTTCTCATCCTTATTTCTTAGATATGTTTACTAAAATGTATTATCTAGCAACCCGATTTAGATTACATCACATTGTTTAAATTTAAGAATTTTACAATACCTTTCTAAAGTCTTTCGAGTATGTCTACAAAAAATTGAAATCAATATTTTCATTTTTTTATAATTTTTTCAAAACAAATACCTGCATTTAAAATATACGAAGTTGGTCTCATTTTTTAAATTTTATAAATTTTTAATAGAAGTTAAATGCGATAAAAAATTGTATTTCTATTAAATTCCTTTAAAATTTATACATTTCCTCCTCTAAGACGTACCTAATTTCTCGATGTAAAAATATGTAACTTCGAAAAATTGAAAGATAATTAAATACCAACTGTTTCTTTTAGACACTTTGAAAATTTATTCTCTCTGGTGTAAATATTGCACATAAAATATTTCCCAAAACTTAAAAGTTTCGATGAGAGTTATACCCGTTATATATAGTTTTAAGTATTCTTATCTTAAATGTCCTAGGGTAATTTATGTTGCTACTCCAGTAATTTTATATTCAAGGTATTATTAAGGAGCATTAAAGATTTTTATATATAATCAATTCACGAAAGACCGAAAACACTTATATTTGCAGATTAAACAATAAGAATTTAAAGAATCAATTTTGAATATTACTTAATTTGATGAAATGTTAATTTCAGTAAGTATGTAAAGATATCTTTAAAACAGTGCTTGACACTTTCTATGAGGCAATTTTTAATAAGGTTATTGATTATACTAGTTATGTGTATAGTTATATAGTAAACGGACGTGTTCAATTATTTGTTGAAGATCAATATTTCCTCATTAATATTTGTTAACTTTTATAGTCGTTTGTTAAGCTTAATTAAATGATAATTTTTATAAATACGTAATAATTTAACTTCTGTTAAATTTCTGTTATTTGAACTATCCCGAATATGAGTAAAATATTTTTCAAAATCAATAAGGAATTTCAAACATATTAATAAATTTAATTTAAATTATGCATTCAATGAATGCATATTTTAATGTATTGATAACGAAATAATATGTTAATAAATTACATTTTATTGCTCTAAATTTAACAAAATTTAGTGTAATTTTTAGAAGGCGTATTACTAAATTAAATAGTGTTAAGAGCACACAAGAGGTGAGGTTTTTCGCATAAATTTTGTTTTTACATAAAAGCTTGCACTTTAACATTTTCTTCTTTGGCGTCACATGTCATATGCTTGGTACATCTGAGCTCATAGGGTCGACATCGCATGCCCTGCAATGAAGTAAAAAATGACATCATTCAAATTCGATTAATAGCTACTAATAAGTTTCGTTATATTTCGCTATCACTCACTATATTCAAAATAATAAGAGTACTTATGCAATTGCTATGATGTGGAACTTTATACTGGGCCATGTTTATGAAATTTCCACACACGTGGTGATATACAGAATTAATACTAAAACAAATATGGTATTTTTCTGATATTCATAACTAGTACTTTTTCGAAAAGCAAAAAGAGAATTGTTACACGTATATTTCCTTAATTGATTACATATCTCCAACTGTAAACTCCGAACAATTTGACTAGCCGAAAACCTTTTAAGTGTTAGCTTAAATGACCCTTTAAATTTTCATAAAAAATGGTAGAACCATTTCAGATTGCACATTGACTAAACTTACATATAAAAAAGATAATACACTAATACAGATAATACACTAAACAGATAATAAACTAAGTAAACAGATAATATACTAATTATTAGAATCAATTACGCTAATTATTAGAATTATTCAAATCATGGAGTACGGTTGAGGGAGTATAGAAAATACTATAGTGTATAAATGAATAGAAATATTTTTCTGGCACAATCCTTAGAAAATTAATATTTCTCTTAAAACATTAATATTGTAAATAGATTTAATGAAACCACTAAAGGAATAAGTAAATAAATTAAACGATTGTTTGTTGCATCGATTTAAATAAAATTGTTATCTCCATACATTACGGAAATAAGATATTTCTTTTCCACAAGAATCGTCTCACGCGTTGTTCTCAAATTGACGTTTTATATTTGCAGTTCATTTCATTAATTGATTGCAAATCTCAGGCTCTCGTTCCCATCTCCTAAATTTAATTTCTCGTGCGCACAACTTACCTTTGATGTTTAAAAGATTATTAAGTGATTTCTGTGTATTTTTAAATTTTTTATTTAAAGAAAACCATTTTAAACGAAACCGCTACGAACCCCGCCTCTTTAAGTGACAAATATTTTCCTTAGCGAAGACAAATACGCGCTCTTGCAGTCACACACAAAAAAAAAACGAATCTCTCCCCACCCCCGTCGCTTTCATCTCCTCTTTCCACCCCCGCAGAAACACCGAATTTCCTATAGTAACGAGTCTAATCAAAACGCACTGAGGGAACAAAGAAAAAGGTCCAATCGTCCGCTAGAAGCCCCCCTTTAATGCTGTTGTCAAGTTTCTTAATTAGGTTACAGAGACAAAGTTTAAATGAAGCTCTGGGCAAAGTAAAACGCAAGATTTCCGATGTATGTAATTAGATAGAAATGTTGGATAATTGTCGTAACATGTCCGGGCATGCTACTTTCGCCAACTTTTGACTTCTTCAGTTTATTTTCGATGTTTGAGAACAGCTTAGCGATTCCGAGATCGAATGTTACGGGGGAAGCAGGGAAAAAAGCAGAGGAGAAAAATTACCCATCGTTAGTTTGCTTTAAAAGTAGTTTAAGTTACAATGGCGAATTTTTTTTTTTTTTTTAATCTCCCGCTCTTCTTTTCGTCTCCCTCTGGAGCCGGAATCGTAAATGAAAAATGACTTCAACCTGGAAGGTATCGACTTGTCATTTGGTGTATTAGAATGTAAGACGCGATTTTTCTCGTAGTTAATGGCTTTGCTTTTGGTTATTTAGTTCTTTGTAATTAGAGAATAAAATCTGTTTCTGTTAAGAGAATTTTGATTTTTCTGCATGTACTCCTGACTTTTAAAAAATGCTCTTTCTTCAAGTCATTTTTCTTACGACTTTAGCAATTTAAATCGAAGCGAAAAATTTCTATTCAATCGATTAAATACAACATGTAAGAAAAATGAGTATGTGCATATACCAATATTTTTTTAATACAGAGAGTTACCTGTTTTAAGTCAAACGCATTTCATTCTTATAAGTCAAATGGGATAAAAAAGAAAAATGAATTATATATAATTTTGAATGCAACATTTAAATATTTTTGGAATTTTTAAAGAAATTATGTTTAGACAAGTTAAACACTTACTATACCGTACTTAAAATAAAAATTATTACATTATTAACATATTAAGGAAACAGTTGACTTAAAAGTTACCTGTTTTAAGTCAAATGCATTTCATTCTTATAAATCAAATGGAAAAAAAATGAGTTATATATAATTTTGAATGCAACATTTAAATAATTTTGGAATTTTTAAAGAAACTATGTTTAGACAAGTTAAACACTTACTATACCGTACTTCAAATAAAAATGTTTACATTATTAAAATATTAAGTAAACAGGTGACTTTAAAGTTTGACTTAAAAGTAACCTGTTTTATGTCAAATGCATTTCATTCTTATAATTTAAATGGGATAAAAAAGAAAAATGAGTTATATATAATTTTGAATGCAACATTTAAATATTTTTGGAATTTTTAAAGAAATTATGTTTAGACAAGTTTAAACACTTACTATGCCGTACTTCAAATAAAAATGTTTACATTATTAACATATTAAATAAACAGGTGACTTAAAAGTTACCTGTTTTAAGTCAAACATATTTCATTCTTATAAGTCAAATGGGATAAAAAAGAAAAAATGAGTTATATATAATTTTGAATGCAACATTTAAATATTTTTGGAATTTTTAAAGAAATTATGTTTAGAAAAGTTAGACATTTACTATACCGTATTTCAAATAAAAATGTTTACATTATTAACATATTAAGTAAACAGGTGACTTAAAAGTTTGACTTAACAGTTACCTGTTTTAAGTCAAACGCATTTCATTCTTATAAGTCAAATGGAATAAAAAAGAAAAATATATTATATATAATTTTGAATGCAACATTTAAATATTTTTGGAATTTTTAAAGAAATTATGTTTAGACAAGTTAAACACTTACCATACCGTACTTAAAATAAAAATGTTTACATTATCAACATATTAAGTAAACAGTTTATTTTTTTCAAAATGCTAAAAGAGAGATTTAAATATTATTTTTGACATGTTATAGATAAAACACTTATTTCTTTAAACCTGATTTATCTTGATCCCCTCCTGCCTCGTGAGTACGTAAATAATACCGTGAAATAATATTATGTTAAATGTATAGCATGCAAAAATCACTATTTTATAAATTCCTTAAATATCCTGTAAAAAATTGTAAAACTTTAGTTAAAAATTAAACACCTTAAATTATTATAAGAAACAAGACTAAGTATAAGTCATTCATTCTTAATAAATATTTTTTGTAATTAAAACTGAATTTGCAGAAATTTATTTTCACTGTTAGAACAGAGAACTATAAGCCCGAAGTCAAACATAATTCATTTTTTATAATTCAAATAAGATTTTAAAACAAAATTTCACAAATAATATATTATTTTAGATAAAATATTTAAATATTTTAGATATGTTCAAGGGAATTACGTTTTAGCAAATTCAAAATAATTCAGTATTTAAAATAAAAAAAATATGATGAAGCTTTTCAGTAATCTTATTTAATAACGTTAATACAATTAAATATTCTTGAAATATAAAAACTGCAAATTTATTAAACAAGTTATTAAATTATATTCTTTCCGAAGATTTACTTGTGTGGAAATGTGAATTATCTTCTATCTTAGACTCTTGATATTTCATTAACATTACTTGGTATTACTTACTTGACATGTTATTTCAAATTCATGCTTTGGAATTTTGCAATTTTGCTAGCATATGTAAAGGATTTCAATCTAGTGATTAAAGATCAGGCAATTTCTTTCAGTACGTAGAAATATATTTCACTTGGTTATGAAAACAGTAACTTCATGAACAGAAGCGCACCAAAACAATTATGGTAATTTTCGGAACTCATAGCGTCAAAATTTTAAGCTGTTTCAGTAATGTGTCAGTATTATATGTTAAAATGAGAAAAATTCATTATTAAGGTAATCTTTTGCTCTCCGGATTGTATAGTACTGTGGAGTAAAATGACTTTAAAGTTATCAGACAATTATTTCAAGAAATGCAGTTTTTATTTAAAAAAATATTTACATTCGAATGACTTAGACTCGGTTATGTCACTGATTATGATTAAGGTGTTTAATTCTGATAGAGAAATATTTAATGATATATGACATCGATCTCAAATGAAAAGCCACGATATCTTTGTGCTAGTCCTTTTATTCACTTTTGGAAGGGGAGTGGCTCCTGGAATGATATTATTCCAATAACCAATCACTGCATTTTAATTACGTCTAGTTTATTATAGAAGATATAGTACGTCACAATGCACTAGAAAAATGAATCAACGGGGCTGCATTTCTAA
>CM063504.1:175389657-175399657 GCA_032207245.1 Pardosa pseudoannulata | reverse complement strand
TACAAAACTTAGAAAATATTTGATGATATATGACATCTATCTCAAAGGAAAAGAAACGAAATATGTGTGCTAGTCCTTTTATTCACTTTTGGAATGGGAGTGGCTCCAGGAATGATGTCATTCCAGTAACCAATTACTTCATTTGAACTACTTCTAGTTTATTGTAGAAGATATAATAAGTCATAATGGGCTGAAAATATAAATCAACGGGGCTGCGTTTCTAAATACAAGGTGAAAGGAAATGGGTATACGCTGCAGTTATTATGAAAAATGTGTTTTAGAATTTGTTAATAGGGAATCTAGATTTTCCATAGAAAACAGCGAACATTTGAGGATTTTACTTTAACTGAATTTTATTATTACACACACACACACACACACACACACACACATATATATATATATATATATATATATATATATATATATATATATAATATATATATATATATATATATTATATATATATAATATATATATATATATATATATATATATATATATATATATATATATATATATATATATATATATATATATATATATATATATGTGTGTGTGTGTGTGTGTGTGTGTGTGTGTGTATATATATATACGCAAATAAAATATGTGTACTTATATGAGTAAAAATTATGCATTTACTCATACTAATATATATATCATATATTAATCATATATTTATACTCCTATGCAATTTGAATCTAATAATGTAGGAACGGTATGTGTGTATATACAAGCAGATGCACTTATAGCCACCTGCATGCGTTTGTGAGTAAAACATAAATGTAAATTTAAACGCATTTATTCTGGTATACATTTTTTTTTACTCTTTTTCAAAAATATCTTATTTCTTTTAAAAGCATAGCTATAATGGGATATTTTTTGTTTGTTTAAAATCACATGTAAAATCAACACTTTAACATTAGGCAAATAAACTATAGAAAAAACTAATTAAAACCGTTTCAACGAAACGGAATCAGATAAAATGGAATGGATACAAAATCAGATATGTTTTTTTTTAATTCTAGGAGCAGAAGTTGTACAAATAGAAGTTTTTTCTGGTGTTTGCTAAAAAATAATAATTCGTAAATAAAAGACAAAAAAAGAAAGGAATATTAAAATTGTTCACATAACTCGAAGGTGTAAAAAAAATTACAGTTTTTTAAATTTTAGTGAATTTTGAATTCAAAGAATTATTTAAATAAATATTAGAGGAAACACTTATTTTATTTTTTAAACATTCCTTTTGAAGACTATTTTTTCCCTGAGAGTTAATTTACATATCAAAATTTTACGAAACTAGATGATACCACATTTTAAAGTATTTTATCACTTAAAGTAACAGCCACTTTAAAGTGGAAATAATTTTGATTTAGGGACTCCACTGGAACAAACACGAAGGTAAAAATGAAACGAATATAAGTAAAAGATTCGAGGAAGGAGAAAAACTCACCTTTTTTAATTCAATTTTCTCAGTCATAGAAATTTTGTTCGCGGCTAAACCCCCATTAACGTAAAAGGAAAGTTAAAGAATAATTTGCGTTTATATTTAAACATTCCTCTTTGTAACTTAACTCAAAGCGTTAGAAAGATTATTCGAGTTATCCTGCACGAAGTGTTGCATTCTTAAATCAGAATTTAACAAAAATTCATAAACTCATTATTTTCTTTTGCGACGCGTCTGGTTTTCCTTAAATGTTATAGTATATCTAAGACATTTTTGTTAAAGATAGAATCCAGCGCTAAACTACTTTCGAAGTTTTTTTTTTCACCGACAGCAGGAGTAAAAAGTAATATAATTACAGTTAGCCTTTGTGGCAAATGATTTAAAATATGCCAAGGGGAGTTTCTTATCTCGTTTTTTTCTTTGTTGTGTTAACAAAAGTTCAGTTTCACTACGTATCCTTTGTAGTGCTGATGCAGCCTCGAATTTGGCAGTTCCTCGTATAACTAAGTTTTAACTATTTTGACTCTTTCTTCGATGGTTTATTTCTTTAATAAAGATAATACCTGATGGTGTTTTGAATAAATTAATTCCCATCTAATTAATAATTCAGAATACCAAACGAAAAAAATTTCGAGAGAAGCTAAAATAAAAAATAAAAAAAAAAATTTCGAACCTTATTAACTGAAAGTTAGATAGAGAAAAAATATATTTTTCTTTTTTTTTGCCTTTCACAGGACCGTTCTTTTGTTGCCTTTGTGAATTTAGTTCGATGAATAAATTAGAATTGTTAAAAAAAATGAAAATATATTTAGATTAAATTTGCATGGAAAAGAATATTTTTCTTAATATATGTAAAACTAAATCACGATCGATTTCGAATTCTATAACTCAAGAGTAGAATAATTCTAAGAGGAAGAAGCATTTTGAATTCTGATTGTTTACAAATTTGACATAACTAAACATGGCTTCATATATTTAAATATTTTTTCGCATTAATATACATTTTCATTTATGTTATTAAAAACCAAAAATAATACAGATTTTTTTTAAGCGATGTATAATTATTTTAAGAAATATTTTGTTTCTAAATGCAACGAAAAACATTATGAAGCATTTTGATTAGTTTCACTCTTTAGAATCTAAGTTGCATTTAAAAAAATTGTCTAAATGTTGAGATAGATTTTTTACAACTAACGCATTTGATTTCTGAAAAAAAATTGTATATTATAATTTTATAAAAAGAATTATATTACTTACAGCATATGCAAATAAAATATTCTTAGAAATTTTGTAAATTATTTTCTATAGTTTAAGTGTTTTCCATTGTACTGTACGTTAAACATAAATGACACCTGCTTCAAGAATGTATTTGCACTAAGTTATAATTTTATATAATTTACTTTTTAAGAATTTTTAAGGAATTTCACAAGACAGAATGTTCTTCCAGACATATGTGTAATTCATACATATGTACATGTATATAATTTAACTTGTATTCTAAGTAAGAAATTTCAGACAGTTGTACAGGAGTCTTAAAAAGACTCCTGTACAACAGTCTGAAATTTCTAAATCAAACACTGATCTGCAAAATTATATTTCTAAACTAAAGTTAAAATTGTGGAAATTTAACGCACTTTTTTATAATTTGAAAATTTTATGTTGCTGCGTTACCCACTGTTATATATGTCATACGTGTTACCCAATTTAAAAATGTAATTAGAATTATACTATAATATTATAATTCTATCATATAGCCCGTCCTATGACAGTATCAGTAAAATTTTTAACTTTCCAGAATTTTAAAGTACCCTAAAGGTACAAGCTCAATAATTTGTTTATCTTCAAGCTCCTATAATGTCTCCTGATACTGTGAATGCAGTTCAGAATCCAGTTGACTTCATATTTATATGTAACAAACAATCACACAAAAGAAGAAAATTTTTAATTTTCAAAGATATATAACTTAAACGATAGATCTTAGTCTGTGAAATAGATTCATAGACTTATATGAAAAAAATTTGTTGTTATACTGGTAATAAATGTCTGGTAAATAAAAGTTTTATTGCAACAAAAAATAATGGATGATTAAATTGAAAATCATCACATATGTGCCTAATCTATTATTCATGCCAAATATGAAAGAATAATATTTACGTAATACCTCAGTAAAGTAATAAAACGTACGAAAATAATGCAGACGACATTTAAATAATTTAAAATAAGATATGATTAAAAGAGAGTGTTAAAGAAATGACGTCATAATACCAGCAAAAAATTTTATTTTTACCCATCTATTATGTGATCAACTAAATAGCCTGCTCTTAACCGGGGAACATAATGCTTGGAATAATGCCATTAATTGCTCGAAAATGGGTAGAGGATTGGATTATCGAACGTTTTAAAGATTTGATTTGAATTTTGCTAACCCTAACTCATCAAGAATCAAATATGGATGCACTTATCCATTCCAGGTCCAAATGCTTCATGAATTCAAGGACAGACGGAAAGATAACTTAGTCTATTATTATATAAGAGATAAAATACATTCAAAAATTTTGTTAAAGAAATTATTTCTTTACTAATCATGAGTTTAGTGTTTTATAATATATTTGTATATACATCGTATACCAAGATTTAGGTCTTGTTTTTAATTCTCTAATTTAACCTAAACAAACATAGGTTTTCCAAAGTTATATTTTAAAATTGAATTTTAAGTGTGCTTCTCTCCTCACCGAACTGTTGTAGCATATCGTTACTATTTCTAGAATTCAATATTTGAAATCGCATTAAACACCTATTTTACTTTGTATTTCTAATGATAACTTGAGTCAGATTGAGTAATTTAAAACTTTCACCCTCGCTAGTTCTGTAAAGGAACTTCTAATATAGCTTTCAGAATAAATAGATTTACTTTGTCGATTACGACTTCATTTCATCATTTTAATACTGTCATTTTAATAGCGTGTAAAATTCAATGAATGCTGTTTATATTTAAAAAAAAAATGATATAATTGAAAAAGTAGTTTGACTCTAACTCATTCCAAATATCGAAATATTTCCATAGATTACAAGATATGCATATTAGTATATAAAGTTATTATTTAATATGAAACTACATTTAATCTTATTTAAAATAATTGTTGTAAGGTCTTTATAAATGCAATGATTGTAATTTTTTGTACTATTTATTCACTTTATAATACATAATTATCTGATTAACCCTTTAGCGGACAGTGGTTTCGCAGGAAAAACTCCTTTTAAACATTTTTTCTCTATAATTTTTGAGAAATATGAGTGTTTTTTTCGGTTTTTTATGTTTTTGACATTTAAAAATTACAATAAATAATAATGCTACACTTAATTTATTTTATTCTTTGGAATATATGTATTTAAACTTAAAGAACCTGGAAATTAGTAATTCGATTCACATATGACCCCAAACAAAAATATCTATTCAAAACAACACTTATAAATTGTTAAACTATTTATTTATTAAACATTTTAAGAACGCTTATTTATTTATCTTAGCATATAATTAAAATTTTAAAAAGTATTATGTTCACGCTCTACAAGAGTGTGGGTTTGTCAGTTAACACCCCTGAAGCCCTCCTACGGTATTCTCTAATGCAAACCTAAGGACTGTAACGAAATAATTTAATACATTTTGCATTTATAAGGTTCATAGGTAATATTTATAAACTAATTTCATTAAACTCCAAACAGTTTATACAGGTGACTTTTAAAGTTTTAATAGCATGAGTTTTCATAGCAGTGGGTATTGAACTGAAGTACACAAATAAATTAAAAAAAATAATATAATTACAACTCGAAGTATGAAAATAGTGTATTAGTAAAAAAAAGAAAGAAAACAAAACCTATAACTCACAGAAAAAATAAGTTGAACATAGACTTTTTATAGAAATGCTTTAAATGTGATAATCGTATAAACAAACAGTATTAGATTAAGTTTAAATGTTTAAAATCTGATAAACCTGAATTGAAGTTTAACAAAGTGAAAAAGAGCTTTTTGAAAACACAAGAATAGGTTTTAATCAAAATAAGAAAAAAAAATATAAGGTAATTATGTGGAAATCCACCAAAAAAACTTAATATTGATATAATAATGAAAATATTGAACCATTCTATTCAATGACAAATGCTTTGCTAGTTAAAGTTACTAAGCACAAGAGAGGAAAAATTTATATGTATATATATATATATATATATATATATATATATATATATATATATATATATATATATATATATATATATATATATATATATATATATATATATATATATATATATATATATATATATATATATATATATATATATATATATATATATATATATATATATATATATATATATATATATATATATATATATATATATATATATATATATATATATATATATATATACGGAGTAGCCCCATTCGGGCAAGGCAATGCTGCCCAACGAACTTTTTAGAGATATTTGCAGGCCTCCACGGAGAAAGAGCAAGGGAGTAGGAGTGTGGATTTGGAATCTTCTGCCGCAATTCGAGTACCATTTCTTTTTTCCATCCAGATGCCATGTTTAGCATATCTCCGACCAAGTGTGGTCCCTTTGGCATCATAGCCTAAAATTCCTTTTATATACAATTTACATCTTTATTTAAATTCAAATAAACAAAATTCAGAAGGAAGAATTAGTTTTTTTTTCCAATTTTGTATTTTCTTACGTGTACACTACTTATACGTGCGGTTGGCCTAGACGCTCTGTCGGCCTCATTTTAACAATATATATATATATATATATATATATATATATATATATATATATATATATATATATATATATATATATATATATATATTATTATAATATTATTGCTATTACTTATTTCTATTAATAAACACCTTTAAGTGAATTCTTATCATAAGATTAAAAAAAAATAGCAAATGGGTCTAGTCACGAAAAAATATTTCTCAATGTTTAATCACATAATTAAAATTACTTTCGAGAATTAAAATTTATTTGTGGTTTTAGAATTAATGTCAGCTTCGTGTTAGAAGATCATTAATAACTTATTATTTTAATCGATTTCAAATGTTAAATATCAATGTTTAGCTCATAATGTAATTAGGAATGCCCCTCTTAGAATTGGATTCTCTTTGGCCTGATCTCGCGAAAATTCAGTTCAAATCTGAAAGAAATATTCTTTGCCAACGAAATAGCATGCAAACTGAGTAAAGAAAATTATAAAGGCGATAAAAGAAGATTTGAATGAATTCAAAATTTGAATTTATTTCTCTCTGTTAGAGTATGATAAATAGCAAAAAATAAATAAAAATAAATAAATAAATAAATTAATTTAAAAAAATAAATAAATAAATAAAAAACTGTCTCTTTAATTAAATACTAGCACATAGTCCGCAATATGAAGGGATTAGTACAATTTTTTAATTTCAATTTTAATTTCAAGTACCCTATGAGGCAGGTAAAAAAGTGGTTTGTTTTTTGGCTGAGAACTATTTGTTAACGCTCAATAATTATTTTTATACACCTCTAATGTCTCCCGATACTGCGAATGCAGTTCAGAATCACTTTGAATTCATTTTGAACAATAATTCAAAGTTTTCTAAGCTATGTCAAAAATATCGTTAAAATCTTCCCACTTTTTTTACCACAGTAATTAAATGAAGTAAAGGATTAAAACTATTATTTCTGCTACACCCTGGATGTAGATAGAATCTGTTGCTAATACCTGTGATAAAATTTTAATTTTAACAAAAATAAACGATGATTAAATTTAAAACTATCACATATGTTTCTAATCTATTATTTAAATCAAACATAAAAAAACGTTTAAAAGTATTACCTAAGTTCAGTGATAAAACGTATTAAAATAGTGAAGACGATATTTAAATAATTTAAAATAAAAAAATATTAAATGAGATTATTAAAAGAGTGACTTCATAATACTAGAAACAAATGCTGTTTTCATCTACTTATAATGTGTTAAATTGATGAATTTAATCGCCTGCTCTTGACTATGGAAAATACGGCTTGAAAATGTCGCATTAAATACTCGAAAAGGGGGTAAGGGGTGGATAAGAAGACAGCATATTTTTTGTGATGTGAAGCATATTTATACCAACTTATTTTAGAATTTGATCAATAACTTAGGAGAAGATAAACTTTAGTCGCTTTCAATTTTGCTAACTCTAACTCATCAAGAATCCAATATGGATACCTCCATCCGTTCCAGGTACAACTTCTTTATAAATTCGTTGACAGACTGAAAGATAACTTAGGCTATTATTATATAAGAGATAATAATTTTCAAATTTCTATTTGCTTAAATCAAATTTTTTGTGGGAATGCTTGTTGTTTAATCCATTTTCAACATATTTCGCATCATATCAAGGCATTATTGAATTTTTTGCTAACTCTAACTTATCAAGAATCCAATATGGATACCTCTATACATTCCAAGTACAACTTCTTTATAAATTCGTTGACAGACGGAAAGATAACTTAGGCTATTATTATATAGGGGATAATAATTTTTGTCGTATCACAACACCAGCTTTTGAATTACTTCCTCATTGAAATATGTTGCATGCCTCCGTACAGGCTAAACATTTGCTTTTGTGTCCCCGAGTCAAAATTTTTAGTCCCGAGCGTGAGACACACTTATGATAATTTAGTGTTGCACCGCAATTCCATAAGAGACGCATGTTGAAACTTGAAAACACGTTGGGGACCAAAACTGTCTAGTTTCGTTTATTTCGCAGCAACATTCATTATTTAAAAGTTGCATTCGAGGAGAATGATTCACACATTTGAAGGTACCAAAATTAGACTTTCCTTAAGCGTTAACACTTTGAATAAATCAATTTTCTGAGGAATATACATTTGAAAAAAATATTACGATGTTAGATATATCTATTATACCTGTATTCTTCTTGGTATGCTTACATTTTAATTTTAACATTTTTTTACAATATTTTTATTAACCTATTTTAATAAATTTATTATTAATTAAATCGAATATTTATTTAATATTTTGTCTATATATAAATGATTACATTTTGCATTCATAATTACTTAGATTTTTCTCTGTCAAACAAGTATGAAAACAAAAATGTAATGTGTTTAGTATCCAAAATCTAATTTTTAAGTAATTATTAAAAATATTACCGATTAAGGTTCGTAAATATTTTAATTTTCAGTGAGTGAGAAAGTCGGTAACCTTACAATATATAATAGAATAAATATAGATAATACTATATAATGCAATATATATAGGTATAAATTCAATATGCTATTATTGGGAATCCTGAAATATTTCTTAGTACACCAGGAAATTAGTTCTTTCTCTAAGTTTACACATGGGATTTTAATTTGAAATGATTTAGGGTGATGCGGACCACTATTTTGTTACAGAATTGTTCATATGACCAAGAGACCTAGTAGTTAAAACTGGTTTCGAATAACTTCGATCATCCGTGCCTACTGGGGTGTGCAAACGCAAATACTACGACATTCGGCCGTTACAAAGTCACAAATATGTTACCCATAACAATAAATTAAAATGAATGTTCATTTATTATTAGTGACTCCTTTTTGAAATTACCTAGTATATTTGTGTTGCTAAAAGTTATGACTTTATTCTATGCAAAATATTTAGTATTTAACTTACTGTTTACGGAAATACTAAAGATTTTGCAAAGATAAGCTCCTAAAATAAACTCTTTTCGTTTCCCTGAACTGCTTTGCAATAAAGAATCGAATCCAGTTTGATTGCATTGTGTCTCCCTGTACAAAGCCACAAACATAAAATTTATAACAATAAATTAAAATGAATACTGTTCATTTATTCCATTTTGAAATTACTTAGTATGTTTATGTTGCTCCAAGTCATAATTTTATTCTATGCAAAATGCTTAGTATTTACTTTAATGTTTACGGAAACACTAAAGATTTTGCAAAAATAAGCTAATAAAATAAACTCTTTTCATTTCCATGAACTGCGTTGTAATATAGAATCTAATTTGATTGCATTGCTCCTCCATATAGAAAGTAACAAATAGGAAACCCATAACAATAAATCAAAATGAGTGTTGTTCATTTATTATTAGTTACTCCTTTTTGAAATTACGCAGTATGTTTATGTTGCTCCAAGTCATGACTTTATTCTATGCAAAATATTTAGTATTTACTTTAATGTTTACGGAAACACTAAAGATTTTGCAAAAATAAGCTAATAAAATAAACTCTTTTCATTTCCATGAACTGCGTTGTAATAAAGAATCCAATTTGATTGCATTGCTCCTCCATATACAAAGTAACAAATATGAAACCCATAACAATAAATGAAAACGAATATTGTTCATTTAATTATTAGGTACTCCTTTTTGAAATTACGTAGTATGTTTATGTTGCTCCAAGTCATGACTTTATTCTATGCAAAATGCTTAGTATTTACTTTAATGTTTACAAAAATACTAAAGATTTTGCAAAACTAAACTCCTAAATTGAACTATTTTCATTTCT
>CM063504.1:175374657-175384657 GCA_032207245.1 Pardosa pseudoannulata | reverse complement strand
TACGTCTATCCTACCTCTAGATTTAATGTTACTCTTCTACGAGTAACATAGTATAGTGAATCATGGAAGATGATCCCGATTTTAATATTAGAACTTTATATTTTCTTTTTTGAAGTTTACATCTAACTACAAATTACTCCTAACACCGATTGTCTGAAATTTCATGTTCTCTGCTGTTCTCTGCTATCACATATAAGTACATATTAGTTGCAAAAATTTCACAAAACAGAGTACATTCTGTACTCATATTATTTACCATATATTGCTTGGTAACTATTTTTAAATCTAATCATTGAAAATATTAACTGTTTTTTTTCTACTAATGTAAGTTGTGCACACCCATATATGTGTTTATACACACACACACACACACACTATATATATATATATATATATATATATATAAAGTAAGAGAGAGAGAGATTGAGAGCGAGAGTGAGAGAGAAGAGAGAGAGCGAGGGAGGGAGAGAGAGAAGAGAGAGAGACAGAGAGCGAGCGAAAGAAGGAGAGAGAGAGAGAGAGAGATGGAGAGAGAGAGAGTGAGAGATGGAGAGAGAGACAGAGATAGAGCGAGAATGAGAGAGATGGAGAGAGAGAGAGACATGGAGAGAGAGAGACAGAGATAGAGCGAGAGAGAGAGATGGAGAGAGAGAGACAGAGATAGAGCGAGAGTGAGACAGAGATAGAGTGGGAGAGGGAGAGGGAGAGAAAGAAAAGAGGGACAGAGAGAGGGAGAAAAGAGAGAATGAAGGGGTGAGACAGAGAGAGAGAGAGGGGGAGACAGAAGAGAGGGACAGAGAGAGAGAGAAGAGAGATAATGAAGGGATGAGACAAAGAGAGAGAGAGGGGGGGAGACAGAGAGAGAGAAAAGGAGATGAAGAAGGAGAGTTAAATTTAAATTATTACAGAAATAATTTAGACAGTAAACATTTTGAAATCAGATGTGTGTTAAATAGTATAATATCGGAAAGTTTAAATTCTTCATTTTAAAATTAAGAAATTCAGAAAGAGTTTCTAATCCATATAATCACTTATTAAAATACATTATGATTCATTAGCAATTTCTATGCATACATTATTATCGCTACTATTTATTGGGATATCAGTATAAATACTCAAACTGTGGCAATACTAGAATATTCAGAAATAAAATATAAATGAAAAACAGGATGGAAAATTCATAACTGTGTTATATAATCGAGTCATTTCAATTATAATAATTATAAGCTATGAGGTTGTGATTTATTATCTTAATTTTACGATCTAAGTATGAAACTCTAATGAAAGTCTTCTATTTAAGCATTCAAGTTACATTTCTAAATATATATAAGCGAAAGCGTTGGTAATATCTATTATATATAATTAGAAGTCTTACTGGCCACCTGCAAATCTAATACTAAAGTATGCACCGAAACCTATAACGTTCCCTTCCCGAATATAAAATATTAAATGAATTTTATCACGGGTCGCAAACATTCGAGTCTTTCGCCTGCGAAAAATAGATCTCTGTTTTAAATCTGCGAAATATCCTCCCAAAGCCGCGCTACACTTATACAGCATTTAATTAACAATTTAGACATTTGTAGTGGCGGATCCGAAACGTGTTAAAATGTGACAGCCTGACTCTTCGCCGCAGTTATCCAATACAAGCGATGTAATAACCACATTTGCATATTACATTGTGTGCACAGATGGAGGAGGGGGGGTCTCCTTTCCGTGTGATATTAAGCAGCACAAACCAAAATGAAATTAATATATTCAGGTGTAGGATGGCTTGCTCCGTTACCCGATTACTTATTGACTCCGGCCTGCCACGAGCTCACGTCCTAGAGGTGTATATACTTTGACTCTTCCAACTGCCATTAAGACTGTGCCTAATGTAAATGTCACAGATGGTTCAAACTGCGGAATATTCAGTCTCTAAATTGCGCGCCAAACCTCCCTTTGCTTTTCCAGTTCATATGAATTTAATCAGATCTTCCGAGTTACGGTCTGCGGGGCGCAATGGCGGATAGAGAACTCAGCTAATAATTATGAATAATGCAGTGTTAGCCCGCGAATAAGTTACTCTCCTGGGGTAAAGCAATGGGCACATTATGTTAATTAATTGATGCAAATGTGACAGTAAACTGATGGAAAGTATGCGCAATTGCGTGTTGGGATATATGGGTAATTTGTTAAATGTGTCGGTCTTCGCCCGTTTTGTTTCTTTGTTTTGCCATTGCTTTGAATAATGTTTACGGTTTCATAATAGACCGCGAGATGGATTCTTAGGAATAATTTTCTGAGAACGCTGCTCTTTTGCAGGTAATAATGGAGTCAGTACTCACAGATCTCCTTTTATTTGGTCAATTGGGTGCCATTGATTATCAATATAATAAGGTGCATTTCTAATTATGTAAAATACTCAAAGTTTCATAAAACTTTTTTAATCATAACAAAAGTAGAGTTTAGGTAATACTCCTTTATTAAATATTCAGATTTATCGACTCCAATTTTCATATTTTATTCTAATAATGATTTAAACCTAATTTTTAACATTTTTATATTTTAAAAGAATAAATTACAAATCTCTAAATATCAATAAATTAATTATACATCTTTCAGTTTTTGTTTCCAAATGACCTCGGACTGAAAATTAGAATTACTTATTAGAATTCATAATATCAGAAAATATAAAGCAAATATATAAATCTAATAATAATCTATTCTAATAATGATTTAATCCTAATTTTTAACATTTTTCTATTTTAAAGGCATAAATCACAAATCTCTAAGTATCAATAAATTAACTATACATCTTTCAATTTTTGTTTCCAAATTACCTCCGACTGAAAATTAGAATTACTTATTAGAAATCATATCATCAGAAAATATAAAACGAATATATAAATCCATTTAGAACAAAATTTTATATAAAAATATACGTTTTATTTTGAGAAATAACTTATAAAAAAATTTCATTAGACAATTTATTTAAAAGATGTAAATACCATTGTGAAAATCTACATAGTTTCTCCAATGTTATTATAATTTTAATTTAACAAACAAAATATATTTCAATAATAATCTATTGATTTCAATATACTAAAGTGCATTTCTAATTATGTAAAATACTGAATTATAAAACTTTTTTAATCATAACAAAATTACACTTAGAAATATATAAATATTAAATAATAATTTTAATATTCCTCGCTAATAATGATTTAAACCTAATTTTTAACATTTTTATATTTTAAAAGAATAAATTACAAATCTCTAAATATCAATAAATTAATTATAATCTTCGAATTTTTGTTCCAAATTACCTCCGACTGAAAATTAGAATTACTTATTAGAAATCATATCATCAGAAAATATAAAACGAATATATAAATCCATTTAGAACAAAATTTTATATAAAAATATACGTTTTATTTTGAGAAAAATATTTCTTATAAAAAATTACATTATAGAAAATTTTATCTTAACGTAAAAAATGTAAACCTACCACTGCGAAAAATCTACTTCTAGTTTCTCCAATGTTTATTATTATTTTAATTTAACAAATCAAAAATATATTTCAAAAATATTCCATTGATTTTCAATATACTAAAGTGAATTTCTAATTACGTAAAATTCTTTAAGTTTCATAAAACTTTTTTAACCATAACAAGTTAAAAAACAAGTACAGTTTAGGTAATATTCCTTTATTAAATATTTAGATTTAGGGATGTCAATTTTAATATTTCGTGCTAATAATGATTTAATTCTAATTTTTAACATTTTTTATATCTTAAAAGCATAAATCACATATCTCTAAATATCAATAAATTAATTATAAATCTTTCAATTTTTGTTTGCAAATGACCTCGGACAGAAGATTATATTTTCTTACTTTTAAGAATTCATAACATCAGAAAATATAAAACATATATATAATTTAAAACAAAATTATATATATATAAATATATATATTTATATTTATATAAATATATTATAAAATATATATATATATAAAAATATATATTATATATATATATATATATATATATATTATATAGAAATATATACTTATATATATATATCAATATATATATATATATTATATAATTTAACAAATAAAAATATATTTCAATAATATATAATATTATCAATATATATATTTATATATATATATATATATATATATATATATATATATATATATACATATACATATACAGTTTATATATATATATTTATTATATATATATATATAGATTTATATATATATATATATATATATATATATATAATATATTTTATATAATATATATTATATTATATTTATATATATATAAATATATATATAATATATATATATATATTTATATGTATATATAATAAATTATATTTTATATATATATATATATATATATACATATATATATATATATATATTTTATATATATATATATATATATATATATATATATATATATATATATATATATATATATATATATATATATATATATATATATATATATATATATATATATATATATATATAAATCAATTTGAAACAAAATATATTTAATATATTATGTTTTATTTAGAGAAACAATACTTATAAAATATTACATTACACACAATTTTATCTTTACCTGAATAATTTAAAACTACTATTGTGTAAGATCTATTTCTATTTTCTGCAATGTTTATTATTATTTTAATTTAACAAATCAAAAATACGTTTCAATAATAATCCATTGATTATCAATATACTAAGGTGCATTTCTAATTGTGTAAAATACTCAAAGTTTCATAAAACTTTTTTAATTATTAAAAAGTACAGTTTAGGTAATACTCCTTTATTAGATATTCAGATTTAGGGATGTCATTTTAATGTTTCACGCTAATAATGATTTAATCCTAATTTTTAACGTTTTAATATTTTAAAAGCACAAATCACAAATTTGTAAATATCAATAATTTAATTATAAATCTTTCAATTTTTCTTACCAAATGACCTCAACCTGAAAATTATATTTTCTTACTTTAAAGAACTCAAAATATCAGGAAATATAAAACATATAAATAAATAATTTAAAACAAAATTTTATATTAAAATATTATATTTTATTAAGAGAGAAAATACTTCTTACAAAAAAGTACATTATAAAAAAATTATATTTAAGTAAATTAAAATTACCATTGTGAAAAATCTACTTCTAGTTTCTCCAATGTTTATAATTATTTTAATTTAACAAATCAAAAGTATATTTCAATAATAATCCATTGGTTATCAATATACTAAGGTGCATTTCTAGTTATGTAAAATACTCAAAGTTTAATAGAACATTCTTAATCATTTCAAAAGAACAGTTTAGGTAATATTCCTTTATTAAATATTCATATTTAGGGACGTAAATTTTAATATTTCATGCTAATAATAATTCTAATATTTAACATTTTTATGTTTTGAAAGCATAAATCACAAATCTGTAAATATCAATAAATTAATTACAAATCTTTAAATATTTGTTTCCAAATTACCTCTTGCTGAAAATTATATATTCTTACATGTTAGAACTCATAACATCAGAAAATATAAAACAAATATATAAATCAATTTAAAACAAAAATGTTCATTAATATACTATGGTTTATTGAGAGGAAAAATACTTATAAAAATTATATTACAAAAAATTTATCTTTACATAAAACATGTAAAATTACCAATGTGAAAAATCTACTTCTAGTTTATCCAATGTTTGTTATTATTTTAATTTAACAAATCAAAAATATATTTCAATAACAATCTATTGATTATCAATATATTAAGGTGCATTTCTAATTATGTACAATACTGAAAGTTTCAGAAAACTTTTTTAATCTTTACAAAAGAACAGTTTAGATGATATTACTTCATTAAATATTCAGATTTATGGACGTCAGTTTTAATATTCCATGCTAATAATTATTTAATCATAATTTTTAACATTTTTATATTTTAAAAGCATAAATCACAAGTCTCTAAATATCAATAAATTAATTATAAATCCTTAATTATTTATTTCCAAATGACCTCGGACTGAAAATTATATTTTCTTACTTTTAAGAATTCATAACATCAGAAAATATAAAACAAATATACAAATCAATTCAAAACAAAATTTTATATTAAAATATTATATTTAATTAAGAAGGAAAATACTTCTTACAAAAAAGTATATTATAAAAAAATTATCTTCATGTAAGGAATTTAAAACTCCCATTGTGAAATATCTACTTCTATTTTCTCCAATGTTTAATATTATTTTAATTTAACAAATCAAAAATATATTTCAATAATAACCCATTGATTATCAATATACTAAGGTGCATTTCTAATTATATAAAATTCTCGAAGTTTCATAAAACTTTTTTAATCTTTACAAAAGATCAGTTTAAGTAATATTATTTTATTAAATATTTAGATTTAGGGAGGTAATTTTTAATATTCCGTAGTAATAATGATTTAATCATAATTTCTAACATTTATAAGTTTCAGAAGCATAAATTACAAATCTCTAAATATCAATAAATTAATTATAAATCTTTCCATATTTATTTCCAAATGAACTTGGACAGAAAATTATATTTCCTTACTTGTTAGAATTCATAACATCAGAAAATATAAAACAAATATATAAATCAATTTCTAACAAAATTTACATTAATATATTATGTTTTATTTAGAGAAAAAATAATTATTATAAAAAACTACGTTACACAAAATTTTATCTTTATATAAAGAAATTAAAGTTACCATTTTGAAAAATCTACTTCTAGTTTCTCCAATTTTTATTATTATTTTAATTTATCAAATCAAAAATATATTTCAATAATAATCATGTATATCTCTTTAAGTGATAAATGAAACTTTAATATGAAAATTAAATTCTATATTGTCATATGATTGTTTGATTGTGGTTCTATAAAGATTTTGAGTTAGTTGCTGGATAACTCTTATAAAACAAACAGTGTTTTTAAGGTCTGTTTAGAAAGGGGAATTTTTTTTGTGTGTATCATACATCTATTGAACACGAGGATAAAGTATTAAAGTTAACAAAGTCAAAGGTAGATTAGAGTTAAAGGTTGCTAACAATAAGATATGGCTCCCTTCATCCATGAGTCATATCTTATTTTTTAGCAACCGTAACTAATAACTGTTTTGCATCCCACTAAATGTAAATTGAATTTATTCTAGATTCTATATATACAATTTGAAATAATAAATAAATAAACTTGCAATATTTATTCCTTTCCGGAGTGAATACAGTAACGTGGGTCTATTCTAGTTGTGCATGGGTTTTACCAATAATGTACATGATAATACTAGAGTTATGGGTCGTATTTACTTTACAATTGTTTATTTATGACATTATATTTTAGGAAATTACTTTAAGCAAGAGATGTAGCAAGACATTTCTTCTAAGTTATCAATAATTCTAAGAAAAATAATGTACATGATAATACTAATTATGGGTAATATTTACTTTATAATTGTTTTATTTATGACAATTACATTTTAGAAAATTACTTTAAGCTAAGAGATAGATCAAGACATTTCTTCTAAGTTATGAATTATTTTACGCAAAACAATGTACATGATAATACTAAATATGAGTATATTTACTTTATAATTGTTTATTTATGACAATTACATTTTAGAAAATTACTTTAAGCTAAGAAACAGAGCAAGGAATTTCTTCTAAGTTATGGATTATTCTAAGCAAAATAATGTAATTAATACTAATTAAGGGTAATATTTACTTTAGAATTGTTTGTTTATGGCATTTATACATTAAAAATTACTTTAAACTAAGACATAGAGCAAGACATTTCTTCCAAGTTAGGAATTAGTCTAAGCAAAATAATGTACATGATAATACTAATTATGGATTATACATACTTTTAATTGTTTATTTATGTCATTTAAATTTTAGAAAATAACTTTGATTTAAGAGATAGAGCAAGACATTTCTTCTAAGTTAAGTAGTGTTCTAAACGAAATACTTAATTTTTAACGAATAATTGGGCCCTTAACTTAAATTTTAATAATTATAGTCTCACAAAGACACAAATCAAAAATATTTGATCTATAAAATACTTTTTTCATTTAAACCGCTCTTTATCGACCATCATCGACCTTAATATAACTAAGATGCATCAAATTCCAGCGTTCTGCGATATAAACAAAAGAAATTAGATCAGATAAAGGTAAAATATACTTAATACTCCAATATAAAAAAGTAATAGCTATTGAAAAAGGATAAAATATCTCTTTAAAATCCAAAGAAAGCATGTGTTAATCAGAATATCTTGTTTACCTAACGTTCACTAAGGGTTGTCATAAATACCTATAAAAGACAGTAAATTTAATAACACAATCATGTTTAATCTTCGAACTAAAAGATGAAATTGCTATGAATTTTGGAACGTCTCAGATATTAGTCCCCTCTTTTCTAATTTTATAATATCCCCTAAAGATCTGTTTTCGTATTCTTTCCATATAACCATTTAATTATTCTTCTCATTCATTGAACGTTAATTTGGTTCTTTCCAACTGTCAGATTTCAGTACCAATTATAACATGGCTAACATACTATTAATTTCCAGCGATTGCTAAATGATCCAGTATCTACCATAAAATAAAATTTCTTTCATATGGAGGAGGAAAGATCCAATTTTCTTTTTTTTAATATATTGGGTCGAAAGGTTTTTTTGCTGTTTCCAAACGTTTTTTTGAAACATCTTGAAAGCAAAATAGTATTTAAATATGTCCACACACTCTCAAATCAAAGAATACAGTAAAAGCTAATACCAAACTAAAAAGTAAGAGGGGTATCATTTTGAGGAAGGAGGGGGTTAAACAGTGTAACTTATTTTCCTTAAGAATGCTTATAAGAACAATTCAGTCACTAAAGTTAGTTCAGCTACAGGTGGAAAATATATATGTATATATTATATATATATATATATATATATATATATATATATACATATATATATACATATATATATATATACATATATATATATATACATATGTACATATATATATATATACATATATATATATATACATATATACATATATATATACATATATATATATATATACATATATATATACATATATATATGTGTGTGTGTGTATTAGAGAACTATGGATAGAATGATAGTTACTTTAAATGTTTTCCTGCCCTTTTGAATTGCACTTTCCCATATTTCTATTTAATTTCAAATTATATCTAATAAATAGAAAAACTTTAAATAAGTTATACCTACCAGCTTATCACGAACATTAAAACATCTTATTCTGAAATGGGATATAATGTAATTTGATTATGTCCCTTACCGTCTGAAGAAAACAAAAATATTTATCGGAGAAGCATATAAATATTTACCTTGCTGTTTTCGTTTTCTATAACTAGAATCCTCGTATTATAAATAAAATATTCGGAATGAGACTGACAAAAAAAATTGGTAGATGTGTTTGTGTATGTTATTGTATAGGAAAAAAAATAAAATTTATTTTTATATTCTTTAGGAGTTTGTAAATTATAAAGCCAGTTTAATTGCTAAAGTAATCGTGTAATTAAATAAATCTCGGTATGTGATTAAAATAAATGTAAAGAAGTTGTAAGTTTTCAAAACCTAAAGAAATATTAAAGTAAATTTATCATATTGATATTATCCCCGATATTTTAAATCTGCACATTGTTTACGATATATTTATACTGTTTTGTGTGGACAAATGATCAAAAATATGAAAGCTTTGATTTCAGAAGGAGAAAAATACCAAATTTTACTCTAATATATATTTGTGAGCAAATTCCTTTTGAACTAATAATTTTATATCTAAAAACACAATATCAATTTGGTACTTTAAAAAGGATTAAATTAACTAAGTTTAAGTTTTGAAAATTTGAATGAAATATACGGAGAAGATTTTCTGGAAAGTTAAAAGAAAACAAAGCATGAA
>CM063504.1:175332157-175369657 GCA_032207245.1 Pardosa pseudoannulata | reverse complement strand
AAGCACGCTTGGTTCTCCGTTCATCTACCCACTGAAGGAATGAAAGACTGAATCAACTTTGCACAGCTCGGGGATCAAACCTCGAACCTTTGTTGTAGGAGCTCCAAGTGAAACCCCAACGCCACTAGGCTTAAATATTTGTAAAACTGTATAAAATACTCCTGTCATAGACACTGATGAAAAATTCTTTCCTAATTTCTCTTCAATGAATACAATTAACTTAAATAAGATTTCTAATCACTTAAATAAGAATTTTGGTCATTTATTATTTCGGACACGTGCTGTTATTTTAAACGACAATGATTTATCCATCTTAACTTTCCTTGAGTTAATTTCTCGCTACAACAAAGTATATCAATTATTTAAGTCCAATGCTTGAAGTATTTAAATGAACAAAGTTCTCCAAATCACATCGTTAATTATACAAAAAGTAAAAGCAGGAATAAAAATTTGCTAAAGCGTTTACTTTATTCCCCGTTAAATTATTTTTAAGGAGACTCCAGACAGTACGACGTCTGCAAACAAAAACTGTGATACCGTCAATTCATCACTGTTTTAGATTACGACGTTGAAATGTAGTTGGTAACTGCCTCTTTTGAGTTTCTATTTAAAAGTCTCCGGAAACAAGAGTTTCTTAAAACGTAAACATTGTCTCAAAGGGAGGAATCCTAACTGGTTAATCAGGCTTTCCAACCGTCGCATTCATAGCACACAAGAATACATAAAATGATCAATTTTAAACTAGAGCAAACTAATAATAAAGAAGTGAAAACAGATATCGCGAATCATATCACTGGATAAAATTTAATCACATTAATTTTGTTTACGTTTCATGCTTAATTTTTTGGCTATTCCATAAAAAAAATTCCTGCAGGCATCTGAATCTTCTAATAAAGCTCGGCAGTTCTATAAATATCTGTAATTAAATTAAAATGAAAGAATCTTTGTATTTTGTATTAGAGTTTTCTTTCTAATAACGTTAAGAAATATACGTCAATTAAATTTGTTTGTTTCCTTTTTCTTGAAATATTGAAATGACAAACATCGGTTGCTTGATTTCAATGAAAACACCTATTTTGGCCATGATTGAATCAAGTTTGACTAAAGCTTTACTTTTACTAAAGCTTTAAATTCAAGCTTTACGAATGTATGTAATCATAAATAATCTCTGAAATTTAACTTTCCACTTTTGTTATCTCTGGATCCTTTTTGATTCGTTTCTGTTGAAGCATAATGAAGAGCCGCAGATCACAAAACACCTATTATAAAAGACATATAAATAATAATAATAATAATAAATATGATAATGATAATAATGATAATACAAAAATTCGAGGTACATTGTGCTTCTATAGTTTTATATAGATCCTGATCCCAGCCAATCAAATTACAGGCACACGACAAAACTAATCAAATACAACCTATGGAACCACAAAAGGATCAACTCAAGAAAACCTCGTAAGTCCGAGAAAGCTTAAATAATACTTAAATAATATTAATCAGCCAAAACACCATGTCGCCAAGTATGAGTGTGATTACATATTTCAACAGTTTTAACCCATTAACGCCCAAATTATTTTATTTTGACGCAATGACATATAATTCATAAATTGGGTGTCTTTTACCATCAACATGAATATTATTATCGAATTTTATCAATACGTACCTTAGTCTTTTAAAAAAATGCTGGTCTAAAAATAGATCACTGGGCGTTCGGAGGATATATTTTAGCAAATACACAACAATCATTAGTACTTCAATAACGTGGTAAAATCAAACCAAATAGATAAAAACTAATGCATTTTCTTTTAAAAAATGTTTATTTATCCAGAATTTCACTATATTACAGAATGTACTTAGTAAAGTTTAATTATTTTAAAATAATAAAATTTCAATGTTTCTACAGTTTAGTGTGGAATTTGAAGAAACACTTCTTGCATAAAGTTTCATCGCACTTCACAGAATATGTTAGGGGGCTTTCTTGGCATCCTACAAGTCGACAATGTCTTTGGCCCTTTCTTTGTCCCATATTGTGATCCCTTTTATAAAAGCGAACATCTTGACTGAGATTAGCTTTTGAGGATGAAGGAAAACTGTAAGGTCGACCTTTCAAATCATTTTTTTCCGATTCCCAATTTTAGATATTTTACAGCTACAGCTCTTCGAAAATCTTACATGGGCATAGAATCACCTTTATGAACATTTCTGTGCAGAATACTTGCATTTACTACAGCCATAACAATTATTCGAGTGAATAGACACCAGTACCATGTTTTACTTCTTATTCTCTCCAAAAGGAGTTTTATCTTGATTTGTCATTCTTACGTTCAGCTGCTTTTGAAATGTCTTGGAAATGAATATATGACTCTATTTTTAGGTAAGCATTTCTATTAAAAGAGTACTGTACAAGACCTATCACTTAATCTTCCACATCACTCCAATAATATCTTTCACTTGAAAGAGTAAGATAGCCAAAATATATCAAAAACCCTATAAATATCTTTATATCTTCTTTAGTGATAATTAAATCATGGTCGTTTTTAACATTTTTAGCATAGAGAATAGTCTCATCCACAATTACGTTATATACTTCATCAGAAAAAAATTTTTCAAAGCAATGATGCAAGATGCATTTGCAAGATCATTTTCCATTGCCAAAATATTATTCTTATCAGTTTCCATAATTCCGACCATTTGGTATAATTCGGTTTTTTTTTCGAAATAATTTTTGGCTTTTCTGTTTTTAATATTTTAGGTTTCCTCTCAAACTTTGAAGGTAAATCTGTTTGATCACACTCATCTTTTGATATTACTTCTATTTTACCAACAATATCATTTACAAATGGAGCATGTAACTTATCATCTATTTTCTCTTCATCTGTCAGTTCATCTACATTAGTGGATATGGCAATAATATCCTGTTTAATTTGTTCAGAAAACAGATAATCAACTGCATCCTGAAAGCTATTAAAGATTTTTCGACTCATATTTTCATCTAAATGTGAAAAAACGTAATATTACCAGGGTCAGGAAAAAAAACGCCCAAACGCCCAGTGATCTATTTCTAGATCAGCAGTATTTTTACACTAATTTTTACTATTTATATTTCTTTTAAGATAACATCGATTTATATTCTGATAGCTACATCTATGAAGATAATAAATCACCAAAAAAAGTTTAACTTACGCATATTACTTAGCTGTTTTTAGTGTTTATGCTAAGAAACGTAGAAAAACGGCGGAACGAAAGGGCGATACAAACTTTCTCTTATAGCTTAAGATCAATGATATAAACAAAACAAGAAAACCACGTGTTGGTAAACAGGTGCATGCCTTGTCTTGCCCCCTATGCAGTGTAGAATATGTGGGGTGGGTTTAAGGTCATCTAAAAGCGAGTTTACCACGCTATGTTTAGCGATCTAAAAATAGATCACTGGGCGCTAATGGGTTAAAGGTGACATATGTTAGTAAGTATTTTGCATATTTGAAAACAATTATTCGTAGAATATTGAAATTTTGTTTTAAGACTGATTACGCCCAAACTTGCAGCCAAACTCATAGAGCGTCGTATAATATTAAAGCAGGACAAGACAAAAGGCGAATAAAAGTAAAGCAATTATGCTTTTTTAAGTTTAAAAAAAGGCATATTTCAGTTACAGAGTAGCACTTAACGCTTTCGTTTTTCTTTGTGTTTAGAATGAGTACATAATTTTCAAGTTTTTGTTAAAGAAAGAGTATTTTGGTATAACATAATTCCTGGTTACTGAGCTATGATTTGGTGTGTTAGATAAGGCCCAAGCTATATATACAATAGTTTTTTCACTAGATAAGAAATATTATTAGGCTTCCCAAAATACAATTTACTACAGATTAATAGCATACATATAAAATAAAGTTATAAGTTTAATAAATGACATGAATTTATACATCATTTTTTATATAAGTTATACAACATTGGCAGGAATTAAAATAACGAAAGAAACAAATGGAAAATGTACTTTTAAATAGCTAGCAATTCAGCAAGATTTCTCTGAAATTCAATTTGGTATAACATAGTTATTTGTTACTAAATTATAATTTGATGTATTAAACAGCAAAATAAGGCCCAAGCTATATATACAATAGTATTTTCCACTAAAGAAAGGTCATTAGGTTTCACAAAATACAATTTACTACACAGTAATAGCGAAAATATAAAATAAAGTTATAAATTTAATAAATGACAGGAATTTATATACAATTTTTTTATATTATAAATTATACAATATTGACACAAAATAAATTAACGAAAAACACAAATGGAAAATGTGCTTTTAAATAGCTATGCAATTCAGCAAGATTTCTTTGAAATTCATTTTAGTATAACATAGTTCTTTGTTACTGAATTATTATTTGGTGTATTAAACAGCGAAATAAGGCACAAGCTATATATACAATAGTTTTTAAACTAGACAAGAAAGATCATTAGGCTTCACAAAATACAATTTACTACAGAGTAATAGCATAAATATAAAATGAAGTTATACGTTTAATAAATGATAGGAACTTATATATATATATATATATATAAATTATATATATAATTTAATTCTTATATATATATATATATATATATATATATATATATATATATATATATATCTATATATATATATATTTTATAATATATATAAATATATATATATATATATATATATATAATAGTAAATATATATATATATATATATATATATATATATATATATATAATAATATATATATATATATATATAATAAGTTTTACAATATTGGCACAAATTAAAATAACGAAAAAAACAAAAGGAAAATGTATTTTTATATAGCTAAACATTCAGCAAGATTTCTCCAAAATTAAATTTGGTATAACATAGTTATCAGTTATTGAATCATAATTTTATGTATTTAACAGCTAAATAAGGCACAAGCTATATATAGAATAGTTTTCCACTAAAGAAAGATCATTAGGTTTCACAAAATACAGTGTACTACAGTAATATGATAAGTATAAAATAAATTTATAAGTTTATTAAATGACAGGAATTTATGTATAATGTTTTTTATATTATAAGTTATACAATATTGGAACAAACTCAAATAAGAAATAAACATAAATGGAAATTATGCTTTTAAATATTTATGCAATTCAGCACGATTTCCCTTAAAAGGAATGACTTCTAACTATTTTTGTATAATACTCAAAGTTAGATTATTTCTTTTACATTTAAAATTTCATTTTATATGTAAGACTGTTTTAACAGCGAATTGTGCATCATTCTTCTTCATTGCTATTTACACTCTACATACTTAAAAGTTTCAATTTAACGGATATTAACACTATCGGTGGAAACAGGGTTGCATTACTTTACAACTGTGAAACATCAAGATTTCGACGTATTCGTATGAAATTGCAAAAATATTTTAAACAGTAGAAGCAGTGCAATTAAAAGTAAATTTTAAAAATAGATGAATAAAAATCTATCTTTTCCAGAAATTAATTTTGAATTTTTTATGTTTCATAATTCCTTGTACAGAGTGAATGAATTATTTTATACGAGAACAATTTCATTTTACAGAGAAACATCTATATAATCGAAATTCTTAATATAAACGACTTTGCCGGATGCACCAATTTCTAATCAAAGTTCAAAGTTAGTTACTTTTCTCAAGGCAGAAATGACATCTGTGCAAATCTCAAAACTCTCATCTAGTATCGAACCGTGTCGTTTAATAAGTGTTAATGTTTGACATTTTTTTATAAACGTAGATCGTCCCATTCTGAATTTTTCAAAAATATAGCCCTTCTTTAACCCCGTACCAGGTAGTAATAAATATTGTTAAAAATCATAATTGTTCTGTGTAAAATATAAATTTTAATCTTGTTTTCAAAAATTAAGCAAGAATTATTTCAGCTATTTATAAAAGCATTCTTAAAACTGCATATGAATACGTCGATAACTTTGTGCTGCATTGTAGACTTTTTTCGAATTACCTTAAAAAATCAGAAGTATACAACTAGATAACCCAACAACCCTAAATAAAAAATTTCAATATATTGAGGTTAAACATTTGTGAATTATGTGAGACTTACGAAACATCGTACGTACAAGCGTTAAGACAAAATTATACAATATGTATTAATATAAAAGCATTGTTAAAACATCATATGAATGCGTTGATAACTGTGTGCTGAATTCTAGACTTGCTTCAAATTATCTTAAAAATGAGAAGTATACAAATAAATATTCCAACAAACTTAAATAGAAAAGTTTAATATATTAAGGTTAATCATTTGTGAAATATGCGAGACTTACCGAACATCGTACGTACAAACGTTACGATAAAATTAGAAAAAATGTATTAAAGGATTAGAGAATAAAATACTTCTTTTACTTCACACAGGATAATAATAATGAAACAATTGGAGAAATTTTAGTAAAGCTATTTCCAAACAATTTATAATTTATATTTAACAGCTAAAAAATTAGTATTGGACTTTGTAATTTTAAATACTTTTAAATTAACATATTTTCAATGACGCATTAAATATACAATCTAATCAATTTAAGACAATAAAAATTTTTTAAGAATGCCCGTCTGCATTAAAAGAGGAACGAATAGTTTCTAAAAATAAGTAAAAATAAACTTATATATAATGGTGTATTTATTGAATTTCATACCATAAATTTCCTCTAGGACATGATTTTAATACGTCTGATTGTCAACCATACCTCTAATTTCCTTTTCAAACATTTTTACTAACCCCTAACGATTTATCTTTCGAAATACATTTACAAGAGTTTATACATATCAATTAAGTGGTTTGCAATTAATATCCGTAGAAGAATTTTAATGCCCTACAAAAAAAAAAGCATTAAACAAATAAAATCACACTTCACAGATATTATATGACCATCTGCAGTTGATTTGTCAAGAAATGAGATAATTCTTAAAAATAATAAATGGCTTTTACGCTTTTATTTTTAATTTAAATAATGGCAACGAAAAAAAACACCAAGAATTTTCCGCGAGCTATTTTTGTCGCATAAACGGCAGGAGATTAATAGAAATGTTAACGAAAATAATGTGTGCTAATTTATCTTTATTTCCCAATTTTCTTTTTGGAAGAGCTTCTCTGACACATATGAGCCAAGTTTAAATGCTCCGCATTATTTTCTGCCTTAAACTGTTTTTTTTATTCTTATTCGTTTATTTATATTTACTTTTGGAAGTCGGGTAACTTACATATCTATTAAAAATTAAAAATTGTTTTATCTCAAGTGCTTTTTTTTTTGTTACTTTTGAGGGCTTGTTTAAGAATTGTAGTAGGAGCTTACGGTCGAAAACTGAACACATATTCTAATGAATAATGGATATATTAATAAATTTAAAAGCCTTATTTTTGGTTGTAATGTTAAGATTTCAAACTATTTTAATTTATAAAGAATTCATTTAAATAGTTTTTTAAATGCATCCATTTAAATAGTTTTTAATTTGTTTTATCGTGAACTATTTTTAACTAAATAGTTAATCTAGAAATCGTTTGTAAATATATGTGTGTATGTGTGTATATATGTATATATATATATATATATATATATATATATATATATATATATATATATATATATATATATATATATATATATATATATATATATATAATATATATATATATATATATATATATATATATATATATATATATATATATATATATATATATATATATATATATATATATATATATATATATATATATATATATATATATATATATATATATATATATATATATATATATATATATATATATATATATATATATATATATATATATATATATATATATATATATATATATATATATATATATATATATATATATATATATATATATATATATATATATATATATATATGTGTGTGTGTGTGTGTGTGTGTGTGTGTGTGTGTGTGTAATATTAATAAGACCAAACCAATTAATTTAACTATTGCTGTATTCTAAAATAAATTTCTGGCGATTCTATATAAGAATTATAACTTTTATAGAAATATCTTTGTTAATACTTTATTTTTCATAACTTTTGGAGACAATCCCCAAATAAAGTAATAATATCCCCAAATTAATTTCATCTTATCTTATTTAATCTTATATATCTTCTTTAAGTAACTTAGAGTTATGTTTTAGATTTTCCCCCATGATATACAATTAGACTAAGCTAGTTCAATTTCCACCCTCCCATCCCCATATATGTGCAAATGTAGACAACATACAGTGACATGCTGACATGACCTTACAGTTACTCTGAAGTCTATACATGGTGAATGTTATTTCCGGATTTCTCCGTGAAATCAGTTTTTCAAAGGATCACATAGAAGTTAACCAAGCAATTAACACTTTTGATTGATGTTGGCTGATTTTCTACACACTTACCGACCGGCATGTATATAGAGTATTTATTCCAACTACTGAGATATTTAATTTTTTTGTAGTGTTATAAAACATGATAGGAAATTAAGAATAATAATTGTTAATCTTTTTTTTTAGTTGTAAGTACCAGTAGATAATATTAAATACCAATCTGACAACACTAGAAGGTAACTTGGAATGAACTATCACAAAACAACTTGCTTTTGAAGAGTTGTAAATGAATTAAAGGAAAGCCTAAGTGCCTTGAGAGACTGGGGTATATTGAAAGACTAAAAAAGTAAGCAGAAAATAAAAAATATTTCGAGACCAATGTGCAGTAAATAGGTAGTGTTATTATACATCGATCTACATCAAATAGACATAATCAATTCTATATCAAGTGGTAGCTGAATGATATTTTAGGTGACTATTAATAATGTCAGACTCGATAAAGTGGACTAAAGGCAAAATAATTTAGATTAAATTTATTAAGCATATCAAAACTCATAAAAATGCTGTAGAATTAGGGAAAAACTGAACTCTTCGGCTCAATACCCCTAGGGGGATAGGGCCTACTCTGTCAATCTCCATTTTCTAGAACAAGGGCCCTGGTTGCGAAGCATATATTCCGGTTAGGTAGCCAACCTTAAGCGAAACCCCCAGTGTTTATTTCTCTGGCAAACTTGGTCCCCAGTTTGTCTACCCACTGAAGGGATGAAAGGCTGAGTCAACCTTGTCCAGTCCGGGGATCGAACCTTGAACCTGTCTCGTGGGAGAACGAAGCGCTACTCCAACGCCGCTGAGCATAAGAATTAGGGAAACAGAAGCTAATTTTGACACTTTTGTTATTGCCTGACACTAAGAATCGCAAATAATGAAAATGCTATAACACCTGCTATATTACTGAAATTCTGTCAGTAGAGTTCTATATAAGCCTCTTAAAGGATCTCTAGAATGTTTGAATGTTTTTATGCTTACACCTCATGGAAATGTATATGAGATACCAAAAATTTAAATTTCCAAAATCCAAAAATATCAAAATAAATACAAAACTGTAACGGAAGATAATGATAAATACTTGTACAGTTTGAATATAGAAAGACTTTAAATGCAAAATATTCCACAGATGCCAATAAACAAAAAAAATAAAGAAACAAAACTACGTGGAAAGTTATGGTTTTCGCATATCGAACGATAATAAACTACAGTACCAATTATGTATTTTCTGATCCTTTGTTGTTAATCTATGAACAAAACTTCTTATGTATCTGATTAGGAGGATTTTGACGTCAGCAAAACCAATTACTTTATAAATAACAGACAAACGTAATGCAAATTATCATTGAGTTGAAATTATGTAATCATATAATAAGATTCTGGTATATACTTATGGGAAAATCCCATTATATATGACCTTTAAAATTACCATAAATAGCCAAGTTAGTAAGTAGAAAAAAATTTCATGGCAAATTTAGAAGAAAATGCTTCTTTTAAATTTCACATAAAATTCGAATAGAAAATAAACTGTCGTAAATGCATTAACCATTAAAGTATTAGAAATGTAAAGAAAGATTCAAATAAATATTTCTAATATTTTTAACTGTATATTCTGAAACAAAATTAACATAGAAGTAGCAAAAATATATAGAAAATATAGAGAGTATGAATTTGGAAAAGAAGGGCAATAAATCAAGACGTAATTATTAAATTAAACAAGTGATAAGTACGAAATAATCATTAACGTAAAAGCTATTTTAAGGAAAGCCATATTAAGGAAAATGATATTTCATAGTTTTATATACTCAAAAGGTAGATAATGGCACAGGAGTATGAAATACTTTAAAAATAAGTTGCCTAAAATTTGATAAAATCTAAGAAAGAAATTCATTTCTATAAAAGATATATAACAATGTAAAATAAAATTTAAAGTTTACAAAAAATTAAAAAATAAATATATTTTTAAATATATAGTATTTTTAAAAGACTTTCAAAAAACACAATTTACAAAAACACTTAACTAATTTTTAAATTTAGTTTTTATATATAGATGCAAAATATAACAATATAGGGAATTCTAAAAAAATATTCATTAGTTTTGATAAGGATAAATAAAATACAAGTAATTACTATGGATGAACTTAGATTTCAGTACAGAATATTTTTGCACATTCTCTGCAGAGGAATATGGTTATGTTTGGACTGCTGTGGCCCACTTTTTGAAAAGACGTCTACTGAGAACGGGACCTACGGCTAAAAGCTGATTCCAAATAGGTACAAATATACGAAATGAAATTTTTTTGAGCAACGCCGAGAGGAGGTTGCATCATAAATTACAAAATAAAAAAGTTCTTTTATTTTGCAAGAGCTGTAACATTATTGAACATTTTCTTTAATCTATGCTTGCTTGATTAAAATAAAATAAAAATAATTTTGTAAATTCTTAAATTTAAAATGGAATTGTAGATTATATAAAAAAAATGTTTTGCGTGATATTATTAAGTAAAATTCAAGGAGTCATCATATGAAACTCGGTTACTTTTAATGGCAGGGAGATGAATCGCAATGGGATATATATTATAAAAAAATGGAACGAAACAATGCATTTAGAAGGTTAATTTTGCATTTCAATCAACTATCTTCTTATGTATTATATTTTAAAATATCATTGTCATTAAAGAGAAAAAACTCAAACCCAAAATGTATATAGATAATAAATTTCAAGTTCACAAAGTAATAAAGATAATATGTAAAAATATTAATAACTTCTTCGTGGGTATTTTAATTAAAAGTTTAATTCTCATTGCATACGTTAACATTTTATTTATAAAATATGAACATTTCGGAATATCAGTAATTAAATCAAATCAACATTATTTCTTTCTCTATATTCTCACTACTGACTTATGATAATAGTGAACTATTAGCCGATAACAATTAAAATTAATAACATTATTTGTATCTAATTAAAATGTGAATTACGGATAAAATCCTACTTTTTTGTTTAAAAATATCATCATAAAATAAACATCATTATTATTACAGCATACAATATAAGTATTATTAATTTTCCTTTCTACTAATAAGAAGTAATATTATTTACAAACAAAAATGCTTGTATTTATAAAATCTGAAAATTTTTGAAATCAGTATGTAAATCAAATCAACATTATTTCTATATCTATATTCTCACTACTGACATATGGTAAGAGCGGACTTTTAGCCGATGATAATTAAAATGAATAATATTATTTGTATATCATTAGAATATGAATTAAGGATGAAATTCCTACTTTTCTGTTTAAAAATATCACCGGAAAATAAATATCATTATTATTGCAGCATAGAATATAAAAATTATTAATTTTCTTTTCTTCTAATAAGAAGTAATATTAACTTATTAATATTCAGTTTTTATAAATACAAGCAAAATTGCTTGTATTTATAAATACTGAAAATTTCGGAATATCAGTATTTAATTCAAATCAACATTATTTCTTTCTCTATATTTTTACTACTGATTTATGGTAAGAGTAGACTTTTAGCCGATGATAATTAAAATTAATAATATTATTTCTATCTCATTAAAATATGAATTACGGATTAAAAATCCTACTTTTTGTTTTAAAATATCACCCTAAAATGAACATCATTATTATTACAGCATAAAATATAATAATTATTAATTTTCTTTTCTTCTAGTAAGAAGTAATATTATTTACAAGCAAAAATGCTTGTATTTATAAAATCTGAAAATTTCGGAATATCAGTATTTAAATCAAATCAACATTATTTCTTTCTCTATATTCTCCCTACTGACTTCCTACATTTTCCTATATTTTTGTTTAAAAATATCACCCTAACATAAACATCATTATTATTACATCATAGAATATAAGCAATACTAATTTTCTTTTCTAGTAATAATAAGTAATATTATTTACAAGCAAAAATGCTTAAATTTATAAAATATGAAAATTTCAAAATTCAGTATGTAAATCAACATTATTTCTTTCTCTATATTCTCACTACTGACTTATGGTAAGAGTGGACTTTTAACAGATGATAATTAAAATTAATAATATTATTTGTTTCTCATTAGAATATAAATTAAGGATAAAATACCTAGTTTTTTTTTGTTAAAAAGATCATCCTAAAATAAACATCATTATTATTACAGTTTACAATATAAGTATTATTAATTTTGACTTTTCTACTCTTAAAAAGTAATAATATTTATAAGCAAAGCTGTTTGTATTTTTCAAAATCTATAAACTTTTCAAATTAAAATGAATAATATAATTTTTTTCTCATTAGAATATGAATTAAGAATAAAATTCCTACTTTTTTGTTTAAAAATATCACCCTAAAGTAAACATCATTATTATTACAGCATAAAATATAAGTATTATTAATTTCGACTTTTCTACTAATAAGAAGTAATAATATTTTTAAGTAAAACTCTTTGTATTTTTCAAAATCTATCAACTTTTCAGATGTATTTTCACTGTAGCTTCTCTTTGAATTATAAAGTTAGTTTGTCATATATATTATAAAAACATTATTTCAATTCAAATTTCAGAACAGTAGATCTTTCTTCTTTTGTACATAAAATTATTAAATTATATTACGTTATATTACATATTATATTACATTATATTATAATGTAATATAATATTATATTATAATGTAATATATAAGATAGTTTATCATATATATTATAAAAACATTGTTTCAATTCAAATTTCGCAGCAGTAGATTTTTATTCTTTTGTACATAAAATTATTACATTATATTACATTATATAATGTACATTACATATTATACACATACATATCATATTACATTATATTATAATGTAATATAATATTATATTATAATGTAATATATAAGATAGTTTATCATATATATTATAAAAGCATTGTTTCAATTCAAATTTCGCAGCAGTAGATCTTTCTTCTTTTGTACATAAAATTATTACATTATATTACATTTTATATTACATTATATTACATGTTATATTACAATTATATATCACATATTATATTACATTGCACTTTTTACTACAAAAAATGGAAGTATTTACAATTCTTCATTGCTTTAAGTATTTAACATGAATGTTCATAACATCACCTAACATTTAATCTAAGATTTAGAAGGCATTTTAGAAATAAAAAAGGGCATATAACGAGCAAAAGGAATGTACATAGGGAATTTTTAATTAAGCATATTTTCAAACAATTAATAGCTAACTTTCTCGCTCACCTGAATCTTATATGTCTTAACGCATTGGTGAGCGACAAATCTTATGAGTGCCGGAGAAAATAATGAAATTTTGAAGTTGGTTGCCACAAACTTGTATAGTTAAGACATGATAAAGATTTAAAGGTAGCAACTTTAAATATGAAACCAGTGAATTATTAATATGCAACATAAATAAAACAATAACGAAATTATGTAAATTATATATCTCTCTCTAATTTCTATTTTTCTCGTGTAAACATGTATATCTAACTTACCGTATTTATAAACAGGAATTGCAGGATATAAATTTATGTCAACGGATATAAGGAATAAAAATCCCGTCAATGTTTATAAATATGACCATTTAAGTATAGTAATTTTATTGCTATACTTAAATGGCTATTATTTTTAAATTTAAGTTTTATTCATATCTAGAATAAAAGTAATTTTTTATTTATTTTTTTCTTAAAAAAACACTTCTTATATATCTATAATAATTTTTAAATTTTACTTTTATTTATATCTAGAATAAAAGTAATTTTTGATTTAATTTTATCTTAAAATATTTTTTATATCTATATCAATACGAAGCTCATTCGAATTAAATTTTTTAACAGTTGATAGTAGAAGATTAAAAAGTTGGTATCTAATATTTATTAAGAAAATTTATATAAAAAGAAAGAACTTTTGTGTAGTTATCATTTTACACATAATAAATCTTTAAAATGTTATTGATATCATTCTAAAATGCTCATAATTTATTTACTTATTTCTATTTTTTTTTCGTATAAACACATATATCTAACAATGTTACCATATTTATAAACAGAAATTGCATAATGTAAATTTATGTCAATGGATATTATCAATAGGAATATCATCAATGTTTATATATATGACCATTTAAGTAATCAATCTAGAATAAAAGTAATTATTGATATGATTTTACCTTAAATAACAATTTTTATTTATCTATATCCATAACAAAATAATTCAAAAAAAATTTTAACAGTTGATAGTAGAAGATTAAAAAGTTGTTGTTTAATATTCATTAAGAAACTTTATATAAAAAGAAAACATTTTTGTGTAGTTATTAATTTACACATAATAATTCTTTGAAATTTCATTGATATCATTCTAAAATGTTCATAATTTTTTATCTAATTTCTATTGATTTGTATGTAAACATATATATCTAACAGTGTCACCGTATTTATGAACAGAAATTGCAGGATATAAATGTATGTTAATGGATATTAGGAATAGAAGTCTCGTAAACTGTTATAAATGTGGCCATTTAAGCAATAAATCTAGAATAAAAGTAATGTTTGATTTAATTTTATCTTAAAAACATTTTTTATATATCTATATCCACACCAAGGTAAATCAAATTAGCTTTCTTAACACTTCATTGTAGAAAATTAAAAAGTTCATGTCTAATATTTATTAAGAAAGTTTATATATAAAAAAGAGAAGCATTTTTGTGTAGTTATTATTTTACGCATAATAATTCTTTTAAATTTAGTTGATATCTTTCTAAAATGATCATAATTTATTCTCTTATTTCTTTGATTCCTATTTTTTGTGTAAACACATATATCTAACAATATTACCGTATTTATAAACAGAAATTGCAGGATGTAAATTTATATCAATGGATATTAAGAATAGAAATATAGTCAATGTTTATAAATATGGCTAGTTAAGTAATAAATGTAGAATAAAAGTGATTTTTTAATTTAATTTTGTCTTGAAAAACACTTTTTACATATCTATACCCATACCGAGGTAATTCAAATTAAATTTTTTAACAGTTGATAGTAAACGATTAAAAACTTGATGTGTAATATTTATTAAGAATATTTATATAAAAAGAAAGCATTTTTTGTGTAGTTATCATTTTACACATAACAAGTCTTTGAAATTTCATTAATATCATTCTAAAATGTTTATTCTGTTATTTCTATTTTTTGTGCGTAAGCACATATATCTAACAATGTTACCATATTTTTAAATACAAATTGCAGGATGTAAATTTATGTCAATGGATATTAGGAATAGAAATCTCGTGATTGTTTATATATATGACCATTTATGTAATAAATCTATAATAAAAGTAATTTTTGATCTTATTTTATCTTAAAATACACTTCTTAAATATCTATATCCATACCGAGGTAATTAAAATTAAATTTCTTAACAGTTGATAGTAGAAGATTAAAAAGTTGATGTCTAATACTTATTAAGAAAGTTTATATAAAAAGAAAGCATTTTTGTGTAGTTATCATTTTACACATAATAATACTTTGAAATTTTATTGATATCATTCTAAATTGTTCATAATTTTATGTAATGTTGCTGTTATCATAAACAGAAATTTCACGACGTGGGTTTATATCAGTTTAAAGTAGGAATAAAATTTAATGTCAACGGCCGTAAGGATAATTTGTTTAAATATGTTTTTAAGATATTTTTTCAATTAACTTTTATATTAAATAGCACTGTTATACATCTGTGCTTATACTAAGAAGTTTCAAATATAAATTGTTTATCACAATTAATACCAGAAAATTGAAAATTTCTTTTCCACTATTTATTAAAGAAATGAATAAAGAAATCACTGTGTTTTCATCGTATTACTCATAACAATTCTTTGTAATATCATTTATTTGTAAAAGTTTCATAAGTGTAAAATTTATGATAATTTTTCAATTTATGTTTATATTAATAGCACTACTATACATACATATATAATACTAAGGAGCTTCAAATATGAATTATTTATCACAATTCATATCAGAAAATTGAAAAATTGACGTCCATTATTTATTAAAGAAGTGATAAAGAAATCATTGTGTTTTCACCGTATTACTCATAACAATTCTTTGAAATAACTGCCGAACGATGGCCGAATGGTAGAGCGCTGCTCTTCGGAACCGGAGTTCGCGGGTTCGAATCCCGCTGCTGGCATGGATGTTTGTAGCCGTTCGGAATCGGCTTTAAACTGTAGGTCCCGGTCTCATTAGCCCTCTTGTGCAAAACAGTAGAACGTAGCTCTCCAAACCAAACCAAAATCTTTGAAATAACCATTTTTTTGAAAAATGTTCATAAGTGTAAAATTTAAGATAATTTTTCAATTTATGTTTATCTTAAATAGTACTGTTATACGTCTATGCCTATAGTAAAGAGCTTCAAATACCAATTATTTATCACAATTGAAAAGTTGTCCTTTATTTAATAAAGAAGTGAGTAAAGAAATAATTGTGTCTCCGCCTTTTATTCATAACAATTTTTTTTAAATACGATTCATTTGTAAATTGTTCATAAGTGTAAAATTTATAATCTTAGTAAATTGTTTAATTTTTTTATATAAATACACATGCATTCACACCAGCAATTCAAGCCTCAAATTATGCTCTTTGAAATTTACTTAATAGAATGACAATAAACAAGTAACTTTCTATATAATATAAAATACCATTTTAAGTACATCAATTCCCAAAATCATTTTTTTTTTCAGTTTTAATACAATACGTGAGCAGAAGGCTTAATAGCTTAAAAAAATAAATCATTTGTTACTCTCCAATTCATCCACGTTTAAGTAAATCTATTGACATAATATGTTTTCAAGCATATCGATTAAAAGCAATAAAATGCAATTTTGAGAAATAACTAAATTTTTAAATCTTTTAAATAGTCTGAAAAATGTTTGAGAGAAAATATTTTGCAAATTAAACAAATAAAACATAATCAAATTGTGATTTCGCATATTTAAAAATCACAAAGAAACATCCAAATTGAATTCAATTTTGTTTTTTTGTTTTTCTGAAAATGCGCAATGTGTGCAGAGCTATCACGATAATGAAGTGCTATTACTGTACCAGATAAAACGCTCGCATAATAAATTGTATTTTTAAAGTATTAGATAAGAGTAAGCGATAGTTTACAAAATACATTAAGGAAAAAAATAACATTAATGTATTTTAATATTTATTTAGGAACAAAAATTTAAATTATAAAGGGAAACGTTTCTTAAAGGATTTTAAAATATTTTTTATAAGTTTTCGGCTCACTTAGCATAAAAGTATCTAGCAATACAATAGCATTTACTTATTCCAATATAATTATTCCTAACGGCAAATAATAACAACAATAAACTAACTGTAACACAAAGTTTTTGTATGGTAAATAATACTTAAGCAATTTTACAATTAAATAATAGAGAAAATACTGGATCATTAAAAAAAGAATAAATAATAATAAATACATGGTACATTTAAAACATGCTCATACAATTACAGAATAATAGAAAATGTTTACTTGCATTAAATGATTGTTATTGTTTCAGTTTTTATTTTAATCGTTATCTGCTCACAGATCCTTGTAGCTTTATCAGATGTGCGGATGCTTAAAAAAGACGAGTCCATAGACAAAATAGGGATAAATCTTGCGTTAAGTTTGTTTGTGAAACCCTTGGAGTTGTAAATCATTGAAATGTACATAGCCTTCCTTTTCATTACAACTACTCTATTAAAAGTACGAAAGTGCATATAAATGAAAGAAACAAAATTTATGCATTCAAAAGACGATTCTACAAAATTCGATAGAGGAGAGATTCAGATTTCCTTCCATTTTCTCTTAGCTTTGTTCCCTTACATAGGGATGGAATGTTTTTGGTGTGCTGCCAACCGCGGACCTCATATTCGTTTACTCCTTACAATATGCATTTAAAGTATAACTGTTAGTGTAAGCTTTACTTTCAGGGTGCAATATACGTTCCCGTCATATGACGGCCTATATGCTAGTAGCTAACATATTTCCAAAGGAGACTGGATTTGATTTTCACTCTTGGAATACACAACAACGTTATTATCCTTGGCATATGTTATGGTATAAAATTGAAGGAACTGTACTGTCCAGTCTTTGACGTTTATACAAATAAATTTTTTACAGAGTTTTGGTTACAACTGACTTCTTGTGGTCGTGCCTCACTTAATAACTAATCTCGGTTAGACACCAGCAAATCAAATAAACACTGGATTGCTATCTTCCTAAACTGAATCTAAATTTTATGCATGCAAATTTTATGAATACATATATATGTACACACAAGCAATCATATATATATGTAATCATATATATGTAATATGTCAAAATTATTACCCATGTAAAGTATATCTAAAATGCTCATTTTAACTTTTCTAATTTTTAATACCGAATTTACCTGCCCTAAATTATCATATAAGGAAATGTTCTCCGAATTAAATTCTTTTTACCTTCAAACGCTGGAATAAATGCTAATATCTGTCCATTGACCACATTTTAATAGTCCCATTGAAATGGTATTGCTTCTTCAATAACTAACAATAACTTCAATAAATGAATTGTGATTTTTTAGAGCTAATTTAAATAATCAATCTACAATCCTTCTTCCCGAAAATATATGAACAATCTTTAGGCTCTTGGAAAGAAATCACGTCATTGGCACATTCTGGAGCCGACATTGTGTTTACATTTGAGCATTTACAGACAGTGTTTATATTTGAGAATTGTGCTAAAAGTTGTTGCTCTGGAATGAACCGTTCACTTCTGCGTTTTGATTCTCAATTAATTTGAAGTTACACAGTTCTAAATTTGTTTTTCTAATGACTTTTCGTCTACCATTTCATTATTAACTCTTTTTCCCTAGAACGCCAGGACAAACTAGATGATCTGGGTTTTCTCCAGTGTTAATGGGTGAGACATATTTTCTCTGGTTACATGTATGTATGCAAATATTTATGTATGCACATACGTATTTAAATGTAGTATCGTGTGTGATTCATGAAGCATAAATCAGTGTCACCAAACGGAAGTTTCAATTGCAGGTAATGTTGAACTGGATAGGAGTAAGATGTTATCATTTGAATTAAGAACTATCGTGGTTGTTTTTACAGCATTTTTTCTTTTAAATGTTTATAAGCCATCATGATGAGCCTTAAGTTTTATTCTTATTGATATTTTAAGAAGAAAATAAAATGTTTGCTCATCAATTATAGCATTGGTGCCTTCAGTGTTTCTGAAAATAGAATAAACTTATGAATTTCACACATGCACGCACAATCTTGCATATAGACATACAAGTGTTAGAGGGAGAGGGAAAGAAAAAGAGCAACTAGTAACTAATTACCGGACATTCTAATTGTCAGATTACTTTTTTTCTGTAATGACACTTGTGTCTTAAGACTTATATCATAGACATAATTTGCTTTTTTTCGCAATGGGAAGTTAATATTAAATACGAAGTTCGTTTAAGTAATTATTAAAAACCCTAAGGATTATTTTTAATCTGAATCATCTTGTCTTAGACTTTTTAAAACGATTGAAATTATTATTTTTTTAATACAAATGCATAAACGAACTGAGTATATTAAAGAAAATAATTCCTGAAATTTACAATTTTACATATGTTTTTAAGATTTCAAAAGTTTCAAGTGCTTTTTCTTTACATGTCAATGCATACACGAATTGTCTGTATTAAGGAAAATAAATCGTAAAATGTACAGACCATTCTTAGCATTTTTTTTGAGCAAACAAAAATCTGATTTCAAATAATATCTCGAAATTTTGTATTGTTATTTAACCTCTTAACGTGCGAGCTCGAGTTAACTCGAGTGCTCTAAACTGGCCAAATTGTGCACTCTCGAAATGATTCAAGCGGCCTTGTACTTTATGTTGCTATAATTTTTTCACACCCGAATGCAATCGAGAATTAAAAATAACAATGTGAAAGCAAAAAAAAAAAAAAAAAAAAAAAACAATCGTTTTATTGATATTTATCAGTTACACAGGATTCTGTTTGGCCGGCTTTTTACAAAAAAAACTGTGCATTAAGGGGTTAACATTTGTTTGCAATAAACCTTATGTCGAGCCACAATAAAAGAATTACAGTGACATTAACCCCTTGCCTGTTTTGCCCGTACACCATACGGGCTTGGGTACAGTGAATTTAATGATATGAAAGTACGACGTACGGGCAATGTGATTTCTTTGTCGTTCTCACTGTTTTGGCTGTATCTTTTGTTTTTTTAAGGTTAAATTAGTCGTATAGATGTCCACAAGATGTTATTTTTCTAAGTGTATCCTGTTTCGTGTGAAAGCTTTGGCTTTCTTATAGGTTTTGCATTTCACCGCGAGTTTTTATCTTTGCGTTTTTGGCTTGACGTTTTGGGAGACTGACCGAGAGAGACTTTTTAGAGGTAATTTCACCTACAGACAAAAAACTAAGACCAAAAAACAAGTGCTATGTGTGTTCACTGAGAAATATAACAGCAGCAAAAGAATTCGAAAAGAAACTAGGTATTTTTGTCCGGGCTGGGACGTTGGACTACGCATCTTACCCTCTTTAAGGATTTATCGCACTAAATGTGATCTTTGTAAATCAGGTTAAATAAATGTATTTGTAGTATTTGCATTCTAAAATAATTTTGTAGTAATTGTAATCGAAAATACTTGTTATCTGCATAACTGTAAACGCCACTTCCCTTTCTAGTGTACATGAGTGAGAAAATAGACTATAATTTCCTGTAAATAAGTTGTTATAATTGTTTAAAATAATTATAAATATTACTTTGAATAACATTTTCCAGCTTACAAATGTAAAATTAATAAAAGTATGCAACAAAAAAATTTGACATTTTTTGGATCGAATTCGGGAAGAAAATGAAACTGTTAAGGGGTTAAACAAAATTAACAAAGAATGATAATTACATCATTAACACTAGATTGCTCGAGATTTCTTGTATACCTATATTGCCCAAAAACAGTCAAAATGACTGCATTGTGAAAAAATAACAAATATGTAAAGAAATTTCTTTAAAATTAATTTTTAATATTATATAATAAAGGAGAGCGGAAGTAACTACAATTATTCATAAACCCATTTATATGTTATAGAAAAAGTCACCAAATTCTAAGAAATTGTGTCATTATATTTCATAATTGTTTTTCTAATTGAAATTAAAAAAACAGTCAAAATGACTGCCTTGGGCAATTTAGTGTTAAGAGTAAAAGCTTTACAGTAAGTTATATTTATTTACGAAGAGCTAAAAAGTGAAAATCCATACAAAAAAAAGTAAACATAAGAAAAACAAAATAGAAATGTTTTAACAAATTTATGAAAATGCTTAAATAGTTCTCAACAGTGAAAATAGTAAATCGAAATTTAAATGAATAGAATTTTATTGCAGTTCAATGTTTTGTTAACTTCAGACCCAACATAAAATAAGTTTCAGGAGAGAACAAAGGAGACTCGAGAAAAGTCCGAGACGGAAACGTTGAAATCATCTATTGAGTTTCCAAAAAGTTCCTAACCGAGATATCCAATTCAATCAGAGAGCACGAAAAAATGAGAGATTTCAGTCTGTGAACCAAGCGACTGCCATTTAGTGCTTCCCTATAGATACAGCAACAACAAAAAATGTCTCCTTAAGATATAACAGCGAAAAAGGGACTCAATGCTATAGCTATTGAGACACAAGAGGTAAGAAAGTAAGTTGAGCTACTGCTTGAGAGGTTAGAGATCAAAGAAAACAAAAATAAGGTCACTAAAATATCTCGTCTTGCTTGTCGAACCATTTAATTTTTCTCGAACAGAAATTTTATCTGGAAAGGTAGATTTCTTTTTTTTCAACAATGAAAGAATAGAACTGATGAAATTGATTTTATTGCTTCAAATATATAAAGGTGAAAATTTTCTTTGTCTATGCATTGGAGTTGTAGGAAGTAAAGGATTTACTGATTAGAGTAAAAAGTGTTCTGTTTGTGTAAGAATATCGTTGTAAGATGTTATTGCTTTTTTTTTTCTTTTTGTTCTTATCGGAAAGGAAAATTTGTAAAAAATGGTTTATTCAGATATAATTAATAAATAAGTTTAAAATCGTTGAGATTTGAAAGGTTAAAATTTATTTGAAAAAGACACAGCAACATTCGAGACTTAACCCTTTCGTGGGCCGTTTATTTCTCACTCCAAACCAAAAGCTGGAAGATTGGTTAGGGCGCTGATCGTCGGTAACGGAGTTCGTCGGTTCAAATCCCACTATGGCATGGATGTTCGTAGTTGTTCGGAATCGGCTGTAATCAGTAAGCCCGGTCTCATTAGCCCTCGTGTGCAAAAGAGTAGACTGTTGCTCTCCAAATCAAACCAAACCAAGCTTTCAAAACAGAGCTGCTAATTTTATTCAATCGATCGAACAATTGATGATAGCTGAAAACCGAAGCTGGAATCAGTCTTCCCTTCGATTCAGTAACAAGATCAATGTATTATAATGGGTTTTGCACTTCCCACGGGTGTATTATGTAAGATCGTGTAGGTGGGAAGTAATATTCCCATGGCTCACGAAAGGGTTAAAGAGAGACTGTACTTGCCCTGCTAGTTTGATTTCTCTCATTGTTATCCTAAAGGAAAAACAAATCTTTTTTTGGCTACCTTGCATCTTAACCTATTAACGCCAGGATATTTCTGATGACTATATATTAGTAAATACCTAAAATAGAAGCTATTATAGACACCTGGAAGTAAAACAAAATATGAAATTTACACACCTTTAAATATGACATCAAGTCATCATTAGTGAGGAGGTGTCATTTTAAAACATAATAAGATGTCTTTCAAAAAAAGGAAAACTTCGTGATACGAGATTTATTTGCTATCATATATAAGAAAAGTACTAAAAAGAGATGACTTATTACAGATATGGCTATTCGCCATGATTTTGACCGGTATACGTTCAGAATACCAGTCATAATACATTCCTATTTTAAGCTTGAAAATCATAAAATGCCTATCGAAATGACAAAATTATAGATAAGATCATGTTTGAAAACTTGGAAGATTAATCATAAGATTAACATCTATTTCCATTAAAAAGGAATTATCGTTTCAAGAAAACAAAAACTCTACAAACCATTCTTTGACTGTCCTCAAATAAGGACACTGGGCGTTAATGAGTTAAGGAGTCATTTAAAAAAATTATACCACTTGATATAATAGCAAATTTTCTAGGATGCTACCTCCCCCCTTTTTTTAAATAATTTAAAGAAAACATATTTAGTTTTCTATTATTTAAAAAAAAATTCAGTCTACACTTTTTGAAACACAAATAAAAACATTCAACAGAGGTAATTCCAAAAAGAGGAAAACATAGCATTCCAGGGAATTTGTTGTTATATTCTATGGTATAATTTTTTAATAAATTCTTAAAATGTGAGAAGGTCAGAGATGATTTTTTTCCACTTATGTTTACATGAAGCGAAATAAATCATACATGGTAGGTAATGGACCATCTTAAAATTTCTGCTCTTTTTACAACGCATATTTTACAAATTTTTCAATAATGCTCAAATTTTAAAAACTTATTCAATTTTGTCATTTTAATTAATATATTTATTTAGAAATAAAATCCTATACTATACAACAAATTCATTTACAAGTAAGATAAATTTGTAAGTGCTTATATTTGAAAATTTTTACCTCAAATCGAAGTTAAATATCTACTTTTTTGTTAAACTAATATTTAAAAGAAGATCCCATTTTCAAATATAAAAAACTAATAAACATCAACCAACTGAAAATAAAAATTAGTCCTTATTATGTTGTAAAATAAAATTTAATTTTCGCATTAATTTAAATAATACTCACATTATAAAGAGGTTAATTCTATTCAATATATAAAACTAGTTTTTAATTTACAAGTTTCCAAAGTTATTTTTCAGGCAAATATATTTAATTTTTTTTCCTTCGCTATGTAATTTATGAGTTTATAAATTTATTGCTTCACATAGGAAAACAAATAATTTTTACAAAGTTAGACCTTTACGAATACTGTGGGATAACATTATCTAAACCGAGAAAATTTTATTTTATACTTAATAAAAATTTAACTGATTTAATGATGACTTCTCTACGTAAAAGTTAGTATGCACCTTAAACTGATAATGGGAAAGTAATATAAATTTAATTTTGGATTCGCCTCCCCCTTAAAAGTATAAATCTAATATTTTACATTTGAAAGTCAATATTCTTTACTTTTTGACTATTATTAGATGTTTATAAAAGGTAAAAATGGTTGAATAAATCGTATGAAAGCTGCAAGGATTTAAGTTTATTTATAAACTGTTCAGTTTTAAATTTCACATATTTCGCCTCCTATTGAATTACAGTAAATGCTATTAACTTTAATACAACATCTGGATCAGTTTCTGTTTACAGGCATAGAGTATTTCTAATTTTCAAACGTTTTAGTGTGACTATTATCTACAGAATGAAATACAATTTTTAGTTGATAGCATTGAATTACGTTCTCTTACAAATATTCCGATTTTGTAAAATATTTACATAAATAATAAATTGCTTTTGATGAAACATTAAAAAGGCTACATAAAGTGAATAATTTTACTTAATGATAAGTAGAATTACTGGAATATTCGTATGCCTATATTTGGTAATAATTAATAAAAAAAATTATATCTAAGTTAATTAAATAAAATAAAGTTAAATCCTTAAAACAAATTATAAATCATTGACAGAGAAACATTTTATTAGACTACTTTTTAGTTATATGTTTGATTTTCTATAGGAAAGACTTAAAATTTTCTGTAGATAAATTTTAGGGCTTTTAATACATGTCGTATAAACTTTCAAAATAGTTTCGTATGCAAAATGCTTATAATGAATTTCAGACTATATTTACTAGAAATTAATATCCAAGTTTGTTCACAAGATAGTAATTTCAATAGATGTTACTTCAAATATAAGGATAAGTTTTCATATTCTGTTTTGAGATTAGTGTAAAAATAAGTTACATTTGGTTCAGATTTTTCTCCCGCTTACCGTGAGTCATTGTCAAAGACATACCAGAACAGGACCGGTTTGAACTAGAAAGAAACTTCGGACTTCTCCCAACCAATAGAAGGGTTCGTTGGTTTGGGGAATTCTGACCCCCGCCGTTCTGGAAAGGAACTCTGTTTTTCTTCTCCGCGAGGCAGTCTGATTTTTTAGAGGACAATTCTGTGACCAGAGGAGAGAAGAAGGTGAACGCTGCTGGCATCCGCGGCTTGAGGGATACACCTTTTGAGGAAAATCATTGCCATTTTTTTTTCAGGGTCGAAGCCGACTCGAGAACAGTCTTCAATATCTACAAATGATAAATTGATTACAGTTGTATTCCTTAGACATTTATTTAATTGTATAAAATAATTTAATCAAGATGTATTTGTCCAGTGTTTTTTAATGAGTTTAGATTTCTTCTTTCTTAAACACTAGGTCAACGTAACATTATTTTTACAATTAGTAATAAAAATTCAAAGTTAAAATTGTAATTGTTATTACGTAGTTTTAAAAAGTTATTTAATTTAGGACTTCGCTGCAAGGTGTTTGCTATGATAGCGAGTCATAAAAGTTTGGGAATCATTGTTTTAGGGATTATTCTGTTCTGATGATTGCTTTTCTGGATTTATATAAATTAAGGTGGCACAACAAAGGTTACATACGAAGCAGCATTCATTTCGGAAAAAGATAACCTCTCTTAAGACTTGTACGAGGGGAGCGAGAACACATGGCTGCTTCAGATAATGTAAACCAGAAAAACCACAAGCAGGTTGATTAAAAATGAAAATCTAACACTGACCTAGTAAAACGACCTCCTTTAGAGTAAAACAGTGCACTAATAATCTATGCTCTCAACCCTTAACCCTAATACATTTTTGAGTTGAATATGTTTAGCTAAAGAATTTATATTCATTCATAAAAAAAAACCATTGCATGATATTTATTTATTACAATTTGATTTTAAGGAAACATGGTATCATAAATGTGGTCCAATGTTTTTAAAGGGCTCAAATTATTGCTGTAGCTTCTATATTGGGTCATTTAACATTTGAAATCTGTATCTTTAATATTTTAAAAGTTATTTAATCTTTTTATCCTGACAGTACTTATAACTACTGCTTCAATCAAATACCTATATATACCTATCAAAATCGCTTTTCCTGATGGTACTCACAATGATATGAACGATGCAGTTCCTACAGCAGGAAATAAATGACAGCACCAATCAGGAATCCTTTTTATTCGCATAGTAGGAATTTTATAACTGGCGTGCTGCATTCGAAGGTAATTTTGTTGGGGTAGAGTTGATACACGTGTTGTTCAATTGAGTAAATTCAGTGGTTTATTACCAGTTATTTGGTACTATTATTTTTTAGAGACCTGTATACTTCGCAGGTAAGCATTTCATTTGTTTTATTCATAATTTAATGTTTTATATTCTACCATAGCTACAAAAATATATGATGGTACTAAAAAGTACCAGCTGCAAAATTAACTACTAAAATACAGTAAAAATTAATTTTCTTTTTTCTATAAATATTCTCCATTAAAATTTATCTAATGATGCAAAAAGATAGTAAGAAAGTTGATGGTAAATTAATTCAGGATATAAAGGGTTAATAGGATTATATTTAAATTGACTTTTTTGACTCATGAAGCATTTATATGACTACTTCTTCAAGTTTATTTCTCTTTGATTTTCTTGAATTAATATCACTAAGGCTTCTTTTATACAATACCTCCCCCATCGCCAAATATTTTATACATGTATTCCATAATTTACAGAATGTCAATATGCATGAAATTATTTCTTTTGTTATATACAATGTAAAGATGAAATTGTTGTATTTTATTTTTTTTATTTTGAAGTATTTCTTTTTATAAAATACAATTACCATTTAAACTAACTTTAATAGAGAGGCTTTAAATTAGATTATAAAGTACAATAGATTTACAATTTTAATCTACTTATTAAAGTTAAAAATATATTAAAAATCAAAATGTTCCCATAAGATTTTCTGGAGTATGCACATTATAAAATGGTCTTTTCCAAAGATCAGCAAGAATTCCTACAACTTATCTTTCAAAGAAGGTAAACGTTTGTTATTGGTTTGTATTAAGTAAAATATTTCCATATCTTACAGTGAATTAAAAAGGGAAATTTATATAGAAATCCACTTGCAAAATGTTCGGAATAGTCTAGACAATGCCGTAGATATTTGTTTGGGGAATATTTTAAAGTGTTTTCCTCGTAAAGAAAATAGAACGAGGTATTGGATGTAGAACATCAAGGAATGAATCGATATATAGAAGTTAGCTTAATGACCTGAGAGGGGAGGATTAACTTAAGTGAATCTGCCAATATTTCTGAACATGAGATCGTGACCAGTCTAGTGTTTCATGGTAGTTTCACTAGAAAATGATTTTAGATATATTTTCAAGCAGTGCATCGCCTTTGTTTGAAAAAGGATACGTCATTGAGTCAGGAATTAAAGTTTCATAAGCTTTTCTAAGAGGCCACTGTGATCATTGCAAATTATAAGGGAGAAGAAGTTAAAATATTAAAGGTACTTTTATTGACACTAATTTGTTTAAATTGTATTGACGTTTTAAATAAACCATAAGAGCAAAAGCTAAATGAAACTAAAAGTTCAATTTTAATTAAATGCTACTGTATTTTATAAGTTTAATTTAATATGTCATGCTTCAAATTTCATATAGTTACTAACAATTTTATTTTCAACAACTCTTTCTATAAAATAAAATTTTGACTCTCTCGCAGGTAAATCAATTTAAATTTTTATTTTTACTTCTTACATTACTGTAGCTTAAAGTGACCTTTTTTGTATAGGTACAACTCCGGTAACGATTTCATAGCTATTCCATACTTTATAATCTATAACATAATTCTTTTCATGCAAATATGTTAGTTTGCTTCCACATCAGCAATTTAATAGTCATCTGTAAAGATTATTCTTGACCAGGGATGGGCAAAGTACGGACCGCCGGCAGGTTTTATCCTGCACGCGGATAGAATTTTAAGTTGCCAGTCTGAGGTAAAGTAAAAGAAATATATATTTATACATTATATATCCATCTCCTTTTCTACTTTGCTTAAATATTATATACCAAATTTATTATCTCACACCCAGAAGATCAGCGATATATTTACTTCTTGTATGCGAACAAGTGTTTTCAACTTTGAACCTTAGAAAGAATAATTTCAGAAGTAGACTGACAGATGAGCATTTAGCATCGTTCCTTAAAATCAGTACATCTCACTTCGAACCTCAGTATAAGGAACTTTTAAAAATGAAATCGCAATTTCATTCATCTCATTAACATATTTAAACCGTTAGGTATTTTTTTATTGTTTTTAAAATTTTAGATAAATTTATCGTGACCCGCCAAACTTATTTTCTTTAGATTTTTTACCCGGGGCCGAAAAAGTTTGTCCATACCTGTTCTAGATTATATTTACTTTTTTAAAAGCTATGTATTCAACACCAGGAGATAATCACCCATTTCTGGTAACATTTTCAAACACAGTACATTTAACATTTCCAGAGGGGCCGGTACAGCATATGATCCGGCGCTCGAGTTATAAGGGTCTAGGGTTAGTTTCAATTCCTTATAGAGGGAATGATTCTTTGAATGCCTTATCGTTGGAAGTTTGAGAGCTCTATTTAAGTCTGTCTTGGAGGGGTGAGTCATCATCTGTGTTTTCATGCCCGTTATGATTCATTCATAGGACGGTACACACTGAAAGATATCCCCCTTGAAAGATTAAGTTAATAGACTTATTCATTTCCATGCAAAACTGATGGCATTAAATGCATAAAAAATTATTAGATTCTTTCGAAAAAAGAACAAACCTTTATCTCTTAATCTACAAATTTCTCACAAATGTTGCTTATAATTTCTTTATAGACTCTGTAGGATGTAATCTGTTAAAAGTTACAAACAATGACTTTATGAATAATCTATTTCTTCTTCCACTATATTTCAATAAAGTGTATATTAAAGAATGTAAAATTATGATTTATTTTGAAATTTCAAAATCTGAATTTTAAAGTAAATTTTCAGAGTTTGATAGTCAAGTGAATTTCCGAATTTTTAAAGTACTATATGCATCACACACGCACGTACACTAATATATGTTCACTAATTTCAATCTCATGTAAATATAAAAAATGTTAAACATAGCAAAAGAATAATAACAATAATGTTCTCCTAGAGTATTAAGTCGACAGTGAGTTATTCTTCAGTTCATTCTCGATAATTCCTTTTATTTTCCTTAGCCTTCGTGGTGAGGAAATGAAGACCGTAGAACACAAAACCAAACCAATCATTCTTAATGCACTCTGATATTTTAAAATTTCATTCTTATTTCTAAATTTTAAAGTATCACACACATACAGATACATATGTACATATTCACATATTTTGTAGATATTTATATTCTAAAAATTGCTAAACATGGTAAAAAGAAATAAGAAAAACGTTACTCCCTTTCTATTATGTTAACAATAGGATAGTTTTAGTTTCTAGGATATCTTTAGTTCTAATAAATACAATTAAACTCGTTGAGATTTGAAAGATTGAAATGTATTTGAAATTGTAAATCAATTTGTTCCCTAATTTTACAATAACACACACACACACACACACACACACACATATATATATATATATATATATATATATATATATATATATATATATATATATATATATATATATATATATATATATATATATATATATATATATATATATTACTATAAAAATAGATAAAGCCGAAAAAATAGAAACTGTAAGATCGACCAAAAACTACCGGTGAAATTATGTTTCAAAATGTCTGGGGCGAGTTGAGATACCCCCACTCTGGTTAAAACCAGTTTTTATGCTGCAAACGGTTTCACTGGTTGTTTTTGGTCTAATTTAGAGATTCTATTTTTTCGGTTTTATCTATTTTTCTAGTGTTTAATACTTGTGAATTCTTTTAATTCCTACATAGCGCATTGAAGCATATAAAATTTCATTATCTTTTAATGTTTTACGTTAGGATATTTCATTTGAATCTGTATATATATATATATATATATATATATATATATATATATATATATATATATATATATATAATATATATATATATATATATATATATATATATATATATATATATATATATATATATATATATATATATATATATATATATATATATATATATATGTATGTATATATATATATATATATATATATATATATATATATATATATATATATATATATATATATATATATATATATATATATATATATATATATATATATATATATATATATATATATATATATATATATATATATATATATATATATATATATATATATATATATATATATATATATATATATATATATATATATATATATATATATATATGTATGTATATATATATATATATATAAATATATATATATATATATATATATATACATATATATACATATATATATATACATATATATATATACATATATATATATATATATATATATATATATATATATATATATATATATATATATATATATATATATATATATATATACATATATATATATATATATATATATATATATATATATATATATATATATATATATATATATATATATATATATATATATATATATATATATATATATATATATATATATATATATATATATATATATATATATATATATTATATATATATATATATATATATATATATATATAATATATATATATATATATATATATATATATATATATATATATATATATATATATATATATTCACTAATATTAAAGCAGTGTAGTTTGAATATTTTAACTTATGTTAAAATAGCTAAATCCCGTAAATAAATAAATAAAATATTATCTTGGTGTATTAAGTTGACAATAAGATATCGTTTAAGTTCTTTTTGCCTTCAATTCCGACGTTTCCATCCCCTGGATGCATTGGCATGAAACCCTTGACAATCCAGACTAACACACCACCAATCACGACTGCGCATCCCCTTGTGTGCTTGATGACTTCCCAAGTGTGCTAGCGGAAACCAAACTTACGTATAATTCGTAGTTCACTTGAGATTACGCTTTACTTTGATGGGGTTGCTTTCACTATACAAGATTGTTATTTTAGATCTATTCATACTTCTCACCGTCTGTCAAGAAACAGGTTTTGTCTAGACAGGATAAAATATTCATAAAAATAAGGATTAACTTTACTTCATGCTGACTTTTGAGAAGTAATCTCTATTTTAAATGTGCGTGTCTGTGCAGGGAAAAGAACACCTGTATTTCAAGATACACAGCTGATACTTACACTGTGTTGAATATCAAAATTCAGGTTTTATTCTTGATTTGATATTTATTGTTACAAAACTTCAAATATATTATGCTCGATTTTTTAAATATTCTGTAGATATGTTTAGATATTATTTAAACGTTTGTGATTGCATAAAATTTCGCATTATATTTTAAATATATATTTGAAAAAAATCACTTAATACTAATTTTTTAAACATTTCAAATTAGTTACAATAATCAGTATAAAAACATGTTATAAACATCTCGAGAACGAACAAGTTATTTTCTACTTCATAGAGAAAGTAATATCCTAAACTCGTGTAAGGATCTTATATTGCATATAATCAAGACTGTAACATTATATCTAAGTATTTTTTATATTGAGTATTTTTTTGTGTTCTGATAATACTGTTTTTGATATAACCCACAAATACATTCTGAAATACAGTGCTCCCTCACCATTTCGCAATTCATATTTTGCGGTTTCTGTGTTTCAAGTTTTTTCCAAAATATTCATCAAAAAATAAAAATGAAAAAATACTACCATGTCGGCAGCCAAATGGAGAAAAGGAGCGTTGTTTCATATTGATGCGAGAGAGAGAAAGATTCCTGCATGCCAAACAAAGAGATGACGTGACTCAGAGTATATACCACGGGCTCTTGAGATGACAAAGTCTGCAAGAGAACAAGAAAATGAAGAGGAAGACGAAGAACAAACTGAAAAGCGTTTCCTTACCGTGGAGCATCTGTAACAATTACGCAACATGGCAAAATTTTTCACAAGACATTGACGAAAATATGGTTCGAGCTGTCCAGTTCAGCAGTCGGGTTGAAGGGGTTATGTCCTTGTACAAGGAATTTCGAAGGAAAATTAAAAACAAAGACAACAACTACCCATCACCATGTTTCTCTCCAAAATAAAGCCCCCTTGCTCTACCGTCAGTTCCTCCAGCAGAAGAGTCTCCGAGTGAGTCTAAAACATCTACGAGTCAAATGAGAGCCTGTCTTCCGCCACCAACACAAGACTCTTCACCTCTCTCAGAAAGCAATGTTGATTAATGTTTATTACTCTATAAGGATTCGTAATTAACCTTATTAATTAGCACTGACATGTTTAAATAAATACGAATAGCGTTGTAATTTTTATCTTAACTGTGTAAAGTATAAATCCTGTTTAGATATTTAAAACATTCGTGTACCTAAACATCCGTGTCATACAAGGAAATTCTTAGGGGTAAATCCTCCTTCACAATTTTTCAGTTTTTGCGGAAGGTTATTGTCCCAATTAACCATGAATAATGAGGGATCAAAGTAAAATGTGGTGAAGTAGAATTCAGAGTAAGGCACTGGCCCATCCTAGGCTGTCTGACCAAATATGATGATGGTGGTATGATTCACCAACTACTTGTAGAAAATAGCATATTCATTTATCAAAACTTCTTCTGCTTCAACATATAATATTTAAATTGTTATTTTAACTTTTATACATTCATTTTTTATGTACAGATAAAACTATCTATAATGATAATACCACTAACTCAAAGCAGACAGACTCTTAATTATTGTTGAATAAATGCAAAATGTACGTTCACTAAATAATTCGAGTCATAGAAATATCAAATATTATGACCAAATAATGTGATACGCCCTAAAACCAGAAGATAAATATTCGGAAACTATTTTAGCTTCTTTTAACCTTCTCGCGAACTAAAAGTTTTACTACTTAATAGAACTGAATTAAAATTCAATATTTTTATATGTATGTTATTCTTTAAAACTTGAACGATAAAAATTGTCCAAACTCAAGCTCATCTTTCGAAAAATAAACTAAAAGTTATTCTTTGCCTTAAACTTCCTTCAAAACTTATAATCACATTCCAGCTACCTTTTCATTTCTTTTACCAGAATAATTAATATTGATTTTAGTATGTTCACCCCTCCTTTAAACCCCTTTTCCCCCTATAGCCTTTCGCCGTTAGAAAGCACTTAAAAGCGTGTTTGCTTAACGAACAAACTTACCCCCTCCCAACCATTTTTTTTCTACTTCAATTTACTACTCTCTTGTCGTGAGAACCATTTTCTTAGTAAAGCCAACTCCGATTCTGTATTAACGAAAATAACTAATAAAATCCAGCGCTTATGTAAATAAATGTAAGTCAGGAAAACGCGGAAATTTTTCTTCTTGTTTCTTAGAAGCTTCATTTTCGATAGAGGTAAGAAAAAAAAAATCAAATGCCTCAGCGGGGAAGATTTCCATCCGGCACTTGTGTTCCGCAGCCCCCAATTAGCTGATGATCACAGGGAAGTATAATGAAGATATAGATGGCTTCCTAGGGCATTTCGCCTCTACTGGAGTCCGGAGAATAATTGCTCTTTGAGAAAAGCGAACGGTGGGTTAAATAGCCATTAAACATGCCTCGCGAAGACGCAGAGTTTGAAGTCACAATAGAAACTTACATGGATACAGTAACACTTACAAATACTTTCTTATTTATAACTCCAGCGGCCGAAAACATTTATGATAGTTAGCGTCTAATTAGGCCGTTTGCATTCACGATGTGCAAGTTTGTCGTTTCTTTGTTACGCATTAATGGCGCAAATGAGGATTCTGCTTCAAATGTGACCATTAAATTAGAATTTTTAATCAGCAATTTATTAGTTTGATAAAGTTGCGCCCGTTTCATAGTAATCTTTTAATGTGCGGTAAGCACAGGAGAATAACAGTCATTCGTTTTAATGAAATCATATGCCATGAATATGAGAATAATCGGTACCAGGTATAAAAAAATAATCTCCTCTTTATTTAAAGTAATTATAATTGCCCTCCATCTTTAAAGAAATTTACTGTTAATATATTCATCACGAAACATTAAAAATTTATGGTTTTCTTTTAATATCGTAAAATGAATTTTTCAAATTTAAGAAACCTAATAGCATTATTTCTTTTCTCCTTAAATTTTTAATTGCCTATTGTATAGATCTGTGAATCTCTTAAATAAATCATTTTTGTGTGTTTACCGAAATTGAAACAATCTGTAAACTAATTCAGTTGTAGATCCCGTAAAAGCAGAATTTATGCAGTCATGCGTTTTTCATATTGTAAGCATTGCATCTGACTGTCTCTTATATAAAACATCAATAAGCACAGTAAAATTAAGTTTGGTTTCTACATATAAAACAATTTAATACTGTTACTACAAATATTTTCTTTAGTTTAATACATTTCATAAAGTATGTCAATAGAATATAATTGTAGTAGTTATGGTATATTTTAAACTTTTGATTTAGTATCTTAAAACAACTTAAGATTTTTTAAGTGCATCTTTGCCCTTTCACTTAAGGAATAATATCACAAGAAATAATAATATTGTCGTAATTTACTTACAACACTAACACCAGTGTTTGTTCTAAAAGGAGAAACACAGTAAAAATAAAATACCTTATATTTGAACTAATTATTTTATTATGTACACTAGTTATTTACAGCTATTTTTTCTGGATTAATATATATAACATTCATTACTCGACATTCATCAATGTCCAACATTTCATTACAATTTTCTTTTTGTTTTTATACGTTATTCCTTAATCAAAACGATTCTGACACCCAAGGTAATGATTATGAATGATTGTTAAGTTTACCCCCCAGTAGTTACAGGGGAGCAGGCTGGGGCAGTCATCATTCTGTATGTCAGTTCGGGCGTGTAGACACGGGATTTCGATGTCCAGCCACTCTTGAATCCCGACTTCGACTCATTTTTCTCACTCTCTAACAACTCTTGAATCTGTAGTCTGTAGAGCGTCAGTCTCGTAACCGAAAGTTGACGAGTTCTGTCCTCGTCTCGGCCAAAGATCGCCGTGTTACTAATGGAAGTTGGGGCATGTTAAATATGTCGTGACTGCAAAGTCCTCCAAGTTCCCATAGGGTTATTCCATGTGGAATCAATGCAATCTTAAAACAAATTTTACCTGACCCCCTCCAATTATGATTAAATTTGGTGTAGTAAGTGATTTCATGGTAATAAAGAAAATCCCCAAATCTTATGTTCAAATAATAATTGGTTTGGGAGATATAAGGCTTTAAAGTTGCCAGATTTGTCTAAAAAATACACTATCTGCATACCTTTAAATTACACTTGCTACTCACCTAATTAAGCTAGAGATATGTGCAAGGTGTTATTTTAAACCTTTTTTAATGTGCTTTCATATGATATACAACACATGGTGACTTGAATTTTTTTTAAAATTTAAATTTAAATTAAAATTTAAAATTTAATTTTCTCAAAAAGCCAAGTTTTTAAAATTTTGAAAATATTCTCAAAAATTGCTCATATTATTGTTAATTAATCCTCAAAGTTTCATGTTATGATCATAATGGGATCACAAGCTACAAAAGTTTTTTTTATATATATATATATATATTTACTAATGGAATAACGAAAATGAGAACATGCATTCATTACTTTTAATCTAACTCAGCTGTATAGGATGGCATTAATGTTCACACACTACCTTATCGACATATACTCTAGTAAATAGTACATTTAACATTTGTGAAGATTTTAGAATGAAGAAAAATCATTAAAGTGAATTACTTTCGATGGATGGTGCTACTTATTTAGTTGAAACTGGTAGAAAGCTTTATGTGTTTTGATAATTTCTACTTCAGAAAGAATATACATTGGTCCTGTTAGAGTTAAAGGATTCGCCTTCCACATAACATCTGAAATTGGAATTCATAGTACATCTGGCTTATATAGATATAAAAAAAAGATTGTGATGGTCCAGATGAGTGAAGGAATGTCACTTTTACCTCTTCAGAGTTTTTCTCTTCTTTCTCTTAACATAAATGTAAGCCACCAGTTGCAATTATAACCTTGCGTTGATTTGGTATGGAATTACCCCATAATAAATTATACCTCTGAGGGTACTGAATCAAGGATGAGTTGGTATCTGGTTTGGATCTAAATTCTGACTTGCGGATGGATGAATAAGTGTATGAATGAGTTCGACCGGCTTCATGTGTTTGTGTCATGTGTGTTCGAGGTAAGTCGTACTGTCACCTTAAGGGTGCTCGTTCACAACGAAAGGTGGACTCATCTGCCTTAAATCGAAAGAGCAGCTCTCATTCGGTATTGACATGTCCAAGTGGCATTAGACACAACCACCCAAGTTTCGAACCCATGAATTCCGGAAAAGAGTGAGGCTCTATCCATCAGGCATGTCTAAACATTGAGAATCGTTATTACTTCAAATCCGGAATTGAAGTTGTTTTGTTATCTCCTAGTCTTTTATGATTAAAAATCTAGACAAGAAATATAAATGTTCTTAAACTTTATATAAACGCATTATTCATCCTATCCATTTTTTGCCTCTACTACAAAACCAACATATTTTTTCACAGTTGAAAAATAATCATATTTATCAGAGAGTAAAAATCTTATTATTTGGGATACATACGGAAAAAAATCAAATTGTTATATGAAATGAATTCAAGTTTAAACATGTTACTGCTTTTGAAATTATACCTCTAAAAAGAAATTTGTTCATAAAGTAACAACTTATTTTTAAAGTTTCAAATGTCTCTGGATAC
>CM063504.1:175317157-175327157 GCA_032207245.1 Pardosa pseudoannulata | reverse complement strand
CGATCAAAAGAAGAGAAAAGAATGAGAAAGATAAGAAAAGAAAAGGAAATATAGTAAGAGAGGAAGTGAGGGCTTACCGTTATCTGGCAAACCAGAAACAATCTCTTCGATTTCCGTTAAAAGTAATATATTTTATTTTTGACATCATCTTGAGGAAAAGAACTTCCGAGCAAAAGTGAAAATGCAGCAAAGTTCGCCCTATTTTTCTGACGTAAAATACGCGAAATTGTGTTTAAGTTATAACAAATATAATACGCGATTTCAATCTTGAAATCTATTAGAGCTGTAAGCGGTAGTTAAATTCGAAATACTCTGAAATTGATATTGATTAGTTTATAAAATGAATTTATTGTGAGTTTGATAGGTTTTCTTTTTTTCAAGATTTTGATGCAGTGTCTGAAAAAGTAGAAAAGAATCATGCGAAGAGGAAATTAACTTTACGTGTTTTCATATTGGTTTTTATCTTTTTTTAAGCTATATGTGTTTGGCTTTCGAGTTGGGATTAAAAATTGAATGTTTTTCAAATTTTCAGTTTGGATGATAAAGGAAGAAAACCAATTGAATTATCACATTTTATTTTTGGAAAGTTATTAAAATTCTTGTCTTATTTTTATTTTTATTTTTTCGAATACGTAGTTTAAGAAAACTTTTGTTTTTGTCCAAAAATTCAACCCCGAGAATATAGCTCCCTGAATTCGAAAATACAATTTTTGGACTTATATTATGTTTAACTGTATAGGGCGAAATAAAAGTAATTTATATGACTTTCTAAACTAAATTTTGAATAAATTATTTAAAAAATAATTTATATTAATTTTTTTACAGATTCTAAATTGTTATTTCTCGTTTTTATACGGTTTTCGAGGTGGTTAACATATTGTACACGGGACAAGTACTAGTATGTTTACTGATGATTGATACTTCAGCTCGGGTCACGTACTAGTACGGGTAAGTGTAACAACATGGTTTGTTCGTATGTACAAAAATAACGGTATATACAGGAAAACGAAGCCAAATGTTTTTGTCTACTACATAGATTCTTGAAAAACTTAGATAAATAAAAACTAGTTTTTACATTATTAGATTCATGATTCCTCTTTTCATTTTTTTATAATGTAAAAATGTTTATACATAACATAATACGAAAAAATTAAAACTGTACACTACTATTTCTATTAGATTTTTCATATTTACGATATTATTATAAATTTATCCACTAAAAATATATTTTTTGTTTACAAATTATTTACAAAGTTTTGATTTGTTATTTCTAGTTTTTGTACGGTTTTCGAGGCTGTTAACTCATTGTATGCAGGAAACGTACTAGTACGTTTTCTGACGATTGAAAATTGAGCACTGGACACGTATTAGTACGGGTTAGTGTAACAACATGGTTTGTGGGTATAAAAATAACGTTATATACAGGAAAACGAAGCCGAATGTTTTTGTCTACTTCATAGATTCTGGAAAAATGTAGACAAATAAAAACTAGTTTTTACATTTTTACTAGTTTTATGATTGCTCTTTTCATTTTTTTATAATGTAAAAATGTTTATATATAACTTAATTCGAAAAAATTAAACTATATACTACTATTTCTATTTAATTTTTCATATTTACGATAGTATTATAAATTTATCCACTAAAAATTATATTTTTTGTTTACAGAAATCTTATGGATTTTATTTATATATTTCTATTTACATATTTGTTTATATATTTCAATATAAAATACGAAAAGTTCGTTAAAAAATTAGATAAATTTCTCTATTGAGATTTCACTGAATAACTAAATTTACGCGCAAAACACCCGCTCTGGTTACAATTCCGTTGCGAAATGTACCAGTACAAAATGTGTTAATTCGTTCATAAAATAAGGTTCTATTGTAACTTAAAGAGAAATTGTTTGTGTGATAAGTAAGAAGTATGACTAAGGAAAATAGTTACATTTTATTTTCTATGAGTATATTTGTAGTCGATAGAGAAAGGGGGAAGGGTGCTCAAAAACAAAATTGTTTTTCTTTTTATTTGATGAAAGAATAGGTAACCCATTTTCGGTTTTTAAATTCAATATGTAACAGCCAAATATTAAAACTATGATACAATAAAACCTCCATATTGAACACTTCCTTATAAGAGATACCTCTATTTAAGACAAACTTTTCCAATCCCCACTCCCGATATTTACATTTTCTCTACATAAACCTCTAAATAATGTACACTTCGAATAGTGATAGTAATTTTCTCTGTTATACATGTGATGGGTTAATTTATTAACACAAAATTCTTATTCTTAATTCGAAATTTTTAAGAATCGAGACTTTATACAAAATAATTGCGCAATTTTCTTCTAGAAAATAGTGATACCAAAGCATTAATAAATGTTTAGTGACTTACAAATTCACAATCACTAAGCGAGTAGTACATGATGTGAATTTAAAAAAAATAATCATTTGTGGCAGAACTTTTATGAAAAAAAAATTCAAAATTGAACCTGGATAAAATAACATCATAAAAGTTTTAAGCTAAATACCCATCCTGATTCTTGATAAAATTGAATTTTCATTTTTATTAACCTCATTTAACATCTACTAGGTTTCACTGGTTTTTTTTTAAATAATTTAATATAATATAATAATTATTATACTAACTTACAATAATTTTAATATAATAACTAATTATAATAATTATAATAATTTATAATAATTTGTAATTATAATACAATTGCATTATAATATTTTTTTTCTACGTTAACTCAGAAGTTATTATGCAGAAGTGCCTATATTTATTCCCCGTTGTATTTTCTTAAACAGTGTGTATATGTTGCTTTGTTTATAAGGATCTCAAGTATAAAGAATTATGGGATTACTGGCCTGGATAATCAGTCAAATCATTATCTTTGAAAAGAAATAATATTTATTTATTTCATTAATGCACCAAACATTCAATATTTTCTCCTATTTTTTTCTGACTCGATCATCTAAGTAGGAAATTTAAAATCAATTTAATTATGAATCTACTCTATCTCTGAAACATGATGTACACCTTGGAATCAACGATGAATTATACTGATATTGAAGCATTACATTTCAAAGTTACTTTTATGATACAGATAAACTATACGAAATTGTCTTTAGACAATTCGAAAAAAAATAAATAATTAAACATTTTTAAAACTGAATTCACATTATTCATGGTTTGTAAATTTCTAACAATTCTCCAATTCCATAATCTTGTTTTACCAATGATATTCTTCATTAAATGTATAGAAAGAATATTTTTAGGGACGCTATAGATTATACGAATCTCCTCCCCCTTCTTTAGAAGTAACATCTCTTATCAGCGAGGGGTAAGATATGTGTTCTACTTTGAGTATTCTATACAGGCTTTATCTAAAACGAGCTTTGGTTGCTTCCTCCTTTTTTGTTATACGAATAAAGGAGGAATGCAAATTCCAAGTAGGTCTTATCAGTAGGGGTGGGACTTCGTCTAATATACTTTCTCATTGGCTGTTCTTCATTATTCAAAAAGGTTTACCCCTTTCTGAATGGTGCGGTCTGTTTTACTGTGCAAGGCAATTCCAAAATATTAAATTCTTTCTTTTATAACAGTCAAATTTGTTGATCTTAAAAAAACAGTTATGTTAATTTCGTTATTTTCTTAAAATGTTTCCATATAACATTATAAAAGATTTGATTTCGGGATAAATTTTCAAATGTTTATTATTTTTATTGATAAAATCCCTACAGATTAAAGCATAAAATTAATAGAATGTTAAAATAGACTAGGTAAATTAAAACTCAGGTAATTAATTTTTACTTTTTTTTTTCAATACGACTGGCATTTGCTTTAAACGCTTTGTATCACTGTGTTTCAAATATGGAGTATGCAAAATCATTTATGCCCAATAGAGCGATTTTAAGCAACGTCATGAGCTACTTTAATGCCCTTCCAATTCATTTTCATGTTCAACAGTATTTTAAAACTTGTTAAAATTTCAGAAACTTCCATTAAAAGACTATCTGATTTAAAAAGTAATGCGATTTAATGATTTCTCTGTATTTTCAAAATTTATCCTAAATTTAAATTAGCAGTTTTCAAAACCTTATTGTAGCATTCACCATCACCTTATCAATCTATATTATGAATTACACAGTGTTGTCTGGGATGAAAATCCTTTATTAATCTTAGATTTTGGATATCCAGAATTCTTGTAAATGTTTGTAGAAATCTATAAGAATTAAAATTCCAAACAGTATTTTAAAACTTGTTAAAATTTCAGAAACTTTAATTAAAAGACTATCTGATTTAAAAAGTAATTCGATTTAATGATTTCTCAGTATTTTCAAAATTTATCCTAAATTTAAATCAACAGTTTTCAAAACCTTATTGTAACATTCACTATCACCTTATTAATCTATATTATGAATTACACAATGTTGGCTGGGATGAAGAATCTTGTGTTAATCTTAGATTTTGGATATCCAGAATGCTTGTAGAAACCAATGTTTGTAGAAATCTATAAGAATTAAAATTCCAAAGAATATTTTAAAAGTTGTTAAAATTTCAGAAACTTTAATTAAAAGACTATCTGATTTAAAAAGTAATGCGAATAAATGATTTTCTATATTTAAAAAATAATTGTCCTAAATTTAAATAAATAGTTTTCAAAACCTTATTGTAACACTCACTATCAAGTTAACAATTTTTATTATGAATTACACATTGTTGTCTGGGATGGAGAATCCTGTGTTAATCTTAGATTTTGGATATCCAGAATGGTTGTAGAAATCTATAAGAACTAAAATTCCAAACAGTATTTTAAAAGTTGTTAAAAGTTCAGAAACTTTAAATAAAAGACTGTCTGATTTAAAAAGTAATGCAATTTAATGATTTTTCTATATTTTGAAAATGTATCCTAAATTTAAATAAATTGTTTTCAAAACAATATCTCCTCATGAAGCAAATAATTTTGTTTTCAATATCAAAGGAATAAAAAAAATACCTTGCATAAGTAGATGAAGACGTTAAAAAACCGTGGTGGCAGTAGATAATTTTAGATTTACATTTAAATTAATAGGATTTTGAAATATATTTAGGTCTTTTTAATATTATTTAGTCTAACATACGGACAAAAAATTCCTTTTTTTATGAACTCACTGCAGAAATATATTTATATTTATTTTCTCTTTTTTAACAACTTATTTTAAAAGGAAAGTCGATTTAAACAGAACCAACTTTTTCTATTTTGAAACATATCATTTTCAGTAAAATTGTATTTAAAGTACAAAATATTACATATTGATGTTTACAGTATGTAATATAATGCAGTAATCTTTTGTATAAGATTGTGTTATCTTATCATAGGATTGAAAGTTTTTGAAAATTTTCTAGTAATAATATATTTAAAAGTATACAACTTTAAAAATCATTTCTAGATATCATTAAAATGCATGTCGTTGTAAGATTTTTGATATTTATATATAAAGTATTTTCACTTTCTTAAATTACACTTTTGGTTATAAATATCAAAACGACATAACAAAATTTGAATTGTAATATTTTAATATTCGTACGATATTATAAAATTTTTCACAGAGCATATAAAATTAGATACAAACTTAAAATAATTTTATTTGATATAGTTATGAGTAGAATTTTCTAATCTAATTTTCTTTCAGTAGCAGTTATTTGATTCATTCATACGAATATTATAAAATGTTCCTTTAAAGTTGTTTTAATATATACCGAATTCACGAAAAAATCAAACAAATTTTTAAAACTGAAAATATTCTGAATTTTAAATAAGCTCAAGATTTATTCTTAAAAACATGATTTAAAATTGAACGATATTTTTGAACTAAAACTATCTGACTCAAATAGATATGCTTTTCCTAGTACTAGCACGAGCATCTTTATGACAGTTATCAAAATTTATTCATCTAAACCACCTGATAATCAGCCACTTTATAGTTAATATTCCTAGATATGTAAATAAGATTGACAATTTTACTCTGACATAACACACACGGATATTATTATCGTTATTAAAATAATTTAAGAAATATGCATTTAAATGCATTATATTTTTTAAAATTTAAATTATTCATATATATAAACTAAAAAATTTTCCAATGATATTCTTATAATTACATTTTTAAATATTATAGGATATTTATTAAATTTTTATATATTTAAATGAGAAAGGCAAGGGATGAGAATAATATCGCATGAAATGTATATAAATGAAATTCATAACCGTTAATTACATTATAATATTATATTACTCTCTGTAAACTTCATATAAAATTCTGGGTTTTTAGATAGCTCCTATTCTTTATGAAATTTTTCTGGACATTTTAAAGAAATATAGTATATATCGCAACAAAATTTAAGGTAAAATATTGCTCTCTTTAAAAATGCCATAAGGCATATTTGAGAAGTTTTGTTCAAAAATGTACAAATTAAAGAATTGTATAATCAAATATTAAAGATTAAAATTTTTATATTAGTGAGAGAGAGAAGTATCTTAATTCCAGTATTAATATTTAGAGTACTATATATTAATATTGGACTATTACTTTACTCTTTATTAAGCGTATTAACAACGACAAATAATTTAAAATATATTTGTCGAACTGTTTTGTAAATCACTCGTCTTTTTATATATTGAGCTAGATTCAATATACTCAGTTCGTATTTGCCTATGTTTGTCACTCATTAAAATGTGTTTTATGAAGCTTGCTGAAAGGAAACACATATATAGAGAGATGAAAATATTCAAAGAAATCTGGAGATAGCTTTCTTTTCTTAATAATTTAAACACTTTCTTTTTAGTTCGTGCACAAAGCCGTAGAAAAATAATTGAAGCCAACAAATTCTCACAGCATTTGAATCGGTTTAGTCTATTTAAGTTTTCTTAAAAGTTTTAAGTAAATTCAAAATTATAGTTAATTATGTTCTTATCAAAACGAAGAACCTGTTACTACATGTTCACAACTCAGGTTGATATTGGAATCTGCAAACAAAACAGAATCTTAATTTCATGAAAGTGATTATTGGTTCGCTTACTCCTGGGTCAACACAATGACTATTTTACAAGCATTTCTATAAACCTAACTATTATTCAGAACACTTGGATGATTATTTAAAATACTACAATTCAGCGACTCATAGAAAAAGCATGTTATAATTAGGGAAATGAGATTATTACTAAAACTGGAGAAAGTTATACATTTTAAATTTCTCTAGTTTTAAGAACTTTAGTAAGAACTTAGTAGAAGAGTTAAATATTATAATTTATCTATTTAACAGAGCATATTAAAACTGAGGCAAAGTTAAAATTCGTAGTAATCTTTGAAATCTCAGAAATTATCCAGGAAATTCAAGTGCTATTTTACTTAAAAGAAAAGTTACATAAGGTAAAAGAAAAAGGCAAAAAGGGTAATGAAAAATGTAAAGGAATAAAAAATGTAAGAAGGTAAACCCACATTGTAATGATGTAAAATATGCTTAATACGAGACTTAAACAGGAATTTAGCTTTCCAAAGCCTAAAAGGCAAATATGCTAGAAGTTTCAGAACTTGTACAGACGTTCCCAAAAGAGTTCTGCCCTCAACGGAGTCTTCTTCGAAGAGCAGTGTGCTGTCTCCAGAGTTCCTCAATTTATGGTACCGAAGATCTAACAAGAAACTGAGATATCTGGGACACAACTTCGGTAACAATAATAAAACTTTATTGCTCAATTGCAAAATGGTCAATGGCTGAGGAACAAGTGAATTTTGTCCACGTATGAGAAATGTCAAGAGTGAACTCCTGGCGAGCCTAAAAATTAGATTGGATGCCAAGTCGCCATAAACAAAGCTGTATTAGATAAACAGTTTAAGACTCAGGGAGAGTTGGCAACAGGAAGATCTCAGAAAATACATTGTAACGTCACGAGATCCTGGGTAGCGTGTGGATGCCGAAGTGGGCAGGACACGACGTACAGCTTAGAAACAATAACAACGTTTATTGTTGATGTGCAAATTGAATATGTACAAATTTTCCATATCGAAATCCCAGGACTTAGGCGGGCTGGTGCGGACCTAAAAGTCAAAGGTTCAAGGCGAACCTAAAAAAAAAAAAAAAAAAACAATCTGCGGACAGGTGCAGACAGATAAAGTTGTACAGGGGTACGACTGGGTTTCCTTGAGTCCCACACAAAGCTGGGGTAAAAGCTCTCCAAAAAAACCAACCATCGAAAGTCGAATCTCTGTTCGTTTTCTCGGCCTGGGGAATCTCCGGCGAAAATTCGAGCCGCCTGATGTCACATTTCGCCTTTTTCCATTGTCTTTTTTTCCGCGTCGCTGTCCTGGTAGCCTCTGATTGGCTTCTTCGGCGGCGCATCACTGACTGACATCCCGATTCAACTCGGACATCTCAAGGCTTGGTCGAAGAGACAACCGTTTTTATTGTACTGTCAAAAACCCAGATAGTGTCGCCCTGCGTTTGGCTTTAACAAAACCTCTTTGTGACGCCAATTGGGTGTAACGACGCCACAGCATATACTCACATTAAGGGGATTTTCTCTTCTCTCCTCAAAACTCTCTTTATTCCCCAGCTCTAAAACTCCCTTTGGCCTGTAATCAGTCGGTCACCTCTCCATGGTTAGTTAGTATGTCGCTAAACGTTGCCTCGTCAGTCCGTGATTATTCAATCACGTTGATAAAGGTCCACAAAGGACTCCTGTAAATTCCTAAGGGAAAGTCTATTTGATCCCCTTAAGTGTTTACCATACAAAGAGAAACTGCCTAAATAAAACATTATATTGCTATTATTTCCGATTTTCTATAACATGCATATTTATTTATTACTCTTATAGAATGAAAATTCATTGTCAGTACTCCAGGTGAGCATTGTAAGCTGGTTTCATTTCTAATTCTGTATCACAGCTCAATGAAATATACAGGAATGTAACCAACCAAAAAAGGTAAATGCAGTGGACTGTGTGAGCTCGTGAGGTGGAGCGAAACTTGATTTTCAAGATTGATCAGTAAAAAAAAAATAGTTGAAAGAAATGTTTGAAAACTTTCGTCTATTGGTCTGTGAACAAGAGGTAATGTGTAATTTCAGTGTTGGGGCCTTAAAGAGATACGGAATACTGAGAGTGGGGCAGTGATAAATTCCTTTTATCCAGAAATGTTAATTTATAAGACTAGCAGGCATCTCTATTGTCCTATCAGTTTGCTTGAACTTTATGAGTTCCAAGTTTATGGTCGCAATGTTAAAACAATAACTTTTTCATGTAAAGCAACAATACATTTCTATTCACTCATTCAAAAGACTTTCAAAGCAGAAATAGAAAAGTCATATCAAAGTGATTTTTTACTACAAAAATTTCCTATTATGCATGTGGCATGAAAAATTTATTCTTGATATCTCAAAATTTATTAGGATTGAGGATTTGAAATTCCTCGAGACTACAGTGAATTTCATTAATATCCTTTCAAGGATCATTTTTAATAACATGGTTCTAGATAACACATTACATTTAATTATGAATTTTCTGAGACAAATTGCAGCGGAAAATACACTGAGAATTGTTCCTTCTGTTTTCGTATAAGTGCAGGAGATCTTTTAAAGGAAAGAGTCTTTGAGAAAGAAGCAATAAAAATGTATATATATATATATATATATATATATGGATGTACATGTATATATATATATATATATATATATATGTATGTATATGTATGATGTATATGTATGTATATATATGTATATATATATATATATATATATATATATATATATATATATATATATATATATATATATATATATACATATATATATATATATATATATATATATATAGATAGATAGATAGATAGATAGATAGATAGATAGATAGATAGATAGATAAATAGATAGATATATAGATAGATAGATAGATAAATAGATAGATATATAAATATAGATAGATAGATTGATATACAAGTACAGGTATAAATATTTT
>CM063504.1:175267157-175312157 GCA_032207245.1 Pardosa pseudoannulata | reverse complement strand
TACATATATATATATATATATATATATATATATATATATATATATATATATATATATATATATATATATACATATATACACACACACACACACATATATATATATATATATATATATATATATATATATATATATATATATATATATATATATATATATATATATACATATATACATATATACATATATACATATATATATATATATATATATATATATATATATATATATATATATACATATATATATATATATATATATATATATATATATATATACATATATATATATATATATATATACATATATACACACACATATATATATATATATATACATACATACATACATACATACATGTGGAAAATGTTAGTAGGGAGGATAAAAATACTCACATTATGCCAAGGTATTAAAGAATTAATTAATAAAATATAATGAAAATTTTGATCATAACAAGCTTGTTAATTAAACATTAAGTCTTTTAATGAAAGTTATTTTCCACCCAAATTACATATTCCACCCGAAACAGTGACCATCTTTCCTATTGAACCAACATAAGACCATTAATTTTTTTGCATTATGGCTTATGTTAAACATTTCGAAACAACTCCATTATTATCTTGCGGTGAAAATTACTTTTTATCCGGATAAAAAAAAAGAGCAAGAAAGGGAGAGTAAGAAAGGAGAAGGAAAAAAAAACAGAAATCAATTCCTCCGCTGATATAGAAACTTCTAAATTACTCAGACTATCGGAAATCGCGTTCTTTTCACCCGTAAATAATTTTAATCGAGTGCTTCACGAACGTTGCTGTAGTGGAGTTATTTTCATCAAAATCGGGCTTTCTGGGCCACCCCTCCACCCACACCCCTCTTTTTTCTTTCCCTTTCATCTCTCTCTCTTAACTCATCGACAGCGTTGGTTGTTATTTAGCAGTTCCCCCCTTGCACTTGTAGCAGCAAAAGCAGCAAGATCATTTGTCTCTGGAAGTTTCCCCGCTGCAATTATTCCGACAACGTTCATAATTGTCGTGTACACTCTCCGTCGTAACTCAGCAGACATTATTAAAATGTCGTTTATCTAAATTACTGATTTTTGCGTCTGTTGGGGCAGAAGTGCAAATGTTTGTGAGAAGAATGTGCTAAAACTGCTTAAGGTGTAGAAAAAAAATTGCATACTTAGAGGCGGGGATAGGGCTTCATTTTTCAAGGAAATAATCATTGTGTGTCTGGTCCTACTTTCTATTCATCACCACTATAGTGTGGTTTGTTAAATATGAGTGGCGTGAGAGAGTTTTAATTTTTAAAATTAATTTTATATTTTTTACGAAATATGATTTCACAGTTTCGGAGTAGGGTAATAAGGAAAAATAAGTTATTAATTCTGTTCAAAAAAAGGAAGACATGATTATATATCCTTCAATATAGCTCACCCCATGCATTATTAAAACATAACTTTATATCTATGCACCGCATAATCTTATAAAATCATTACTTTTAAACCTACTTTATTTTTCCAAACTACCCCCAAAAAATGATAAATAAACTATAAAACTTTTACTTTAAATTTTGATAGTTGTCGTATTTTACCAATCGATGATAAAAACAAATTAAATGTATTTTTTAAATTTAAAATAATGCATGTTAAGAACACTTAAAAATCGACTTAAAGTATATTAATAATTGTTAGAATAGCGTTTCGATTAGAAAAAAATTAAACAGTAGTAAAAAGGGTTTATTGAATTCTTACTACTAGTTCACATTCTGCCTATATATATTCATAGATCTTGCTCAAATTTTCAATCTTTAATAAAATAATTTTTATTCATCCACTCAAGTTCAAATACATTTTTTTAAACTTGTAGTGGATGATACTTGATGTTAATACAGTTATATTAAATATTAATTCATTAATAAATTTTAATTAATTAATTTCCGTTTGTCACAGTGAACTTTGGCAATAATGTTGATCACAGAATCCAGCCAATATCAGTGGCATTTCCCGCCAAACGTAGCTACCGTACTGTTAAACGATGAATGCTAACATTAACACAATCCTGAACATCAACCGTACGTAAGATGCACTATAGCACAGAATATCATGCTGTAATATATCTAGGAAGAAAACTCTTAGTAGCAGGCTAAGCATATGTCGCCTAGAATAGTGTGAAATCATGGACTATTAATTGAAAAACTGGACTGCTTGAAACTCACTGGAAAGGTTCCTTGCAATAATGAAGCATTACAAGAGAAGAATACCGCTAAACGAAGAATGCTACCATTAATACTATCAGGGGCATCAACAGTACATTAGATGCACTGTAGTACTGTAAATCATGTAGTAATATATCTAGGACGAAACTCTTCGTAGTAGGTCAAGCATATGTAGCCTAGAGTCGTGTGAAATCATTAGATGGACTATTAATTGCAGAAATAGACTGTCGAAACTCTCTGGAAAGGTTCCTTGCAATAATGAAGAATTAGAAGAGAAGGATAAAAGGAGAAATTATAGACTACCATCATCTTCATAAATTAGAAAAGAAAGAAAAGGAAAGCAAACAAATTGTAACAAAAAAGTAATAGCCCAACACAATAAATAGAAACGAAAAAAGGAAATTCCAATTATATTTTACCAAGTAAATATTATGATACTGTCATATGATTAGACACATTTAAATTAATTGTAATTATTTAATAAAATTAAGTAAAATATTATTTTCTTTTTATACTTAAGTAGAAATTGAATTAATTAATTTATTTATATATATATATATATATATATATATATATATATATATATATATATATATATATATATACATATATATATATATATATATATATATATATATATATATATATATATATATATATATATATATATATATATATATATATATATATATATATATATATATATATATATATATATATATATATATATACATATATGTATATATATATATATACATATATGTGTATATATATATATATATATATATATATATTTATATATATATATATATATATATATATATATATATTTATATATATAAATTTATATATATATATATATATATATATATATATATATATATATATATATATTACTTGTGGTACCCTTGGCTCTTTCCAATGTAAAACCAAACCTAAAGCTGTATCACACTAAAATGACAATTACTGGGAAGTTAACCAAACAGTTGACTTCAATTGCATAACATAATTTTGAATATAGATTTAATGAAATTTGTTGTCCGTTTTATATTAAGCTACAGGAAGAGTTGTATATTCTTTCTTTTATTGCTTTTCCAATGCATATTGTATTGAAATGCAGACCCACTGAAATTCGATTCAGTGATTTTTCCAATTATAGCTGTTCTTTGACGCATATAGCATTGCATGCATACACATATTTGGAAATGATTGTTATCTTTATCTGTTTCCAGTTTTTCTAACAAATACATTAGCCGAACGATGGCCGATTGGTTAGTGTGCTGGCCTTCGGATCTGGAGTTCGTGGGTTCGAATCCCACTATGGCATGGATGTTCGTAGCCGTTGGGAATCGGCTTTAAGCAGTAGGACCCGGTCTCATTAGCCCTCGTGTTGCAAAAAGCAGACCGTAGCTCACCAAACCAAGCTAAGGGATACATTAAGAACATAGTCCATAAATTATAATATCAAGATATTTTCACAACATGGAAATATATTTTATTCTCCCCACATATAGTTAAACTTTTTCTAATTTAGACGCATTTTGCTAAGCAAAATCAGCAGTAAAAAGTATTAGATCACCTGAATAAAGATAAGATTAAACGATCTTAAAGTGAATCAATTCAATTTTTCTCTTATCTAACTTGCATTTTTTCTTGTCTGATTAGTGAAATTACATGAATTTGAACAAAAAAAGATCCAATATTTTTTTTGCATTTTTATTTTTTTTCGTTTAATGATGTGGCCTTATTTACGCTTTACTTAAAATAAAAACACGTATTAAAACACATTATTAATGAAATAAAGACAAAATAGCAGCAAATTAGAGGGTCTTTAAACTGCTAAAGGGAAATTGGAGTAAAAGTAATGCTAGAAATTACCATAGCAGCAGACAATGCAAGTTTTTTGTGTACTCCAGTCCAGGAACATTGAGGTTTGGGCATTCCGATATTTAGATGCTGTTTTGTTCTTCTTTTTTCTTCTAGAAGCATATATTTGGTATGATTTTTATGTACCCACCTTTTCTTCTTGTTTGTAAAAGTTCTATTCACTGTCATTAATGCAATAAAAATAATATCTGCTACTCTTTAGGCAATACTATATCAGGTATAAGATATATACTATGATTTACTTGTTCAATGTTAGACTTAATTCTATCGCTTTATAAGTATACTGCATCAGGTGTAAGTTATACACTATGGTATAAGATATATACTATATCAGGTATAAGATATACACTGTGGTATAAGATATATACTATATCAGGTATAAGATATACACTATGGTATAAGATATATACTATATGAGGAATAAGGTATACACTATGATATAAGATATATACTATATCAGGTATAAGATATACGCTATGGTATACGATATACACTGTGGTATAAGATATATTAAGTATAAGATCTACACTATGATTTACTTGTCCAAAGTTGGACTTAATTCTTCTGGCCTTATAAGTCTACTATATCAGATATAAGATATACACTATGATATAAGATATATACTATATCAGGTATAAGATATGCAGTATGATCTACTTGTTAAAAGTTCAACTTAATGCTCCAGGCTTCATAAGTATACTATATCAGATATAAAATATACACTGTGGTATACGATATATACTATATCAGGTATAAGATATACTTTACATGTTCAAAGTTGGACTTAATACTGCCGGCTTCATAAGTATACCATATCAGGTATAAGATATACACTATGGTATCAGATATATACTATATCAGGTATAAGATATGCACTATGATTTACTTGTTCAAAGTTGGACTTAATGCTTCTGGCCTCATAAGTATACTATATAAGGTATAAGATATACTCTATGGTATTAGATATATACTAAATAATGTATAAGATATGCACAATGATTTACTTGTTCAAAGTTGGACGTAATACTGACGGCTACATAAGTATTATAACATATACGTTTTATAGCTGCTTACATAAAATCAATAGTTATACTTCAACAGGATATAAATCACAATTTTAAAAATCATTGTTTCCGAAAAAATAATAAATAAATCTATACATCCGGCTGTGATATTTTTTTCTGATCACTTATGCTACAACACAATCTGAAGAATCCCTGCATTTGTAATTAAAAACTAGCTTGCCTGAGTAAGTAACAAAAAAAATTGAGAGTATGTAGATTGAAAAAAAAAAACTACTGGAAAATTCCGAAGGAAAAAAAATGTAAAAATCAGTGTGTTTTCTAACTCATTATAACCTAATATAGCAAGAAAAAATATCCACTAATTATAGTTTTATTTCTTTACATCGATCATCATGAATAATTACAGCATTTTTTAATGGAAAATTTATTATTCAATAAATTAAAACTTAACTTTAAGTGGAATGAATGTGTTTTATGCACCTCGATAAATTCAGAAGTGCTTCAATATATTGCATATATAAATTGAATTGTTTTCTGCTCTCCATTTATTTATTGAAGCATATAAGTATTAGCCTTTTAATGAATTCGAAGTCAATAAAAAATAATATTTTTTTTACAACTATGTGTGAGTTTTTATGTGTTGCATTTATTCTATTAACGTTAAAGTAAATATGAATAATTCGGCATGTTTGTTTACTATATCATGCTTTTAAAGAAATAAAAAGCGAAAATTTAGTTAACCATTATATAATATGGAAATATATCCTACAGACAATATTGTAATAAAGTAGATTTTCTACAAAACTTACCATAATTTATCTTGTATAACACATATCCTGTTCTTTATTAGAAAAATAATAGCCAAAATATTAGTCTGGTATACAACGTGCATTTAAATCTTGATAACTATTTGCTATGGGAGCCCAATGAATTAACATACAACGCTGTAGCAATGTCAGACTTCGAAAGATACAGTTTTTAATGAAATGATCATGCTGGTTATTCAAAGTGCATTGGGAGGGGTTGCGAATAGTGTAAAATAGTGTAATAGTGTAATAGAGTAAATTGAAGATTTCGTACATCTGATGATATCCCGATCAGGCTTTCGGAGTTGAAAGGGTATAAGAAAATTAACCCTCCCCCTTCCCCTTCTGGAAACACGGGGAAGGAGAAGGGATTAAATACTCTATATCTCTTTGATGTGGCAACTTTATATTTGAGGATACGAAACTAGTTTGGCTTCAAAATAAATTTAACAGCTCTTATATAATGCCCCCTTCCCCAATTCTTTATTGAATCATGCTTACTTACATTCGAAATATATATTAAGGTTTCATTCCAGTTTAGGTGCCTCTGTATTTTGATATTTTATCTATATTTATTAGCGCCAAGTAAGAAAGTTTTCTTACAAATGGCAACTCGAGGTTTTTCGGACTGAAACTGTGTATAAAATTATCTCTTTCCAGAAGGTGAAGGGGGAGGGATTAAGGACTTTATATCTCTTTGAGGTGGCGACTTTGTATTTGGCGATACGAAACTAGTTTGGCTTCAATATAAATTTCTCAGGCTTTTAGAAGTTTTATTTAATGCCCCATTCCCCAATTCTTTATCAAATCATGTTTGCGTACATTCGAAATATGTATTAAGGCTTCATTCCAGTTCAGGTGCCTCTTGATTCTAATATTTTATCTATATTTATCAGCTTCAAGTAAGCAAGTTTTTTTTATATATGGTAACGTGAGGTTTTAATTTTTTGACTGCAATTGTGCATAAAATTATTCCTTTTCAGAAGGTGAAGGGTCGAGGGATTAAGGACTCTATATCACTTTGAGGTGGCGACTTTATATTTGGCGATACAAAACTAGTTTGGCTTCAATATAAATTTCACAGGTTTTAAATAGCTCTTATATAATGTCCCATTCCCTAATTTTTTATCAAATCGTGCTAACTTACATTCGAAATAGATATTAAGGCTTCATTCCAGTTTAGGTGCCTCTTGATTTTGACACTTTTTTCTATATTTATCAGTGACCAAGTAAGCAAGTGTTCTTAGATAATACAACCCGAGGTTTTGTCGACTGCAATTGTATATAAAATTATCCCTTTCCAGACCGAGAAAGGAAATGGATTAAGGACTGTATTTCTGTTTGAGGTGGCTACTTATATTTGGCGATACAAAACTTGTTTGGCTTCAATATAAATTCCGCAGACATTTAGCAGCTTTTAATTAATGCCCCACTCCCCAATTCTTTATCAAATCATGCTTGCGTATATTTGAAATAGATAATAAATACTAAGGCATCATTTCAGTTTAGGGTGCATTTTGATTTTGATACTTTATATTTAACAGTGCCAAGTAAGCAAGTTTTCTTACATATGACAACCCGAGATTTTTTCGACTGCAATTGTGTATAAAATTTTTGTATACAGTTTTATGTATGTAAATAGTGATTGTTTATGTTCTTTGTTTCATTTTCATTACTTATATAAAGTATGTGTCCGTATTTTCTAATAAATCTCAGTAAGATTTAGAAAATTTTAAAAATTATTCTCCATGCATTTGCAAATTTAAAAATTTTGTACAATCGGTGTATAAATTTTATCTATACTGTGTTTTCTACTATCTTAATACAGTTCATGGTCTTGCTCTTATAGATATTTATCCCCGCCATATGAAATGATCCTGTTGATATTATTAGTGCAAAAAATTATCGCAAATAAAACATGGGCACACTGAACTGCATTTCTACCGATATTAATTCCTCACATTTTTAAACCTTATCTTTACTATATTTTCTAAAGCGATGTTTACATAATTACAAGAATGACCTTGCTTTCGCACCGTCACATTTTCATCAGAATACTTTTTACCTCCTTTAATGTCCGAGCCATTTCTGCTGATAACATATCAATGGATATCCTAAATAAATGCTATAACGGATAAAATAAAATAAATATCAAGTTTAAATAACCTTATATACTATAGAACGTCCCGTTAGTGATCACTTACCGTTTTAAACATCACAGGTTGTCATTAATGAAAAAGAAAAACTTCATGGAATAAGATTTATTTGATATTACATTTAAGTACTTTAATAAAATGGAGTTTTATAATCGATAAAGCAATTTATCCTGATTTCAGTCGGTTTATCTTCCGAAAAATTAAATTTATATTCGCTGTTCGAAAAATGATAAAATACTCATCGAGCTGGAATATTTATGTATTACATAGAAATTACTTAAAAATGTTGCCTACCTACTCTCAAAAGAAAAACTCGTTCTAAGAAAACATGAAAATTTAACGAGTTATTTTGTAGATGTATCTAAAACGAGATGTTGGGCATTAAAGTGTTAAACTTTCGCTGCATGGCCTAGATTGGCACAACCACCGCTTATTCTCGTTTTCTTTCTCTTAAAACGAGGAGATATTTCACCAAACATTGAGATCCTCTTGATCCAGGTTTGCTTGTATGCATCCCATTAAAATTAGTATACAAAAATGTACTACAGGTATGAAAATAGATTGAGCACCCCACAACAGGGAGAAGTGGGGGCCGCAGTAACCTGGTTGGTAGAGCGTCAGTTTGGTAACCGAAAGGTGGCGAGTTCTTTCCTCATCTCGGCCAAAGACTGCCGTGTTGCTAACGACAGTTGGAGCATGTTAAATATGTTGTGACTGCAAAGTCCTCCACGTTCCCATGACAAATTATGTCGTCTTCTGGGCGTACTGAATCAAGGATGAACCGGTCTCTGGTTTGGAACTAAATTCTGACTTGCTTATTGATGAATGGGTGTATGAATGAGTTTGACCTGCCCCCAAAAAGGTTGTCTCTTGTGTGTTGGAGCTAAGTTCTACTTCCACCTTGACGGTGCTCGTTAACAACGAAAGGTTCAAACTTCCGCCTTAATTCGAAAGAGCAGAGCTCATTCTGGCTTGGTAAGACAAACTAGCATTAGACCCATAAAGATAAAATTGTCTTGATAATTGTGAAGTTTTAATTATTACTGAGATATAACCTATATATTCTAATAAAATATATTATGCCCAATATTTTATTCTTATGTACATAGTAATTTAAATTACAACTATTTATCGATTATGGTTTAAAATGTAACAGGTTGAAGTACCCTGCAGCATTATAAAGATAGAGGATCATTGTTTTATTGCTGTTAAGACTTAATCATTTCTATAAAGTTACTTAGGTATCTGGATAAAATTTTTTTGAATATAGTTTTATCGTTATGTACATAATGATTCACATAACAGGTATTAAATTTACCATATTGTATGCGGGATACGTACTAGTACGTTTTCTGACGATTGATACTTGAGCGCGGGTTACGTATTAGTATATTTTCTGAAGATAGATACTTAAACGCGAGACATTTACTAGTACGAGTTAGTGTAACAACATGGTTTGTTTATGGGTACAAAAATAACGGCATATACAGGAAAACGAAACCGAATGTTCTTCTCTATTACATAGATTCTGGAAACATTTAGACAAATATAAACTATTTTTTACATTAGTGGATGCGGAAACCACAGAACGGGAAAAAATTAAAACTATATATTAGTATTTCTATTTGATTTTTCATATTTACGATACTATTATAAATTTATCCACTAAAAATATATTTTTAAATGCAAGAATCTTATGGTTGTTATTCATATATTTGTTTATATATTTTAATATAGAATAGGAAAAGTTGGTCCCGGTACACTTCCGCTGAGAAATTTACCCTCACACAATGTGTTAGGTTTTATGCTTTAAAAAGTCGTAGATTAAAGTTAACACTAGTAAGGATAAAATAAAGGTAAAACATACAATGCAATTATTGCCTACAAAGAGTTGGTTTGGTTTCGAGTGCTATAGTTTATTTTTTTGCTACACGAGAACGAATGAGAAGTGTCTTCGAAGTATCAAGAAACATTGGAAGAGATGCATAGCTTTGGATAATGACTATTATATAATTTTGAAGAATAAGACAAAAAAAAATTATATTTTGATTTTTTTATAATTTTTAAATCTTTACGAAACACTTTAGTAAAAATATTTTAATTAACAAAAAATTAAAAAAGTTATATATTTTTACAATTGCGTTTTACTTTTTATGCACTACATTTAATCTGTTAGGGATAAACTACACAAGGATAACACAGAAAGTATTTTTGAGTTTCGAATTTTGTAGCAGCTATTAAATATTGAAAAAATGGTGGCCTTGTATAATATTCGTGGTATAAACGATGCATATATCGAGAGCAAGCCTACATCCCCTCTAAAAGTGAAGTGAAAAACATGGAATGAAGATTATAAAAAATGACTGTTGGAGTCGGGTGTAAGAGCATGAGGAAGTAAAGCTTAGCAAAAAGCAACTGAATACAGTATTTTATTATTTCTAACAAGTTGTTCTGCATTTTAGTCATGAATCTATATTTCATTTTAAAGTACATTTTATACACTTTTTGAATAGAATAAATTACATTCAAATCTATATTAGAAATTGTTAGAACCCTATTTATTAGATAATATAGTTCTGGTGGTGTTTTGTTCAAGATTTACATCATAAGTAAAATGAGAATTTGCGATTTCCTACTTGTGTTAAACATATATATATTTTTTTCTTTATTAGATGGATTGTAGCACAAATTCAACGCTGCTACAAATGAAGTTTATTTTTTTTTCTTCAAATAAGTGAAATCATTTGAATTCGTATCATTTTCCTTTTTTAAGCTCTGAATTGATGGTATTTGAAATGAATTTCCTCGACTAGAAATGCTTTTACGTAGAGCGTAAAAATAGTATTTGGCAAATGATTCTTTCACGAATTTCTTACGTTACATTTTAAAACTTATTATTTTTTAAATTAATAATGGATTTAAAGCAAATACATCATAAGGAATAAGTAAGTTCAATATGATAAAAATGAAGTTTCAATGTCATTTGAATAAATGTTCTTTTATGTTGCTTCGTACACAATCATTTTTTATTTTTGAAATATTCCGCTTCGCGCTAGCATAAAATGAAACTCAATTTTATGCGGATATTGAAAGTAAAATAAATGTGATATATAGCCTTCAGTTTCATGGATGTAAAAAATAAATATTGTGCTCTTTTTTTTCTCTGCCTCTGTAAAAGAGAATGAAATTTCCTCCAAGTAAGGAAATGACTAAATGAAATAGATTGATTTGATTGGTAAGCTCTTTCTACTTAGAGAATTTAATGTAAAAACACAACGTCTCATATTTTTTTTAAAAAAAAGCTTTTCAACTTTTTTTTTCTTTCTATTAATATGCATGCGCTGAAAATAAACATGGGATATTATTGTGTAGCTAGGAAACCGGATAAAAGACTACCTTAGAAATAAATGAATTAATCAAAATGCTTAGTATTCTAAAAATACGGGTACATTTTTCATGTGATGATGGAGACAGAGTGATATGAAATTTTCTTGTGGAGTTATTTCTACCTTAATGTATAAAGTAGGGTCATTAATTAATGTGAAAAAAATCTAAAAAAATGTTTTTGTAAAGTATAATTTAGCAAAAAGAGGTAACATATGAGAATTGCCTCGTAATTTTGCCTTACATAAAGGTTAGAGAAATATAACGTTAGATCTTTTCGTTTTCATATCTTTATTTATTTGTGATAAAATACGGATTTCAGGTAATATTATCTTATATGGAAGTATCAAGAAACATTGGAAAAAATGAATAACTTTGGATAATGACTATTATAAAATTTTGAAGAATAAGAAATTTGCTAAATTTGTAAAGCCTAATTTAGCAGAAATCTGTAAGATATCAGAATTGTCTTGTATTTTTGTCTTACTTATAGGCCAGAGAAATATATCCTCAGATCTTGTCATTTTCATATTTTTATTTGTGATAAAATATGGATTTCCGGTAATATTAACTTATATGCGTAGCATTATCTTCTATGAAATTATCAAGAAACATTGGAAGAAATGAATAGCTTTGGATAATGACTATTATAAAATTTTGAAGAATAAGAAATTTGCTAAATTTGTAAAGCATAATTTAACAATAAGAGGTAAGATAACAGAATTGTCTTGTATTTTTGTCTTACTTTTAAGTCACAAGAAATATAATCTCAGATCTTGTAGTTTTCATATCTTTATGTATTCGTGATAAAATACGAATTTTCGGTAATATTATCTTATATGGGTAACATTATCTTCTATGGAAATATCAAGAAACATTGGAAGAAATGAATAGCTTTGGATAATGACTATTATAAAATTTTGAAGAATAAGAAATTTGCTAAATTTCTAAAGCATAATTTAACAAAAAGAGGTAAGATATCAGAATTGTCTTGTATTTTTGTCTTACTTATAGGTCAGAGAAATATAACCTCAGATCTTGTAGTTTTCATATCTTTATGTATTGGTGATAAAATACGGATTTCTGGTAATATTATCTTATATGGGTAACATTATCTTATATGGAAGTATCAAGAACCATTGAAAGAAATGCATAGCTGTGGATAATGATTAGTTTAAAATTTTGAAGAATAAGAGGTTTGCTAAATTTGTAAAGCATAATTTAACAAAAAGCAGTAAGATATCAGAATTGTCTTGTATTTTTGTCTTACTTTTAAGTCACAGGAAATATAATCTCAGATCTTGTAGTTTTCATATCTTTATGTATTCGTGAAAAAAGACGGATTTCCGGTAATATTATCTTATGGGTAACATTATCTTCTATGGAAATATCAAGAAACATTGGAAGAAATGCATAGCTTTGGATAATGACTATTATAAAATTTTGAAGAATAAGAGATTTGCTAAATTTTTAAAGCATAATTTAGCAAAAAGCAAAAATATATTAGAATTGTCTTGGATTTTTGTCTTACTTATAGGTCAGAGGAAATATAACCACAGATCTTGTCATTTTCATATCTTTATGTATTGGTGATAAAATACGGATTTCTGATAATATTATCTCATATGGGTAACATTATCTTATATGGAATGATACTTCCATAATATTGGAAATATTGGAAGAAATGCATAGATTTGGACACTGACTGGTTTAAAATTTTGAAGAATAAGAAATTTGCTAAATTTCTAAAGCATAATTAAACAAAAAGCAAACAGATAACAGAATTGTCTTAGATTTTTGTCTTACTTATAGGTCAGAGGAAATATAACCACAGATCTTGTCATTTTCATATATTTATGTATCGGTGATGAAATACGGATTTCTGGTAATATTATCTTATATGGGTAACATTATCTTATATGGAAGTATCAAGAAACATTGGAAGATAAGTATAGCTTTGGATAATGACTATTATAAAATTTTGAAGAAGAAGTTTTTTCCAATAATATTTAATTAATTTTTTTTCTTTAAAAGCATAATATAGTAAACAAACATACCGAATTATTAATATTTACATTGACGTTAATAAAATCAATAGACTTACTACAATATAAATAACCATATATACTTTGATGTATCATTTTTTAAAATTTTAAATGGTTATATATGGAAAATTAAAGGTAAAAAAATTGAAATTCTATCATAACATTCGTATTATTTAAACACGAAATACTTCAAGAATTTTTCACGGCTCCAAGGATTTATGTATTTCAATTTCTTCTAACCTATAATTTAACGACATAACATAAGGCGATTTTATTTTCTTTGAACAGAATTTCAATATCCTTCTCCACCAAAAGCTTTCCTAGAGTAATCTTATGCGAATAAATTGGTATTGAAAACAAGGGATTTTTTGACAATACTATTCATGTTATATAAATGACGCAAAAACTCAGTTTTCAATATCAAATTCTTTAATGCAGCATTATCTCCAAACTGCAATCTGCTCGGCATAAAATACTACTGGGACTCTTTATAACACTATGTGAATAGAAAATAAAGATTTAATTTGGTTCTTTCCTAATTTGGCAAGAATTGTTTATTTTAAGAAAATGTATGCTTCATTTATAGTACAAACACTATATATATTGGGTATTCGTTAGGAATTTGCGCTATTACCTAATGGGCTTGTATTAAATTTTCAAATTAGGCTTAGAAATGCTTTCGTTCTTTTCTCTTAATTAGTGGTCCTACATGTAGACCAACACTTTATCTATATATTTATATGCATATGTAACAAGAAATTATTAAAATTGGGGATTAAGAATTAAGCAAGTTATAATTAAAAATATATATAACTCATTAAAGACAACGTAATAGTTTCAAATTTACTTTTTATTTATTATTAAACAAAATGTATTTTTATACCACATTAAATTTAGTTTGACCTCTGGGGATTTGTCCATCAGAACTGGCCATTACGGTTGGGCCAGTCTTCAAATGAAGGAGGAAAGTTTTCAGGTTTAAAAATAGGAGTTAAGAATTAAGCGAGTTATAATTAAAAATAGTTAGAACTAGTTAACGACAATGTAATACTTTAAATTTACTTTTTATTTATTATTAAACAAAATGTATTTTTATGTCACATAAAATCTAGTTTGTAATCTGGGGATTTGTCCATTAGGACTGGCCATTCGGTTGGGCTAGTCTTCAACGGAGGGGAGGAAAGTTTTCAGGTTTAAAAATGGGTGTTAAGGGGTAAGCGAGTTATAATTAAAAATAGTTAGAACTCATTAACGACAATGTAAAAGCTTACATTTACTTTTTATTTATTATTAAACAAAATTTATTTTTATGCCACATTAAATTTAGTTTGTCCTCTGGGGATTTGTCCATCAGAACTGGCCATCCTGGTTGGGCCTGTCTTCAAAGGAGGGGAGGAAAGTTTTCAGGTTTAAAAATGGGAGTTAAGAATTAAGCGAGTTATAATTAAAAATAGTTAGAACTCATTAACGACAATGTAATAGTTTAAATTTACTTTTTATTTATTATTAAACAAAATGTATTTTTATGCCACATTAAATTTAGTTTGTCCTCTGGGGATTTGTCCATCCGGACTGGCCATCCTGGTCGAGCCAGTCTTCAACGGAGGGAAGGAAAGTTTTCCGGTTTAAAAGTGGGGGTTAAGAATTAAGCGAGTTAAAATTAAAAATAGTTAGAACTGATTAATGACAACGTAAACAGAAAAAGGGCAGCGTCTGGCAGATCCCGATTTTCAGTTGATAGGAGTATTTCTGTTTATCAACGTTTTCTGAGCATCGGTTTTGACAACTCTTGCTAATTTGCAGACCAGATATTGTCAGTTTTCGAAATATTGTAAAGGAATAATATTGTTTGATTGAGGCGATGGCAACTTGTCAGTGGACTTATAAACGAGAGGCTGTGGAATTGAGAAGTCAAATAAGTTGTTTTGGGTTTGAATTCGCTTTCTCTTACTTTAAATTAATAATGCAAATTTATATCTCTTGTGAAGTTCTAGAAGCACTCCTCGAAGTACAATGGCTAACTTGTAACCGGCAAGTTACCCATCATAATAGCTAACTTGCCGGTCATAATGGTTAATACCCCGCTTTTATTCTCGGGCAGGTGGGACCTCGGTAACATTGGAGTGGATCCGTAAAGTCTGGGGTTGTGACACTATAACATACTAGCGATCAATCCCCTGATGGATGGCCGATACAATTTAATATCGAGGCATATCGATAGTCCTCCTAAGCTTCCCGGCCTATGAGGTACCTGCAAAAAGATTGAGGTCATGCTGTGCCGACGTCACTTCAAAGGCCTTTAAAAGCAGGAGCGATCCCGCTTTAGGGGCTTCTTGGTTTTTTTTTTCGGAAACTGCCGCCGCTTGCAGAGCGTCTTCTACGGTAAGCCTTGGTATCTTCTTCGTGGTCTTGGTCTGTTAGACAAATCTTGGTTAAAAGGCTTATTAGAGGCTAAGTAGAGAAGGTTTCTCATCCTTTGCGGCAAAGTTGCCTGATCAATGATTGACGTATTTTCCGTATTGCGGACCCGAGGAGCAGCGAAAGGAGTCTATACCGGTATTTGACATCCGATGATTTCCTTCCGGTGGACCTTTGAATATAACTTGTAAATATACCCATTTAACCAAGATCCCTCAATAAACGAACTTTTAATATCTGGTTGTCTGAGTAGTCTCCCTAATTACCGGTACACTTCGGTCTAGGTGATCACTAGAAAACGTTACACCCTCTTTCTTTGCGAGCAATATGTTAAATGTTATAGTAAGTTATCAAATCCATGTAAATAGCGGCTTAATCAATTACGGGCTAGTAAAGCCTGGAATTCTTTTAAGTACTTCATTTCGATTTTGCCTTTATTACATCCCCCTTATCAAAGTGGCAATATTTTGTAAATTGTTTCTTTTTATGAAATGTAAAAGGCTCATTAAAATTATAAAACTGTTGTTATTTTATATTTAATAAAATTTTCCCGTGCAATATATATTACCGTAATTAGAATAAAAATAGATAGTAACAGGGAGTAGGCATGAGATCACATACTCCTCTCTGTTTTTATTTCCCGAATTACAAACACAACAGGAAATTTAAGCTAAAGACCACTATAAATCATAATTATCAAGTTAATACATCTCTTTTGTAATTTTAATTGTTATTTAAACATTTTTTACAAACTTAACATCATCCACTTAACTAGGAAAGGAATATTAAAAATCCACGTTTTTGAGGTAAATTCAATAGGACATTTTTTAACACATTTTTAGGATTTTGAAACTTGACTTTGTGCCACTCCTTCCCCCTTCCCTATCAATTTTCGCTCGATACGTTTGTGAATATAGCCATAACACTGTTCTTAAAGAAAATCTCAACGAAAACCTTTTTGGGTTTTCGAAACATCCATTTCTGAGAAAGAAATCAAAATAGAACTACAAGTAAGTTAAAAAGATAGATTCTGCAATTTTCATTTCAGCCCTTTTCTCTATACTTTAGCAGTTTTTTTCCCTATATATTCAATACCTAAGTAACACAGACATATATATCTTACTGAAAAACATTTCTATTCGTTTAATGAATCTTTGATGTATTTTTATATCCAGACTGTTGCTGCAGGTACGGAGGGAATTTCTTCAGTAAAACTATTCTTATTTTCTCATGTCAGAGCTTGTAAGTTACCTCATCTATTTGTAATCTCTCGACTTATTCCAGCATTACCCGCTTAAATATTCTTTGTATGAATATGTGTGAAAGTTGAATAAATTAAAATATAAAAGTATTTTAAAAAATATTGCAAATTGAATGATTTATTATGAAGAACTTGTAAAATAGATTTCTTAATGATTTTTTTCTTGAGTGTTTATGTGTTGGAAGAATAATTCCTCGATTTCTTCGATTTTCAATTATCTCCTTTTGAAAATGAACAGAAAATTTGTATATACTTTATACTTCAGATTAATTTTGAGGAATTAACTATTATTTAGATCTGATTAAAATTATGCATGAATTGAATAAAATTATCTCAAAAATTTGTTCATTTTACATTTTTAAATAAAAATATGTTATTAAAATTAACTTTTCTAATATTTTTAAGCATTTATTACAACTTTTTTTCTTTCTACGAAAGCATCATAGAACTGAAGTTTACCTTTAGTCTCATCGATATCCAAATTAATTCTTGGAATTCCACTGAAAGCAAAATCTAAGAAGCGGACCCGAAGGATTAATACAATTAATTTAAAAAAATTGTCTTGCTTGACTGATTCCATCTGTACTACTATCAGAGTCACTACTATCCAGGTCATCTAGTAAACTTTCGCTACTATCATTTACAGATAATTCAATTTCTGATTCCTATTCACAGTTCGAATCACAAGAAATTATCCCCATACGCTCTGAATTATTCATTATTTAAAAGTAAAAATGTATTATAAACTCTTACATATATAAATTTATCAGGCGGTTAGTAAAATATAACCAGAAAAGTATACACTGAAAGATAATTCGTCTTCTGATACAAAACATCTGTACGAATAATTTGTTGTTAAATTTGGAAAAAATACGTCCGAAACAGTGCAAGAAAAATAGAAATCAGATTGCCCGTACGCCGTAATGGCAGATCAGTAAAGGTTCGAAAGCTGTGCCCGTACGGTTTACGGGCAAAACAGGGAAAGGGTTAATATATATTGCAGTGGTCATTAGTTTGTTAGAAAAAATAGCAAATATCAAGGAATTATGTAACTTATAAATGCATGATATGATACCACTACATTGGTTTCCTTTAAACTATTATTTTTTAATTTCAACTTTAAACAAACTAGTCATGGTTCTCCTTTCTTTTTCCGAGAGAGAAGAGCCAAGTTGTAACAATAACGAAATAACAAAGTAACGGAAGTATCAGAAAGTTATTTATATGCAATCGTGCCGCTTTATTGATGCAAATATGCAGAAGCAGAAATCTGTAACAACGAAAAAACCTATGCAAAGAACCTCATATGATAAAACAAATCCTCATAAATACTATCCCACTATTTTTAATGAATTGCGCCAACTTTCTATTACTTTCCTCAACACATATTGCCATTTTTTACTCATTTTCATTCGTTATGAAGTAATTTGTAATTTTTAGTTATCTTGTCATATTAAGTTTTGTCAAAGTTTAAAATTTAAAATTTTGATATCAATTTATTATTTTTAAGAGAAATATTTTTCCCTATAGTATTAAATTTTTAAACAAACAATTAAAATTTGATATTTGAAAAGCGTACAATAGTTATTGGAATTGGCTTTGTTTGTATGCTTTTTATTTGAAATAGAACTTTTACTTGAAGTTATAAGATACAATATACATTTAAAAATTTGTGGTATTTTATTAAATAACAATTGCAGCTATTTCTCTCTTTACTACCGAATCCCATGTCGACAGTTACATCAACCGAATAGGTCCATAAGTGGCGAACGTAAATATAGTCGCTTTACAAAATTATTATAATTGTGAGACAATTTATTCATAAAACCATGCATATTTACATATTTGATCATTTTACTATCTGGAGTTTTAGACTATACCGCTAAGGTGAAGACGACAATGACTCAGCTGTCATACCTTCGTGGTCGGAGATCCTGCCTGTTATGGCCAAAAATAAACTCGTGAATGCTTTGCAATCTTTTTTTTTTTTGCCTTTATAAATTACTCTACAAATCCCTAAAAGTTCAACTTTATTTAATCTTTCAGCATTTGGATCCATATTGTGACGGTGTAAATATCATCTTCCAAAGCGAAGAGGACACTCCACTTTCTAAGAGAACAAAGGTTACTGATGGTCTGGAAAAATCACACTAGAGAACAAAAGGACTTTGTCACAATGTCGCCATGAAAAATATTCCTTAATCCCTTGAGGACCACACGTAAGAGCTATGCGAGTCGACCGTTATGAAAACCTTTGCCGTTTAACGCCATCTAGTAATTAAATCTAGCATTTAAAAATTGAAATAAAACGTTCAGGTCTCCTATTATGCATATTCGATCTTCGTCTCTCAATATCAACCGGAGTTTATCTCGTGGATGCCACGTTGGACTAATAAGAGGGAAAACGCTGCAAGGCTTATTCTAGATGTTGGTCTCAAAGGGCTTAATAATCGACTCTGTTATACGTCGACCCAGCTCAGACTAAACTGGTAATTGGGGAATCCCTATATCTGGACGGACTGACTGGCTGGGTAGAAATAACCAAATGACTTCAGACAGCGGACAGATTCAGAGAGGAGGAGCAAAATAAAGTTTTTGTAATAGGAGAATAAAGTGAAGTACAGTTTGTACTTGGAAGTTTTTCTGAGATTTCCTTGTTTTGAAACTACACAGATTTTTTTTTAACGTGACCTACTATCTATTCTTTTTAGACTCGCCAGGAGTCCTTTCATAAACTTTCATACTTGGGATGCAAAATTCTACTCGTCCTGAGTACCCTGTCTCTTTGGAAACAAGGAGGAGAAACTTATTCCGAACATTAGAGTTTTCTTATCATTATCAAGACTCTATAAGTGTAACTTTAAATCTACTAGAAATAAAGAAGCAAAGGTGATGCCACACTAGACTCGAATTTCAACATAGCCGCATTAATCTTAAAGAAAACACTTTCTTACCCTTACACCAAGAACATCATTTGCACATCTTCGGTTCTTTTCCTTTTCTTCCATATGAATAATGTCTCTAACTTTATTAGATTTCCATTGAAATAATTCTCTGATTCATCAATTTCTCCTACTTCAACATATAAATTAAATACATTGGAAAGCACCGTTTGTCCTTGAATTACATTACTTTGTCCTAGATAGTCAAACGATGTGGTTCTGCTTAAGAAACTTTTTATGCTTTTTTACTTATTCCTTACATATATGTGTCACTGCGTCCCAAACAATTTAATGTGTTTATGCTATGAATAAAATCCGGTACTTTTGCGAATTGCAAGTCGAAACACAATTGGTCTTAAGTTCTAGTGATCGATAAAAACATAGATCATAAAGTAAAGCATGCAACAATTTAGACCCTGGTTTAATTTTAGTACACATTAACAAGTGATTGAGCAACAAATTTCTTTGTAAACATTGCATCAGTCTGGAAATGAATTTGCATTTTCAAGACATCTTTACTAAGTACTTTGTTTTCTAAATATACCAAATTATGTTCTTTTTGAGTTATACGTGCGTAGGTATGCCCAGATGTCCAGACGAAAATAGTGTAAACTAATTTAAAATGACAAGTGAAAGTTTCCTTTATGTACAAACATCACTCTGAAACTAGTCAAAATTGATTCAGACATAACCTAAATGGGTTTTTCTTTTCGTTGAAATGTGAACTCTAAAAAGTTTACGATTACCGTTCATTCTTAAATTTATTGAAGAAGGATAAAATACTTATAATATGGTTGTATTAATTGTTTATTATTAAGTAATTTAATTAAATATTTAAGTATTAAAGTATTTAATTAAGTATTTACTGTAGTATTAATTAAGTATTTGTATTAATAAATTGTTATATTGCTATATGCTACAATAATTTTTCCCTGTGGTTGTGTATGAGATGAAGGAAAGTCTTAAGGATATTTCGTGTTATTTACTTAAATTTATTTATGTTATTCGAAAATAAGATCAATAAAATTGTACGGATCAGATGCTTTCTTTAGGTATATTTTAGAAAGATAAAAATAGCTTTAGCAGGAAAGGATTATAGAACTATTTAAAGCAATACTTAAAAAATGATTTCAAAGATAAGTGTAAACAAAGATAAGTGACTGCAACGTATTATGGCTCCCTTTTTATAAAGTACAGTAGATTATTTTCTCGAAGTGCAGTTTAATTAACAATGCTATGGAATATCATATTTTCTAAAACACTTTTAGGTAGTTCTGACTTTCTAATTTAACGCTATATTTCTCATGTTCACATTTATTTAGCGGATTAACATACTTCTGTTACTTTCCAAAACAATTAGCATTGTCATTATAGATGAGCTTTGATACTTATTAGAAATTGCCCAGCAATATCTCAGCACTAAACATTAGTTATTTAGTACGATTTACTGATTTTTGAAATGTCTCTCAAGTTTTCTTTCGGCATTTTTTTCCTATATTTGTATATCATTAAAATGTTATTTTTTTCATATTTTAGGAAATCTGAAAGTTATTTTTGTCATATTTTAAAGCCATATTTATGATTATTATTTAAAATAGCCCATTCATTGGATTTACTTTGTACGTATGGATTTACTTTGTCCCGAACTGAGTTCTATTTCTCACTGGGTCACTATGTAATGGAGATTGAGATCATCGACAAGAAATAAATGTGTTTTGATAGAAACTAAATTTTGGGAGAGGCTTTCCTCGATGAGTTCTAATTTAACGCTTCCTTTCCCATGTTAACATTTCTTTAGTATGTTGATATACTTCTTTATTTTTAAAAACATTTAACATTGTCATTATAAATGCGATTTAATGCTTATTAGAAATCGCCCAGTATCTCGACACTAAAGATTAATTATTTAGTACCACGTAATGATTTTTGAAAAGTCTCTCAAGCTTCCTTTCAGCATTTTATTTTCTATGTTTGTATGGCATTAAAATGTTAATTGTTTTCATATTTTTGGAAAACTGAACGTTGTTTTTAGCCTATTTTAAACCCATATTCATGCTTATTTTTTGAAATATCCCATTGATTGTATACTACACATTTTAATGCCACGTGTAGATTTCCTTTGGTCCGAATCGCTTTCTATTTTTCACTATGAAGATTTTTGAGGTCATCGACAAGAAATAAATGTATTTTGATAGAAACTTAATTTTGGGAGAGGCTTTCCTCGATGAGCTCTAATTTAACGCTTCATTTCCCATGTTCACATTTCTTTAGTGGGTTGATATACTTCTTTACTTTTAAAAACAATTAATATTGACATAATAAATGCGATTTAATACTTATTAGAAATCGCCCAGTATCTCAACACTAAGCATTAGTTATTTAGTACGATTTACTGATTTTTGAAAACTCTCTCAAGCTTCCTTTCAGCATTTTATTTTCTATGTTTGTATAGCATTAAAATGTTAATTGTGTTCATATTTTTGGGAAACTGAACGTTGTTTTTAGCATATTTTAAATTCATATTCATGCTTATTATTTAAAATATCCCATTGATTGTATACTACACATTTTAATGCCACGTGTAGATTTTCTTTGGTCCGAATTGCTTTCTATTTTTCACTATGAAGATTTTTGAGGTCATCGACAAGAAATAAATGTATGTTGATAGAAACTTAGTTTGGGGAGAGGCTTTCCTCGGTGAGTTCTAATTTAACGCTTCCTTTTCCATGTTCAAATTTCTTTAATGGATCGAAATATTTCTTTACTTTCGAAAACAATTAACATTGACATAATAAATGAGATTTAATACTTATTAGAAATCACCCAGTATCTCGACACTAAACATTAATTATTTAGTACCACGTACTAATTTTTGAAAATTCTCTCAAGCTTCCTTTCAGCATTTTTTTTCCTATGTTTGTATATCAATAAAATGTTATTTTTTTCATATTTTTGAAAATCTGAAAGTTGTTTTTAGCATATTTTAAACCCATATTCATGCTTATTATTTGAAATATCCCATTGATTGTATACTACACATTTTAATGCCTCGTATGGACTTACTTGCCCTGAATTGCACTCTATTTTTCACCAAGTCACTATGTAATGGATAATTTTGAGATGATAGACAAGAAATAAATCTCTTTTGAAAGAAACAGTTTTGGGAGAGGCTTTCCTCAATAAGTTCTAATTTAACGCTTCCTTCTCCATGTTCACGTTTCTTGAGTGGACTAAAATAATTCTGTTACTTTCAAAAACAATTAACATTGTCGTTATAAATGAGATTTAATACTTATTAGAAATAACCCAATATCTCGACAATAAGCATTAATTATTTAGTACCACGTACTGATTTTTGAAACGTTTCTCAAGCTTCCGTTCAGCATTTTATTTCTCATTTTTGCATATCAATAAAATGTTTTTTTTTTTCATATTTTTGAAAAGCTGAAAGTTGTTTTTAGCATATTTTAAACCCATAATCATGCTTATTATGTGAAATAACCCATTGATTGTATACTATATATTTTAATGTCCCTTAGAGATTTACTTTGTCCAAAATTGCTTTCTATTTTTCACTGGGTCACTATGCAATGGAGATTTCTGAGATCATCGACAAAGAATAAATCTCTTTTGAAAGAAACCTAGTTTTGGGATAGGTTTCCATCGATTATAATACACCAAAAATATACCATAGATGGTAAAAATCTGTCCTTTATTTCTAAAAGAAAGTCTTAAAAATTTGCTGTACAAATCTTAAAATTTAGTAGAGTTAACAAGTGTAAATGCTGATCAGAAAATATTATTAACATTATTTTATGAATTATTTATTCTGTGTCACCCTCTGTACTAATGAGACACACATGAGCAAATCTTTCTTTATCGATTACAGAAATTATTAACTACTGGATTCTAAACTCAGTATTTTTATACACCTTTCTTTTTATCGCCTCTCAATAATAATTTCTAAAATTAATGTACTGTAGCGATCGATTATTTAAGTTTTTGTTTTAATGCTCACAAATAAAATGCATACATTAAATCTTTATAAGTTTCTTCTGTATATGGACAGTAACCAAAGTTTCAAATGAGATCGGAAAATCTTTTCAAGCTTTCATTAACCTCCCAATGTATGTCTGGCTATGCCTAAATCATGTCATCAATCTTGAAATAACATTTTGTATTACGTCCCGATCTACTACTGAGGTGAAATGATGTATGCTAATGAATATTTAATTGACAATACATGAATGAATTTAAAAATTGCATATTTATAGGTAAATATTATCATTTTAATAAACAAGGTTATTTTTAACAGAAATCTTCTTTCTGAGCCTTTTATATATACGTAAATTTGGTGGTTATATATCCCACGGTGTTCACGTTGACATTCGAATTGGAATCCAGCTCAGAGATTTCATAATTTGTGATCGGGTAACTTAAAACCTTGACAAACTGTTTTAAAATAAATTCTTGAATTTGTGGTGATTGCGCAATAACAACTAAAGTATTTGCATCGTTTTGATTCACCGAAGATTGACGTCATATTCGTCATTTCTGATTAAGGCCGTTGACGTAATTTTCAGTCTTTGTAAATAGTGTCTTGTATATATCATAAACATTGTAATGTATTTTCACTTATTATTGCAACATGAATTCATTGATCTGTACTGATATTTGTTATGAGTAAATTTTTGTAATTATCGTGTTTTCATTTGTGGCAACCAGCATCTTTTTAAATATGCAAATATATGTAATGCATGTATATGTTGTCTACCTATATATGATTCAGTGTGGCAGTAGAAGATGGCTCGGTTGCATTGAAGGTGCTGATGTTTGTTTATGTAACCTGTATGTACTTTCAGCATTTTAAACTTCTCTAAAATTAGTTCAGTTTAATATCCAGGGCTCTACGTCATTCATTATACTATCTGAAATAAATGCCTGTGTCTAGATCTAGTTGTTTTATTATCCTGCACCTCGTGAATTCCTTCTCAGCCTGATTTTACACATGATGTGATCCCTGCGGATACATTTTTAAGAATCGTCGAGCCATAGAAAGGGTCTCCATAAATTTATAAAAACTATTACAAAAATGTTGCTCAATTTTGAAAAGTAAACAGATAATAGAAAAATAATTTTGTTTGTATTCTAGTAAGTTATAAGAAAAACAATACCAATGTACATGAAATTTGTTTTTTTAATTCAAAAAAATCAATTATTGTATAGAGTTTTATATTTCTTTAAATGTGTAAAGGAAAAATAACAATGTATTGGCTTACTGCTGAAAAGTAATACTATCCCAATAACTCAGGAAATATAATTAACCTTTTTCCCATTTTCTTAACCCCTTCCGGTATGATTTAATAATCAAAAACTGTGCATGAAATAACCATTTAATTTTTATTTAAAAAACTTGTTTCATTTTACAATTCTTACATATTCTTAATTAAAATCCACTTTTTCCATAGTGTTAAATAATATCAGAAACAGTAAAATTACGTAAATATCAAAGCAAAACATTAATAAGGTATACAGATAACAGTCTTCAAGCTAGTGGTAGTTTTCAAAACAAATTTCAAAGGAATTCTTAATGGTTTACACCGCCAAGTAGTCTCACTTTTAATTTGATTCTTGTAACTCACGCGGTATTTCTTAGTAGGTTATCTTTTATTCTGACTCATTAATTTGGCAATAACTTGTACCAAGAAATTCTAAGTAAACAATATGCAATAGTGACTTGTGATTTTCACAAGTGATAAAAATGTTGCCAAATTCAGTACACTAGAAATTTTAAACTAAATTAATTATCATATTTAACAGTAACTTTAATCGCATGACGAGTGTAGCTCGTCATTGTGCGGTATGGAATGAAAAACTAATGACGAGCTAGACTCGTCATTTTACCGGAAGGGGTTAAAGAAAAAATAGTTAAAAATATGTTCTTCAATTTGAAAATGATATGTTCATCAAGAATTTGTTTTTGATTTTTATATTCTGGATAAATATTTAATGGAAGAACGAATATATTTGAAAATCAAATAATTTCTATCAAATAATCGGAAAGGATAAATAATTTATTGACTTTTATATTCCTTTAGACGTGTAGATGAAAATTAACGAAGTCATCACTTCAAAAGAGAAATATGCTATCGTGCTGTATAATATGTTATTTTAAAACCTCGTCTAATTAATGGACCTGGGTGATATTAATCATAACTATGCCTCCAACAAGACAGCACCCTGCTAGTCATCTGCATTCTTTCTCTGCTGCATTGCAAGGAAAACAGTGATATTCTCTTATAAACAAAGCTTAAATATTCTGCTTGAAATAATCATATTTATTATTATTCTTTAAATTCATTACCCCTCAAGTCATTTCTGGTGAATATTTATTGATGATCATTATAAATTTAAGTTAATAGGAACTCCTGAGAATAATATAAAAAGATGAAATGTAAATACCTTTGAATATTATATTTCTTCCTCAGTGATCAGTAGTAATTTTATGTTTTACTAAACTCAATTTATAAAAAAAATAAACTTCGGGATGAGACATTTAATTGTTATCATAATAAACATATTACTGTAAGGTGAATTTTTTAATAGTTAAAGTTGTTCATCATGATTTCAGCTTATGTACCTTATGAAAGATTAAATTCTGTTGTCGATCCTGGGAAATTAAAAAAAAATAATCGATCCAATGTGGAAAATTATTAATAATATCAGATACATTTAAAAATTAGTAAATTGTACATAGGACTGATATCGACATTTATTAAAAAAGGAAAGTTTTTCCAAACATATATGAAATTTATACAAATATTTATTTGGATGATATAGACATTAGTATGTCCGAAGGCGTTCTCGTGCTAGCACGTGGAATAGGACTATCGCTGAACAGTCTATCACGTACCATTATGTTGTTTGAGGAACTTTCCAGTAGCCAATCAAGCGATAGCGCGGGAAGAACAGGGCTTCAAATTTTACTCTCTTCGTTCAATCAGCACTAGATATTAGGCGTGTTTGTTGATACTGAGGAGGAGTAAAGGTTATAAACTAGTTATAAAGGTTTCAAATTTATTGTTATATGAGGGATTTACAACCAGAGTGAATCCAGTATAAACTAAAACTAACCTCATCGGCGCAACAGCCCCTAGGGGGACAACGCTTACGGTGCCAATCTTCGTTTACTTGACAAAGGGCTTTAGGGTGCGAAGCTTATGTTCCGGTTAGATGGTCAATCTTAAGCGGAACACCCACTGTTTAGTTCCCAAGCACAATTTGCCCTCAGTTCATCTACCCACTGAAGAGATGAAAGAATGAGTCAACCTTGCCTAGCCCGGGGATAGAACCACGGACCTGTGTGGGTGGAGCAGGAAGAGTTCCCCCAACGCCACTGAGTTTCGAATCCAGTGTATTTTTCCTTTTAAAAAAAATCGTTTACCTAGGTTAATAAACTCTTATTCCACATGTATGAATATATACGTATGTTAAAATATGCAATAATTATTGTGAATTTTCTAAAATTACATTGAATTTTAAGGAATTAATTATAGTCTAAAGACTTAAGTAATCGATTTACCTTCACAATATCAAAAGGAATTGGCTCGTTTTTGTTCCTGAACCCCTTATAAATTGTCACGAATATTCGAATGAACACACCATTTAATCTAACAGACGAATTCCTTGAAGAAAAGTAGCAACTCTCAACTTTAAAATATCGAGAATTCGCCTATAACTAATGGGTATCAGTTTTTATACCAAAGCAGAATATTCGAGAAATAACTAATTTACATAATAAAGAAATATCTAGAATGTTAGAGAACATAAGGTAACAACAAATATCATTTTAAAATTAAAAATACATACTTTGGATCAACCGCCATGGCAAGCACCGAATCCACAAACTTTGGGTCCACATCTCGTGCTTTGATCATTCTGCCACTGAACTTGTTGGCAAAGATCCTTTATGCGGCAATATTGCTTTTAAATAACGATTGTTTAGGAAGATAAGTCATATTCTAGGAACACTCTACTTTGTCAGGATAATGACTGCCAATACTTTTCCCCTAGACGGCAGTCAAGAGTGTGGCTTGAATTGTTAAATTTTATGCCATATTTTAACTGGTCAAAGTATAATGTTGAGGCCTTATTAACTGATATATCAGATTCAACGTAAAACTGAGTAAAGTAGAGAAAGATGAGACATTTTATGCAATTAGATTTTCTATACTTTTAATTCTAATGTATAACCGTTTAAACTTACATATTTAAACCGTTTGAAGGAATAACAAATACCTTCAAATAACAAATAAAAGCGTTTAACAACAATAAAAGAAAATGAATTGTTTAAAAATAGCTCGTGTTGAAAACAGTTTTACTAACAATATAACGTTATTACCCTATTCACACGTGATATTCATTTAAAGTGAATGAAAGTAAGCAATGAGACTTGCAATACAATCAATATTCAGCGCACACAATAAAAATACTTTAAAGAAAACGTTCTTTTTTACCCAAAACAATGAAAGAAAGTAGAACATACCCTACAGTTAATTGATTAATATATCTACGCCGAAAGAAAACCTTCTGGGATGAAAAATCGCTTAGTGTGTTGGAAAACATATGCCCACAAACCTAACATGCCTTCGAATATTTCAGAAAAAAAAGAAATGAATAAATGTTTTCTAAAACTCATGCTTACCGAGAAACAATAAGAAATCTCATAATTTTATCCGCATGCAGAAAACTCGAAGAAACTATAAAAACAAACTTCGTATCCAATTTTCCATCGGAGAGTGATGAATTTATAATGTGTTTTTAAAACAAAATAGGGAAACAAGAATAAGATTCGAACACGAAAATAATATGAATGATATGAGAAGTGTATAGAAATAACTTATATACATGCAAAGCAGGGGATCTTATTGCACCCGGAAAAAAAAGTTTTAAGAATGGATGTTATCTTGAAAAAGGGAAATACGATTGAGGTATGTCCCATTGTATAATCAATCACGAATATCATTTGGATTTGTGGAATAGAAATTCCACAGAACAAAATGAGAAATTTTCATATATTTGACACATTTTCATTGCTTTGGGATATATTTACTTACTGATTCTTTTTTCCCAATGCATATTTGCTATGTCCGGGCATTATGGGAAGGGAACATGCATTCGAATTTAACTATTAAGAAATCTATTTTGTTCTTGTGTAGAAAATAACTTGGATAAAGAAACAAATAGATGAGAAAACACATATAGAAATAGATTACGTCTGCAGATATATAATATTAAATAAATCAAGAAAGCTTACTAAGTGCAGGTCTCACTAAACTCGTTTAACGCTAACCGCGATTAATCTCTGTATAAACGGACAATAGGGCGATTTCACTAAGCAGTTGATATCTCAACTTATGACGATTCTGGTTTTAAATTCAAACAGAAGTACATATTATTGGTTGCCTATTGGCTATCGTAAACATAAAAATGACTGGGAAGGGCATTAACGTTCTTGCCGTTCATGACGTTGCATGAAATCGCTCTATTGCGTCCCATCATTGATTAGCACCATGGGTCAATCGCGGTTATCCGTTAAACGACTATGGTAAGACTGTCCATAACTAACAGAATAGAGAAAGTGCATGTTTTTTTGTAAATAAATACGAGTGCTAAATACAACTCATCTTTTCGTTGGCAAAACATTTCTTGTTTTCATTGTATCTTATGAGCTTCGATATGGATCACGTGTAAAATAAAACTAATTTTTTTTAAGGGAATTGGAAGGAAACATCAGAAACTGGCCAAGTAAATTCAAAATAGATTTTTTTAGCGCCAGTCAATTGAAAATACACTTTACTGTTAAATACGTATTAACATTCGTTTCCTTAAGGGAATAGTGGGCAAATTTTTGGAAATTAATAATCTATGATAGTTAAAATTCTGAAATTTCGTACACTTATACATTCATGTAAATATGAATAAATAACATTTAAAAATGTTGTTGGAAGAAAGCTAATTTTTACGCATAAAAATTATAAAAATATTTAATTGTTCTTAAAATGTTTCTTGTGCATTAGTTATACATTATTTTTCCTTTTTCTATTTAACACATTGTGTGCTGGTTCATTTCGCAACGGAATTGTGCCGGAAGCTGCCATTTTGAGCGTAAATTTAGTTATTCAGTTAAATCACAATAGATCGAAAATTATTTAATTTTTTTAGCCAACTTTTTGTATTTTATATTGAAATATATAAAGAAATATATATATATATATATATATATATATATATATATATATATATATATATATATATATATATATATATATATAATTCAAAATTAATTTTTTAGCACTTACAAAATTAAATATATATTTAAAAAAAAAACTAATCACTTTACACAGTATTATTAAATATCACAATCAAACTACTTTGATTATATTAACAGGAACAATAAAGTATTATATAAATAAGAATCTAATAAAAATATGCAAAACCTGATCATTTTAAGGACAAATATTAATTGCATTTATAGGTACAATACTTCTCACAAAAGCATAGAAAATACATTAGAAATATGAAAAAAATAATAATAAAAAAATTCTTAGAGTATAATTATTTTATATAATCTATTACATTATAGTAAGTTTTTCTTTTTATTACCATTCTGAAAATGCTTACCACAAAGTCTTGGAGTCCATTCTTGCCTTTTCAATGCTTTTATCCAAAGCATTCACAATATAGAATATTTAGGAAAGCAATAAAATCCATTATTTTCACTTTTTTAAACACTTAGTACAGTTGTTACTATTTTCAGATAATTGACAAAATTAAAATGCCAGTAACAAGTACAATCCATAGGAAATTCAAATATTATGCTTACGAGGAAGTTTAGCTACAACTTTTGCTGCACCTGACGTCATGTGCACACTCTCTATTGTACATACACATATATGTAAGTATGAGGCGTGATTTTAAGTACCGGTTTGTACTCTGTAAATTGTGGAATCGTGAAAACTGTTACATAAATAAACGTTAAGTACAGGTATGTTTCGGCTAGCCACAGACAGCTTTCTGGAAGATTTCAACGGATGTCAAGTCAAATTGCGAGTTGCCCCAGTCATTTTAAATAATACTGACTGTTAAATACTCATTAACATTCGTTTTCTTAAGTTAATAGTGAGCATTATACAAAAACTTCGGAAATTACTAATATATGACTGTTAAAATTCTGAAATTTCGTGCACGTATACATTCATGTACTGAATAAATCTCATTTAAAAATGTTGTTGAAAGACAACTAAATTTTTCACGCATGAAAATTTTAAAACTATTTTGGTTGTTCCTAAAATGTTTCTTGCTCATTAGTTATCAATTTTTTTCTTACAGTTTTTCATTTTCTAGTTAAGAATATAATTTTTTTACATTTTTTAGTATTATGTTTGTTGATTAATGAATAGTGAATTCACAAGATAATTTTTATGTCTTTGAGTAGTACTTTCAGAAAAAGTTTAAACTTTGTAAGTATTATTTAATTAAGTTATTAGTAAGATTTAACCATCAAGATAAATTTGAAACTTAAAACGGATAACTATATCTTCTTGAATACATTTCAGAAGTGTTTGTTGTACATTTTGTAGAAATTTGCGCAAAACTAAAGGGGAAAGGTGTATTTTAAAATTAACAGGAAATATTTTTCGAAGAAGGAATTATCGAAGATCATTATTTGAATTCAAGAAAAAAAAATAATGTGATTAATTAAGTTAAAAATAAAATGCTTCATGTAAAAGTAAAATTGATAAATGTAGTACACGTGAGTATTTTATTCAAAAATACTATTTGCTACATAAAATCAGGCTTATTTTACCATTATGTAATGGTTATAAATTTTACTAATAGTCATGCTGTTCAAGCACCAATACAATAATTTTATATTCTTAGATATAATTAACGAGGGAGTGTAATTTTAGCTAAATTTTAATATTTTACACTGCTTCGTGTACATAGATTACTTATTAATAAAACATTTTTATTTGTGTAAATGTTTTCAATACATACCGATATCATAAGATGACTGTATATTTAAATTTATAACTCTTAAGATTATATCTCTTAAAATATTTTTGATTTCACTTTCCTTCTTTGCAAGTCATTATAACGTCATATTTCCAGGCAGATTAAAGTCCCATTTAGATATTTGAAAGCGGAGCATACTTAAAAGAACGGTTCAATCGATTTCTAGCTGATGAAGTACTACTGAAGTTTATCTCAAAAGGATATCACGAAAATAATTGTTTAAAGATTGCAAATTAACACTACATGTGTTTGTGACAACACTTATTGAAGTAAGTTTCGCCTGAAACAAGTTATGCACGCTTAATACAACAATGATTTATATATTCCGTGTAATATTTCGGAAATTGTGATTTTGATACGCTTCGGAGACTGCTAATATTGCTCTGGAATCTAAATTATTAATTGCTCCATAAATATAAGCTTAAAATTTAAAAATGTGAATTATGTCTTTAAGAAGACTTTCTTTAATTTACTTATTTGTAAGTTATGTAAATTTGCATATATATATATATATATATATATATATATATATATATATTATATATATATATATATATATATATATATATATATATATATGTATGTATATTGTACAAAGTTTGTGATACTTTAAAGTATAACTTTATAAATACATCTAAACAATAAAAAAAATTTAAATATTTTGTTATTTGAAAAATAGGTCTTTCTCCATTAAGTTTCAAATTACTTTTCTTTATTTTATTTTGGGAATAAAATACTACGCGAAACTTAATGATTCCAGTTTTATCAATTTCTCTTTTTAAGGTATACTAATGAATGTACTTCAATATATAAAAATATTTCAACTTTGAGTTTTTAAAGGAAAATCGATGTTTTTCTGGTAACAACTTATCCAGTAGAAAAATTTCAGAGGATTGTCAGAACTTAGTTTAAATGTGGATGTAGTTATGATTAAATATTACAAACATATTAATTAGGTTATATTTTAAATATAATATTGTAAATTTCCAAAACTTTTTTCTCCTGGTAGTTTAGTTAAACTTTCATCCACACTTCTAAATTAATATAAACGCTATAAAATATTTATATTTTCTTTACACATTGTGTGCGGGTACATTTCGCAGCTGAATTGTACCGAGAGCGGGCGTTTTGCGAGTAAATTTAGTTATTCAGTTTAATCTCAATAGATCGAAAATTATTTCATTTTTATCCAACTTTTCGTATTTTATATTGAAATATATACACATATATATAAATAGACAAATAAACATAAATAAAAATAATATATAAATATACATATATATATATAATATCATTTTCGCAAGGATAAATAGAAAGTTAATTTTAAATCTGAATTGATTTTTTAATCAATCTTCCTGTTCTGTAATTCCTCATCGACTGATTTAAAAACTAGTTCTGATTCGTCTAAATTTTTCCAGAATCTATCTAGCAGACAAAATCATTCTGCTTCGTTTTCCTGTATATACCGTTATTTTTGTACCCGCGAACAAACCATGTTGTCACAGTAACCCGTACTAGTACATACCTCGATCTCAAGTATCAATCCTCAGAAAACGTACTAGTACGTGCCCCGCTCTCAAGTATCAATTGCAGAAAACGTACTAGTACATGTAATGCGCTCAAGTATCATTCGTCAGAAAACGCACTAGTACGTGTTCTGCATACAATGCATACAATGTGTTAATATTCGATAAAAATATTTTTTTTCATCTTTATCAATTTCCGTATAAAACACATATTCAGAATATTAAAGCAAAGTCTTAATCAGACTTTTATTCAATGATTAAGTCTATAGCACACATGCATGCACACATTAATATAATATACTTAGTTTAGTAAACCATCATTTGATTAACCCCATAACTATTTCGTATTTTTCTCAATAGTGTATCAAAAATATATTTTCCCTTTTTAATTTTGTGTTTATATATCAATATAAATGTTATAAAATGGCATTAAAACAACAAAAAAAAAAACAATAAATGAATTAACTTGTTAGCATTACTAAAGTTTCGTACAGCATCTTTTTAAAGGTGGTCTTTTATTCGGGAAATAGAAGAAAAAGACATATTTCCCCCATCTATCGTATATTTTCTGTTTATTATAATCGATGGCAACCCCTCCTTATACTAGGTTTCTTCCGAAGGAGATCTTTTTCTTATCGATGAACCCAAAGTTCTTAGGTACACACTGACCCCAAGAAGCAAAGAATGCAATTTGCGGCAAGGCGAATCAATGCCTCGTGCTAAATAAATAGTGTGTTGTTTAGAATTAGATTTTTTCTAATAACGACTATTAAAAGCTTATTGCCGTAGGTTTAACATAATGTCCAATTTTTCTTTCTGAGTAAAAGTGAATATAGTATCTATATTTTCCAAATAAAATTTCAGAAAAAATTTGCAAAATATAACAGAAAAGTGATTCTATCTCATAACTGTATTTATTAAATGACACTTTAGCAATATTATGTGTTGTTATGAACTTTATTAAAACGAACTCAGCATTTTAATTGAGTAGTATAGCTTTATTTTCTAATATATTGTTTTAAAATTACTTATTATGTTGTCCTTTTAAATCTATCTCTATATCTATAGAATATACTAAGCTAAACAGTTGTAAATATAATTTTGTTTGCCATTTTTTAATAAAATGATGTAAATAACTATACATCGTCTTGACTAAAGAACTGTGTTCCCCAAGAAACTTGGTAATAATGGTTTAAGTATGGTCACCTAACAGTTTTTTCTGATCGCACCGTATCCAAACAATCTGTATCTATATTATAATTTATATGATATTTGTATCCAACTCTTATATATTAAACTCTGTGTAACTCTTATAAATTAAAAGTCTGCAATGCTTAAAAAAATGAGATATGATAAACCATTAATGATTCACTATGGCTGATTTTTAATAATGTGGAGCTGTTGCCTTTGTAAACTGTTAATGAATTAATTGCCCATAAATATAAATGTCCTGTTTTCAAGTCATTTTCTTTAATTAAGTAAGAGAATATAATTATATTACGATGACGCAATGTGGATTAATTAGTTAAAATCTCCAGAAAAAACAGGAAATATAATGCTTGGATGATTATTTTTGTGTTTTAGTAAATATCGCCAATATTTTCGCAAAATTGCCAAGAGGAAACCAATTTTTATGTAGTCCCCTATACATCCTGCAATGCATTTAATCTGAAAATTTTAAAATGAAATTTAGAGAGAATTAAAGGTATTTTAAAGCAATATTTACAAAATAATCCAAAATAGCTGCACTGAAATGTTAACTTAGTTATAGATGGGCTTAGAAAAGCCTATAAATTTGTTAAAGTTGAGTTTAATAAATAAATTTATTGGGTATAATCACTTTTAAATCATCTTTTGGGGGGTTTCTAAAGTTTTATTTGATATATCGATTCGAAAAAAAAACAAATGGAAAAATCATTGTGGCATACATTTTTTTAAAAAAAGTACATTGTTTCAATAATATAAACATCATTCCTTAATAACCCGAACTTGTGAATGTTGCTCAACAGCTTTCTCCTATTATAAATGAAGAAGTAATTTCTAATTCTAACCATAAAATTTCTTTCTAAATATGCTTGCAAGTTATTATAACTTTGCTCATCAAAATGTACGCAAGGACATTCTAAGAGATGTTTTTCATGGAAGTTATAAAACATCCCAACGGCAAAGGATGACTTAAATAACTTGTTAGCTTGTATAATTTGTTTTTAGAAAATAAACTGGATGAAAATTTCTAATACAATTTTTTTTCTAAAACAAGTTGTATTACATCATTTAAAATTCATAATCAAAATAGCTATTAAAATAGTCGTCATTTGTTTTATAATGCTCGTGAAGAACATATAACTTCCAATAATTTTCTTAACAAGCTTCTGGATTGTCACACGGGAAATATTCCAAAATAAGGTTCAGTTTAGCAAATATATTCATATCTATATTGGCATGCTTTGGTTCAAATCTTAACTCTGGCATATATATCTGTAGCCATAGCTCCAGAAAATTCTTATATTTATTGTACTCTTGTAACAAAACAAGCAAAATCTGCTCATGAAAAAACATAATGTCATTCACACCTCAAAATGAGTTAAGTTCGGACACATGCTTCAATTCATTATAAATAAATAGATTTTTACTTGTATTTAAAGAATTTTTTCACCTTTTGTAACAGTAAAGTAAATTAAGAAAATTATTAAAATTTTTAAATTTCATAAAGACTTATTTGAGACAGCTTAAGGCTTATACTCAAAAATAAATAAAATAACAGGGCTAAAATTTTATTGTTTTTTTTCTATTGCTTTGCGAAATTAAAAAAATATATATAAATCAAATTTTAAAAATATTTTATGCTTATGAAGTTACAGTTTATCTAATTTTAGTTGAAGAATAATAGTTTTAGTTCTTAAAATGTAGATTTTTATCTTAAAAATTTACACATTATTTAATAAATGGAACACAATTTTAATTTATATTTTTCATTTTGTTTTGAATATGACCTTTTCTATAATAGGTTAATTTTTTCAAATTTAGTAAAGGTATTTTATTTTAATAAAAATTTTATAATAGAAAAAGTGTACGTATCATATTTTAATAATAAGAATAACAGAATAATTGCCAAAAAATTGAACAATGACAATTTTAATATGAAAAATGAATTATTTTTAGTTTCTAAAGAAAAATGATATTTATTCAAAAATACTTCAAATAATAAATCTAATTTTGGTTTCAAATTATAAACTATAATTTATTTCAGTAATTTCAAATGAGTGCATAAGATAATTAAAAAAAATAAAAAATAATAATTAAGTTCTTCCATAAAATGTAGCTCAGAATGTTTTTTAGAATTTTCAGAATGTTTAAATATTTTTTTAATAAATGGTACGATTAAAATCTTGAAAAATCGAGCAATTTAAGTTTAAAATATTCTAAATATTTTTCATAAAATAAAATTGGAAAGAATAGAGAATTGGCAGAGGATGAAAATAGTTTAAGACCTTTAAAATTCAATATATTTCCAAAGTTATCTACTTCGATATTTTAAATTCTGTTCTTAATATTTTAAGTTCTATGGGTAGACTTTTTCCCACGGGATATAGCATAAAAACGTCAGATAACTATTCGTCTAGACAACTACTGATTCCCTTTGAAAAGAATAGAAATTCATAAGCAATTCATAATACTAAAACGAAGATAGAAAAAAAAACCTTGCGTGAAAATGCTTAAATTAAATTTCACACATCGAACTCTCAGCTACTTGCATAAACAGATTCAAAATATGGCACGGAAATTTTCGTAATCTCGAATGTTCGGATCAAGGCCAAAGAAATAAAAATAAAAGTAAAAAAACAGCTGAATCGCATTATTCAATCACTGAATACGAAAAGAGCAGAAGAGCAGGACTGTGGAGGTACCGGAAAATAATATGAAAAAAAAAATTCGAAAAATTTTAAATTCTTTCGAAACGGATTTGTTATCTTTGCCCGAATAAAAACACGAATCGCTTATAGTATGACGTGTTTAACATAAAGCAAAACATCGGGGGCGACATTTTTTTTTTCTCCGCCATATTTTGTGTTTACCAGACATTTGTAAAAGAATGAATATCAAATGAATTCGCGAGCACAAACTGCAGAGAAAATATAAATGAAATATTTTATCTCTACTCTTAAAGTCGCTGGAAAGGAATAGATGATTTATTCCAATATTTTGGTGATATATTTTTGAGATGCGAGATAAAGGTATTAATACACATGGGAGGTAGATGGCGTAAAAACTCCTGCTAGATATTAAATATTCATTTCACAGTAATCTAATTGCCTTCTATTTTAAGCAATCCATATTTATTTATCATTGGAGGTTTCTTTGCAGATGGTTTCCAATATTTCCATTGGTTTCATTATGATATTTCCTTGTAAAATCCATTAAATGCAGATAATATCATCTGTTTCTGTTATTTTACATAACAAGGTACAACCTTATTATATATAAAAGTATATGGCAATTTATTATATATAAAGATAATTATGGATAAAAGTAATAATACACATGGGACATAAATGGCATAAAAACTCCTGTTAGATATTAAATATTCATTTCACAGTAATCTAATTGCCTCCTATTTTAAGCAATCCATATTTATTTATCATCGGAGTTTTCTTTGCAGATGGATCAAAATATTTTCATTGGTTTCATTATGAAATTTCTTTGTAAAATCCATTAAATGCAGAAAGTATCATTTGTTCATTTTATTTTACATAACAAGGTACAACCTTATCATGTATAAAGATATATAGGCATTTATTACATATAAAGATAATTATGGATAAAGGTAATAATACACATGGGACGTAAATGGAATAAAAACTCCTGCTAGATAGCAAATATTCATTTCACAGTAATCTAATTGCCTCCTATTTTAAGCAATCCATATTTATTTATCATTGGCGTTTTTCTTGCAGATGGATCGCTATAGTTTCATTGGTTTCATCATGCAATTCCTTTGTAAAATTCATTAAATGCATAAAATATCATTGTTTCCTTTTATTTTACATAACAAGGTAAACCTTATTATGTTTAAAGGTATATAAGGATTTATTATATATAAAGATAGTTATTTATAAAGGTATTAATACACATGGGACGTAAATGGCATAAAAACACTCCTGTTAGATATTAAATATTCATTTCACAGTAATCTAATTGCAATCTATTTTAAGTAATCCATATTTATTTATCATTGGAGTTTTTCTTGCAGATGAATCGCAATATTTTCATTAGCTTCATCATGTAAATGCATAAAATATCATTTTTTTTTTATTTTACATAACAAGGTACACTTTATTATGTTTAAAGGTATATAAGAATTTATTATATATAAAGATAGTTATTTATAAAGGTATTAATACACGTGGGACGTAAATGGCATCAAAACTCATGTTAGATATTAAATATTCATTTCACAGTAATCTAATTGCCTTCTATTTTAAGCAATCCATATTTATTTATCATTGGAGGTTTCCTTGCAGATGGATCGCAAAAGTTTCGTTGGTTTCATCATGCATTAAATGCATGAAATACCATTTTTTTCTTTTATTTTACATAACAAGGTACAACCTTATTATGTATAAAGGTATATAATAATTTATTACATATAAAGATAGTTATTTATAAAGGTAATAATACACATGGGACGTAAATGGAATAAAAACTCCTGCTAAATATTAAATATTCATTTCAGGGTAATTTTAATTGCCTCCTATTTTAAGCAATCCATATTTATATATCATCGGCGTTTTTCTTTGCAGATGGATCGCTATTTTCATTGGTTTCATTATGAAATTTCTTTGTAAAATCCATTAAATGCATAAAATATTATTTGTTTCATTTTATTTTACATAACAAGGTACAACCTTATTATGTTGAAAGATATATAGGATTTATTATATATAAAGATAGTTATTTATAAAGGTATTAATACACATGGGACGTAAATGGCATAAAAACACTCCTGTTAGATATTAAATATTCATTTCACAGTAATCTAATTGCCTCCCATTTTAAGCAATCCATATTTATTAATCATTGGAGATTTCCTTGTAGATGGATCGCAATAGTTTCATTGGTTTCATCATGCAAATGCATGAAATACCATTTTTTCCTTTTATTTTACATAACAAGGTAAACCTTATTATGTTTAAAGGTATATGATAATTTATTATATATAAAGATAGTTATTTATAAAGGTATTAATACACATGGGACGTAAATGGCATAAAAACTCCTATTAAATATTAAATATTCATTTCACGGTAATTTTATTGCCTTCTATTTTAAGAAATATATATTTATTTATCATTGGAGTTTTCCTTGCAGATGGATCGCAAAAGTTTCGTTGGTTTCATCATGTAATTCCCTTGTAAAATCCATTATATGCATAAAATATCATTTTTTCCTTTTATTTTACATAACAAGGTAAACCTTATCATGTATAAAGATATATAGGAATTTATTACATATAAAGATAATTATGGATAAAGGTAATGATACACATGGGACGTAAATGGCATACAAACTCCTGCTAGATATTAAATATTCATTTCACAGTAATCTAATTGCCTCCTATTTTAAGCAATCCATATTTATTTATCATTGGAGTTTTTCTTGCAGATGGATTGCAATAGTTTCATTGGTTTCATCATGCAATTCTCTTTTAAAATCCATTAAATGCATAAAATATCATATTTTCCTTTTATTTTACATAACAAGTTAAACTTTATTATGTTTAAAAGTATATAAGAATTTATTATATATGAAGATAGTTATTTATAAAGGTATTAATACATATGGGACGTAAATGGCTTAGAAACTCCTGTTAGATATTAAATATTCATTTCACAGTAATCTAATTGCAATCTATTTTAAGAAATCCATATTTATTTATCACTGGAGTTTTTCTTGCAGATGGATCTCAATAGTTTCATTAGTTTCATCATGTAAATGTATAAAATATCATTTTTTCCTTTTATTTTACATAACACGGTAAACTTTATTATGTTTAAAGGTATATAAGAATTTATTATATATAAAAATAGTTATTCATAAAGGTATTAATACACGTGGGACGTAAATGGCATCAAAACTCATGTTAGATATTAAATATTCATTTCACAGTAATGTAATTGCTTTCTATTTTAAGCAATCCATATTTATTTATCATTGGAGTTTCCCTTGCAGATAGATCGCAAAAGTTTCATTGGTTTCATCATGTAATACCCTTGTAAAATCCATTAAATGCAGAAAGTATCATAATTTCCTTTTATTTTACATAACAAGGTACAACCTTATTGTGTATAAAGGTATATAGGAATTTATTATATATAAAGATAATTATGGATACAGGTAATAATACACATGGGACATAAATGGCATAAAAACTCCTGTTAGATATTAAATATTCATTTCAAAGTAATCTAATTACCTCCGATTTCAAGCAATCCATATCTATTTATCATCAGAGTTTTCTATTTAGATGAATAGTTATGGTTTCATTGGTTCCATCATGCAATTCCCTTTTAAAATGCATTAAATGAAGAAAATATTAGTATTTTTATTTAATTTTACATAACAAGGTACAAGCTTATTATAAAAGAAATCTTATTTTGCAGAAGTTGTTATATGGCCTAAAAACTCCTGTTAGATAACAAATATTCATTTCATAGTAATCTAATTGCCTTCAACTTTAAACAATCCACTTTTATTTATCCTCAGAGTTTTCCTTTCAGATGGATCTTAATAGTGTCATTGGTTTCATCATGCAATTTTCTTGTAAAATTCATTAAATACAGAAAATATCAGTTTTTTCTATTTTACATAACAAGCCACAACCTTATTATAAAAGAAATATTCTTTTGCAGGACTTATTATATAGTCAAAAAACTCCGGTTAGATAATAAATATTTATTTCATGGTAAACTGATTACTTTCTGTTTTAAGCAATCCATTTTTGTTTATATTCACAGTTTTCCATTCACATGGATCGCTATTGTTTCATTGGTTTCATCATTCAATTCCCTTGTAAAATCATTAAATGAAGAAAATATAGTTTTTTTAATTTTACATAACAAGGTACAATCTTATTATAAAAGAAATCTCCTTCTTCAGGAGTTATTATATTGTCTAAAAACTACTGCTAGATATTAAATATTCATTTAACAGTAATCTAATTGCCTTCTATTTTAAGCAATAAATTTTTATTTATCCTCAGATATTTCCTTTCAGATAGGTCTCAATAGTTTCATTGGTTTCATCATGCAGTTCTGTTGTAAAATCCATTAAATGCAGAAAATATCAGTATTTTTATTTAATTTTACATAAGAAAATTTTACATAACATTATTATAAACGAAATCTTCTTTTGCAGGAGTTGTTATATGGCCTAAAAACTCCTGTTAGATAGTAAATATTCATTTCATAGTAATCTAATTTTCTTCTATTTTAAGCAATCCATTTTTATTTATCATTGGAGTTTTCCATTCAGATAGATCGCAGTAGTTTCATTGGTTTCATCATCAATTCCCTTGTAAAATTCATTAAATGCACAAAATATCAGTTTTTTTTTAATTTTACATTACAAGGTACAACTTTATTAAAAAGATATCTTCTTTTGTGGGAGCTGTTATATTGTCTAAAATCTCTTGCTAGATATTAAATATTCATTTCACAGTAATCCCATTGCTTTCTATTTTAAGCAATAAATTTTTATTTATCCTCAGAGTTTTTCTTTCAGATGGATCGCTATAGTTTCATTGGTTTCATCATGCAATACCCTTATAAAATCTATTAAATGCAGTAAAATCAGTTTTTTTTAATTTTGCATATCAAGGTACAACCTTATTATAAAAGAAATCTTCGTTTGCAGGAGTTATTATATGGTCTAAAAACTCCTGCTAGATATTAAATATTCATTTCACAGTAATCTAATTGCCTACTATTTTAAGCAATCCATTTTTATTTAAACTCAGAGTTTTCTATTCACATGAATCTCAATAATTTCATTGGTTTGATCGTGGGAATTTCCTTGTAAAATCCATTAAATTCAGAAAATATCAGTTTTTTTAAATTTTACATAACAAGGTACAACCTTATATAAAGAAACCTTCTATTGCAGGAGTTGTTATATGGCCTAAAAACTCTTGTTAGGTAATAAATATTCATTTCATATTAATCTAATTGCATCCAATTTTAAGCAATTCATTTTAATTTATCATTAAGTTTTCCTTATAGATGCAATTCAATAGTTGCATTGATTTCATCACCTAATTCTCTCATGGAAGTAGCATATAGCCCTTCATAAGACGGGATCGGTAAAACTTTTAATTTTCCCGAATTGTGAAGTATTTTATAAGGCAGGTAAAAAAATGGTTTGTGTTTTCGCTGAGTACAGGCTCAATAATTTGTTTACCTTTTCTAATCTCATGTTAGTTGCTAACTTTAATTTATCTTGTCTTATTACGTGATAGGATGGACAGTAAATATTTTTTTATTGACAGTGGTTATTTGGCGGTATCTATGAATGATGTACAAAATTTAGTGAATCGATGGCAAACAGTGTGATTATGTATAAAAAACAAACACACAAACGAATAAACTTCTTAATTTTTTAAAGAAATATAGCTTAAACGCTAGATATTTATTAGACTGTGAAGCAGACTCCAAGACTTTGTTTTTAATACCTGTTAGTTATACGTGATAGAATGGACAGCAGAGGTTTTTATATTGACAGTGATTATTTTGCGGTATATATATGAATGACGTCCAAAATTTAGCTAATCGATTGCGAACCGTGTGGTTATGTGTAAAATACAAGCACACAAACAAACAAATTTCTTAATTTTCAAAGATATATACCGTAAGGGCTAAATATCTATTAGTCTAAGAAACAGATTCCTAGACTTTGTTGTTAATATCGGTGATAAAATTATCATTGTAACAAAAATTAATCGATAATAAAATTTAAAATTATCACATATGTACCAAATCTATTATTTAAGCCAAATATAAAGAAAATTATTTATCTAAGTTCAATGATAAAACATGAGTTTTTGACTCATGATTTTCCATAATATTCATTCACTTTTTCCCTTGTAAATAGTCAGTCACTATTAGTATGCATAGGTATATACATTAGTTTATAAATGTATCATAATCATTTCACAATAATTGTTTCGTAATCAATAACAGTTTAACAAGAGTCTAATGACTTTCAATTTTAGGTATTTTTTATTTTTAAAATTTTCTTCACAAATGGGACAAAATATTTTCATTGCAATTCAATATTTTCAAGCAATTCTTTTGCAAAATAAATTAAAGAAAGTAAAAATAGAAAAATTGTCATTTCGTATGGTACACATAAATATAAAAAACTACCTCCATTTTTCTGGAGAGGTCTTAATACTTTTTCTTACATATAAATTGAAATACATTCTGGAACTTCATTCAAATATACACACACTTAGATTCTGAATAACTAACGGAGTGAGAGTTTCTTTAATGTCAATATTCACCGATGAAACTAATGAAATGGTTGGTTTCGTTTCTTTTCCTCCTTACACAAAGTACTAATATTTGATTTAATCAGAATACATACCTCCTGTCCAATTAAAGTTGCCATGTGTAACATTTGGTTTCAAACTATTTTCACTTTTCTTTGAATTATCCTGAATTTGACTAACGATTTTCCCATAATAATTTGGAACCAAACTGAATATAATTTTGAAATAGTTTTGAATGAACATAATTTTGAATTAATATAATTTTGAAACTAAATGTTACACATAGCAACTTTAACTGGACAGAAATTAAGTTGCTATGTGTAACATTTGGTTTCAAACTCTTTTCATTTTTCTTTGAAATATAAAAAATTTGACTAATGATTTTCCCATAATATTCATTGTATTTCATTCATTAATAAGAGTCAGTCACTATTAGTATGCATAAGTAGTTATATACATGAGTTTATAAACGTACGCACAACGTAAACACACCCACACACCCACATATATATATATATATATATATATATATATATATATATATATATATATATATATATATATATATATATATATATATATATATATATATATATATATATATATATATATATATATATATATATATATATATATATATATATATATATATATATATATATATATATATATATATATACATATATATATATATATATATATATATATATATATA
>CM063504.1:175249657-175264657 GCA_032207245.1 Pardosa pseudoannulata | reverse complement strand
GGTAAATTGGTTCATTTTTGTTCGTAGCTATGAATTATCTAGCACAGAAAAGATAGCAATATGTTATTGTTGTAGCACTATCATAGATTTTAAGCTATTTTAAAGTTCAGTTGTTTAGAGTACAATAATTTTTTATGTATCTTTTAATTAGAATTTGTTTAAGAAATTTTCAAAAGAATTTTTGAAAATGTTTTGAATCTATCAATGTTATTGTCATTTATTTTATAAAATGTATCAGAATTTTAATATTTAGTGTCATATAGGATTCTAAGCTAATTTTGAGTGCATTTTTAAAAGATTTTTTTATAAGCAAAATTCATACTACACATATATTTCTATATTATTTTATATACTTTAATTTTTTATTAATCTACTAATAGTTATGTGTTATTGTACAAAAATACTATTAGTATTTGCAGAAATTTGTCGATATAATGTAGATGCATTTTTTTATAACATCTTATATTGCGTGTCTCATTAAAACATTGTTCCCAAATATAAATTTTCATTTTTGTTTAGCTATAATTATAATAGAAAAGATAGCAAATGTTATTGTTGTAGCACTATCATAGATTTTAAGCTATTTTAAAGTTCAGTTGTTTTGAGGACAATAATTTTTTAGGTATTTTTATGGGTACAATAGACCTCTGGTCGCAGTGACCTGCTCTTGGGGAATCCCCCAAGAGCTGCCCTACAGGTGATAGATATTTTTAATTAGAATTTAAGAAAATTTCAAAAAATATTTTCCTCTATCAATATTATTGTCATTCCTTTTATAAAGTTTAGTAAAATCTTAATATTCTTAGTGTGATTCAGGATTCTAATTTGACTTTCAGTGCACTTTTTACAAATGAAATAATTTTTTAATACAAGTAACAATCACTAGAAATTATCTTGAAATAAATAACTGATTATTTTACCATAGTTATGTCTCGTGTAGTGAAAAAACATAAGTAATCACACCAATATAAGTAATTTTTTTGTTTTATAATTTATTAATATATATATATGACATTTATGTGTGGTTAAGGCATGGAAGACACATTTGATTTCATGTATAAAGACCTCTTTATTGTAATCATTCTGTCCATGGCTGTGCTATTTACATATCCTTTGTTCTCATATTTTGCCAAGAAAACTAAGAATAAAATTACTCAGAATAATTGGCGTTGCTACCTAAAAAATTCTATGTCTAATTATGCAACTTTTACTATTAAGTTCGCTCGATGTGTCTTTTTCCTAATACTTTATCTTTAATTTGTTGTAACTATTTTTAATTATAATTCGCTTAATTCTTAATTTTAAACATGCATATATAAAAATATATTATATTATTTATTAATTAATATGAATAATTTTTTTTTATAATTTTTTTTTTTTTAAATTTTTTATATAAATTTTTTTTTAAGATATTTATAATTTAGAAAAAAAAAAAAAAAAAAATAATAAAAAAATTGTTTTAATTTTTTTTTTAAATATTTTTTTTTCATTTAAAAAAAAATAAAAAATTTTTTTTTTTTTTTTTTTTTTTTTTTTCTTTTATTTACTTTTTTTTTTTTTTTTTTTTTTTTTTTTTTTCCTGTAAGATAATTTCTTTGTTTATTTCCTTTTTGAAAAAATTTTTTTTTAATTTCTTTTTTTTTTTTTTTCAAGAATTTTGTTTCAGTAACTGAAAATCTTTTTGCAACATACTTTCTGTACTTAAAATTATTTTTAGACTAATTAAATGGTACCTTTACTCTTGAAAAACTCAAGGAAAATAATTTTACTTAATGAACAGAATTATTTAATAAAAATACATTTATAATGAGAAAGCTTGTCTTTTTTTTTTGAACACTAACTTTATAAAATTTTACTCTTGTGTTATCATTAGAAAAAAAAGTATGAATTATTCTTTTATAGTGACTTTTTCTATTTTAGTTCATGTACAACTTTTTTATACAGATCTTAATCACCATCTTATAAAACATTAAACAGTTTTGTAATAAATTGTACTTAAATTTTCAGATCACTCAAAGTACTTTTTTTTAATGAATAAAAACTTAGATATAACAAACTTTTTAACACACACATGTAATGTCGAGTTTTCTTAACTTTTTTTTGAGTTATCAAAAAATTTTTTCTTTGTTTTCTATTTCTCTATTTCGAGTGTGACTTAGTAATAGAGAAAACTTTTAATTTCGTTTTCTGTTCTTTTACTTTTTTTTCCTCCTGTAAGAAAACTTTAAATATCTATTAACTAAACTTCGTTGGTTTCTTTACATTGTTCTTAGACAGTTCGGGGATAATCAGTGATTTCTTACAAGATATTTTGTTAAGTAATGAGAAAAGTTTATTTTGTTTTCATATTCTTTTGTCCTGTGTCTCTAAAATTTTACGATTGAAATGAGCAACTTTATACTTTTACGCATCTCTGTAAAATCTAATAAGTTATGATGGATTATTTAAAAACAGACCTCTTTGATTTAAAAAAAAATTACTTGAGAAAGCATTATATCACTTTTTGTTGCAAGTACTAACTTTTAAAACCTTAATATACTTAAGAAACTGTTATCACTAACTTGTACTTTGTAGAAATGACTTTAATGGGGTGCCTATTGTTTCACAGAATTCTATGAACAAACTGTTATACCAATGATCTTACATCACCAAATATTATCAACAACCATTAATGTTATTGAAATGAATATTTAGGTTTAAATATTTTTAACTGAGAGTCCAAAGTTTTTGTTTAAAATAATAAACTTAGTTAAGAAACAGGCTTATTTAAAGCACATGTAACTTTTTTCAAGTGGGACAATAATAGATTTGTATTTAAGTAGAGTTTAACAAATACATCACTTTATTTTTAAAACTGAGTTTGAATGTTTGAATGTTTTGTGTGAATAAATTTAATTAAGGGAAAATTTTAATAGTAAATCCTAATGTCTATTTTCGTATAGCTGATTAAATAAATAAAATTTACTGTACAAAAGATTCGTTTAAATTAATTACATTCGATTAATTATTGCAGAAACCGTGGCTTTGACAAGATTAATCTCTAAACTATTAATTCAATACCATCAGAAGGGAAAAGTAAATAGAAGTAAAACTACAAAATTATTTCAATTTCACTTTTGAACAAGATATTTCCACTTCAGTATCTATGCATACATCTTGCATTCTTGTCGTTATTTTTATATAGATTAATTCTACTTGTATAAATTAATGACTTTAAATTGGTGTAATTTTTGTAGTTGTACACATTAGTTTATATTTGTTCAATCAACATATGAGTACATACTTCATTTAGAGGAAATTTAATAAAGTGATATTAGTATTAAATGAGATAAGCTTAAAATGAACATTACTACATTCTAAATTATCTTACTTGTGAATGAATTGAATTATACAAAAAATAATAGCAAGCTGTAAAACAGTATTTTTCAAGTCTAGTGAAGTAATTACGAGTTCACAGTTAATAAAAGAACAGTTAAAAATTTATTATTTGCTTACAATTTTGAGTGTTATATTATTCTTTTAACAATAGTAGTGGTCTGCATTTTCAGACAACTTTAAATTAGTTCTAATGTTTGTCACCACTTTAAGCTTAACTTTTAAAAATTTATTATAATATTTTATAGCATATAAATCTTATAATATATTATTTTTTTGTAATGTTATATCTGAAATACTAAAATACTTTTTTGCAAACATTTCATTTTAAAACTGTTACATTAATAAATGAAGAGTGAAAAGTTAAATGATATAATATGGAGAATATCAGAAGCTTAAATTTAAAAAAAAATATTATAATATTTTATAATATATAAATTTTATAATATATTAATTTTTTGGAATGCTATTTCTGAAATACTAAAATACTTTTTTGCAAACATTTCATTTTAAAAATGTTACACTAAAAATGAAGAGTGAAGAGTTAAATGATGTAAAATGAAGAATATCAGTGGTGTAAATTTTGTTAAGACGAACGTCTACTGTAGCCAAAACAAAAAACTACCACTTGTAATTATTTTTTGGATTGAAACACATTTTTGCATACAATTCATTTTAAATAAATAAAGGAGGATTTTCAAACATATATGATGGTTAGAAATGTACTTGAATTGTTTCAAATGCTTCTGAACTTGGAAAAGTTTTGCTTTAAAAAACTTTTTAAAGTAGTTATCAGTAACGACTTAATTGTCTATAATGCTAATAATATTATTAATCATAAAGTAATAGATATTAAAAAACTGTTTTTGATTCTTATTCTTATTTACGCTACCACGAACATCTACTGTAGCCAAAAAAAAATCTATCACCTTTAATTACTTTTTGGATTGTTATTTCTGAAATACTAAAACACATTTTTGAATACATTTTATTTTAAAACTTTTATTTTAATAAATGAAGAGTGAAAAGTTAAATTATGTAAAATGAACAATATCAGTGGTGTAAATTTTGCTACTACGAACTTTTACTGTAGCCAAAACAAAAAAACTATGACCTATAATTATTGTTTGCATTGTTATTTCTGAAATACTAAAACACATTTTTACATACATTTCATTTTAAAAGTGTTACATTAATAAATAAAGAGTAAAAAGTTAAATGATGAAAATTGAAGAATATGAGTGGTGTAAATTTTGCTACGACAAACGTCTACTGTAGCCAAAAAAAAAATCACCTTTAATTATTTTTTTGGAATTGTTATTTCTGAAATACTAAAATAAATTTTCCATCATTTCATTTTAAAAGTGTTACATTAATAAATAAAGAGTAAAAAGTTAAATGATGAAAATTGAAGAATATGAGTGGTGTAAATTTTGCTACGACAAACGTCTACTGTAGCCAAAATAAAAAAAATCTATCACTTTTAATTACTTTTTGGATTGTTATTTCTGAAATACTAAAACACATTTTTGAATACATTTTATTTTAAAATTATTACATTAATAAAGAAAGAGTGAAAAGTTAAAGATGAAAATTGAAAAAAGTCAGTGGTGTAAATTTTGCTACGACGAACGTCTACTGTAGCCAAAACAAAAAATATCACCTTTAATTATATTTTTTTGGATTGTTATTTCTGAAATACTAAAACAAATGTTTGTATACATTTCATTTTAAAACTTTTACATTAATAAATGAAGAGTGAAAAGTTAAATAATGTACAATGAAGAATATCAATGATGTAGATTTTGCTACGAAAAATGTCTACTGTAGCCAAAACAAAAAACTATCACCTTTAATTATTTTTAGGATGTAAAAGGCAGAATATCAGGGTGATAACATAAATTACTGTACTAAGTAATACCGTGACTCAGCGATGCCTCTACACACAGTGAATAAAATTGAAAAAGCACATATATATTAAAAAATTAATCAACGTTAACGAGGAAGTGTTTAATAAATTGATTAGTTATTAATATTTTTAGTATTTTCAATTTTCTACTCTCTTTTGGGATATAAAATATAAGTTTTTAATATTCTACACAGGAATCATTTGAAAATTGTTCTATCTACGGTCTGCAAATACTATTTTAGATACAAAGTCAGTAAATACATATAATTAACTCCTTTATTACAGAATTTTAATAACTTTATTGCACATATAATCTACTCTTACATGCTAGGTTTTATTACCTTCGTTTAGCAGCTTATTGATATATAAAATCTGACTTTATTTATGTTATGTAGATATGACTTAAGTGAATTATTATGAATTTAGTTTATAATTTTAATACATCTGAATCAACATTTTCCGTAAACTTATGAACATGTATTTTATAAGACTAAAAATAATTAAATCATTAAAGACTTCAATATCTATTAATTCTTATATTCTACATAAAAAGTATGAGGATATTTTTAATAAGATGTAACAATATAGAACATTTTCATTTATTTAAATCAGTCTGATATCAAATTTGCATTGTTTGTGTTAAAAAAGAAATCAAAATCATTTCTGAAGTGTCACTTAAACACTAAAAACTAATGAGCTTATATCTACATCAGATAAATTTGATTAAAAAATAGCATTGCATTTTTCCTTTAAAAAAACACACAAAGAGCAAGCCATTCATTTAAGAGTTTTTTTTCGACTTTAAGATCACGTCTTCCATTGAAAACTTTCTATTTAGAGAGGGGTAAATACGATATTCTTATCCGTGCATGGTTGTAGAAGCGAAGCCAATTCTTAAAGTAATGCACTCTAGTCTTTTTGCGTTTGAATTCCATAAACCCATCTCCCTTTCAAAGAAGGAAGAATAAAAATTAAAAGAAAAGGAGTATGAGGAAACAAAATTTGGGTAAATAAACAGAATTTCGGATCCATGCTGGCAACATCGAGAAAAAAAATATATAAATATAAGTAAACAGTTAAAGGGAAAAAATGCTAGCATTGTGGGAGTTACGAGGTTTTTTCTGAGGACGAAAACCTTTTATTGAGTTTTTGTCACTAAAAGGAGTTTAAAATATAAAAAAAAGCCTAAAAAAATACATAAAGAGAATGCTCTCTCTGCTTCATTCTCTCTTTCCGCATCAGAATGTAAAATTCTTGATTTTTCTCAGTGTAAGAAGTTGCAGTATCACGTAAGGACAAGAATGCAAAGTTTTGTATCTCCGTAAAAGAGAAAGATGTATTCTTTGTAACCTTGTGCTATGCAAGTATCCTTAGGGACTTTCTTAGGTGAATCCCAGAGACGTGTATTCTTGGCACGTGGCAACGTGTGCCTTGGTTTGTGTGCTGTGCAAACTTAGTCGCTGCTGACTGCTGATTATCGGTCAATAAGTCTTTTCAGAGAAGACTGAATTTTTCGATAAAGATTCCTATGAGGCGCCCGCTCTTTTGCAGGCTGTTTCTTTTGCTACTTTAGCTGATACGTGAAAGAAACAGATCGCATGCAGTCGAGAGAATTATAGTAAAGTGTTGACTTATTGCAGCCCAGCTGTGAATGTTCGGTTGATGGGGCTTGCGGTTTGTAATTCAGAGAGTGGAGCAAGTTTAAATTATAGAGAGTATCGAGAATTTTCTTACCATGTGAAATGAAAAACATTTATCGAGGAAAAGTAAATTCTATTTCCCTTTTGACAAAACTCAATGTCATTGTTTATAATGTTTTTGATTATATATCACTGAGTAAATATCTACTTTTAACGAATACCAAGTCATAACAATTAGATAAAGTTTAAAAAAACATTTAAAGTTAAACCACTTGGAATTCATTTCATATTCCTTATTAAATATATGTATAATGCTTTTAATTATATATCAGAGAACATATCTACTTTAATCAATACCAAGTCATAACAATTAGATAAAGTTTTAAAAATATTTAAAGTTAAACCACTTGGAATTCATTTCATATTCCTTATTAAAAATATGTATACTGTTTTTGATTATATATCAGAGAACATATCTACTTTTAGTCAATACCAAGTCATATCAATTACATAAAGTTTTAAAAACATTTAAAGTTAAACCACTTGGAATTCATTTCATATTCCTTAATAAAAAATATGTATAATGCTTTTGATTATATATCAGAGAACATATCTATTTTTAGTTAATACAAAGTCATATCATTTAAATAAATTTTTAAAAACATTTAAAATTAAACCACTTGTAATTCATTTTATATTCTTTATTAAAAACATGTATAATGCTTTTGATTATATATCAGAGAACATATCTACTTTTAATCAATACCAAGTCATATCACTTAGATAAAGTTTTAAAAATATTTAAAGTTACACCCCTTGGATTTTATTTCAGATTACTTATTAAAAATATACATAATGCTTTTGATTATATATCAGAGAAAATATCTATTTTTAGTCAATACTAGGTCATATCAATTAAATAAAGTTTTAAAGATATTTAAAGTTCAGCCGGTTAGAACAAATTTCAGGTGACTTATAAAACGAAAGAATTGTTTTTCAATGTTTCATATGCAAAATTTGTTCTGGTTGCTTATTTTACACAATTTTATTTTTTCTGTACGTTTTATAAATAAATATAAAAATAATATTTGAGATTTATCTCTACACCTACAAAATGGATATTACAAATTCCTATTTTCTGCATAAAAATATCTTTAAAAAAAGTTTTTTTTTTCAAAAATATTAACAGGCTAAAAATAAATTCTGTGATGAAAAGATATCCAAACTTTTTATATGCGATAAAAACGTTTAAAGTAAATAATTTACAGAATTAAATTACCTATCAGAGAAAGTCCATTAACACAGAGATAAAACAAAAAAACTCAAAAAATAGAGTGAGAAAACAAAAGTGAGAGGGAGATGGAGAGAGAATATTTTTAAAAAATCTGACTTTATACTCAGATAATATTATTTTTATGTATAGTAAAAATATGTCTAGAAATATTTGAACATAAATACATAAAAAGATAAATATTTCTAATCATATTCAGAAATCCTGAAGAGATAAATAAAAAATATGACTTAAAACTTAGGATTACTAATTTACCTTTCTTAAATTGAACTGGGAGAGGAATCACAAGAAAATAAATATATATAAGAGGAAACAATGAAAAGAAAAGAACTTTTAGATACCTGATTTTAGACAGAGACAAGATTTTTCTAATTTATATATGGTAAAAACAAGATTAGCTACAATCGTAGATAAAGAAAGAAAGTAACGAATGGAAAATTAGGATTGGAGCACTATGATATTGTTTTGCATACTAAAGCTTGTGAGACAGGAACTTACACGTTCTGGACATCGATATCGTCAGCGGGATTCAAAGACATGAAATACGAGGCGCAGCGAACTACCCATTCTGACATCGTCCGGCAATGAATAGCCAAATTATGCTGGTAAATTATCATTACATTTAAAACCTAATCAAAAGAGTAGATTAACTAGAATAATAAAATCTTACAGTGACTCTACATAACGCCGATAATAAAGGTCGATTGTAATATTAATAGATTTAAAGCATTTAATACAACTACATAAGCTAACACCAAGAAAGAGTATATTGATTTCTACAAACTGTTAAAATGTTTACTCTGATTCTAATAAAACATACATTTTAACTCACTTCTACTAAAAATTAACGGTTAGCTGCATTTGTTTCCTGGAAGCTCAAAATTGTGCACACAATTTTAAGCAGCGTAGTATATTTGACTTAAAATTTTTGAGGATGTGTTCTAAACTAATCTTGATTAAACAAATCATTGACATTTTACTATAGTTTATTTGGATTTACCAATTAAAAAAAGAAAAAAAACTGACAGTAAAAATAGAACATCATTGACGTTAAGTATTTAACAAAATACACAAAAATATAAAAAAATGTTGTATATATAATTGTTTTACTATAATTTATTGATGTCTAAAATTTCTTCAAAGTCGAGGAAAACTAGAAAGTATTTGAAAAATTACACACACACACATGTATAATAACTTTGCCAATTTTACGATATCTGGATTCGGAAAATTATGTAACAAAAAACATATACTGCCAGTACCTGTCCTGTGATTTAAAATAGGCATAAATAACGTCAAAAGGAATATCCCAATATATAGTTGAATGATAGTTTATAAGCAAGTTACAATAATATTTCGTATTTCGTTATACTTCAAATTCAAAGTTATTATGAAACACTTAACAAATTTATGCAAGATTATATCTGCAGTTTTTATATACTTATATTAATTTCTTCACTGTTGATACAAAAAATGTTAAAATTGTTATATTTTAAGAAAAAAACTAAAAAAAATTTCGTTGCAGTTCATTTAAATATTAAAATTACTTTTTATGATATACACAATTTTCACTAGGATTTTTAAAGAAAAAATTCTTAATTTTCTGTTTTGTGTGCATTCTTAACCATAAATGACCAACTTATATAGCGCTTTCATGGTCGATAATTAAAATTTACAGATTATTTAGACTTATTTGAGAAGTAACATTTTATCAACTTTACCGTTCTCGTCTGTGTCTGTCGACTCGAGTTGTATGATTGAAATAGAACTATACATTAGAGTTATAGTTCTAAATAACTTTTCTTTATTAATTTTACTGAAAAAATATTTTGGCTGCAAAAAACCATAAATTGGACTTCCATGCTAGGGTCATAAGATTCGGGGTCCTCCTGCAAGGTGGACAAAGTGGCCCCTGTTCCTTCGAATGTAGGATTGATTTTAAGCAATAAGGCCTGATGCAGTCATATTTTTTTAATAAATAGACTTAAACAAAACAAAAACACTGTTTGTAAAGAAATGAGTCTCTTGCGAAACATTACAGACGTGAATTTTTTTAGCATTTCACGAAATTCTACACATTTTTAATTGCCTTTTTCATTAAACATTTTCGTATGCTGAAATATTTTATATTTTATGTTTTATATGTTGTATTTTATATTTTATACTTTATATTTTATATTTTATGTTTTATGTTTTATATTTTGTACTTTATATTTTGTATTTTATATTTAATATTTTATATTTTACATTTTATATTTAATATTTAATATTTAATATTTAATATTTTATATTTTATATTTTATATTTTATATTTTATATTTTATATTTTATATTTTATACTAATTCATATTATCCTCGAGATAAATAGAGTGTTATTTTAAAAAAGTGAAACTATTTTATTTGTTATTCAAAAAATTAATCAAAAAAGTATATCATATGAATGAAAATTATGGATCAGACTATTGAACTGGAATTTTATAAAGTTAACTGCATTAAATAAGTTAATTAAATTATCGAAACACGGAGTTTACTAGTTATAGATGTTATTATGTTTCTAACCAGTATTTATATACAAATGTTTCACATAATCATCTGCTTTGAATAAAAGCATTATCTTTCAATTTAAATTAATCATATTTATAATATCTTCAATACCGAAAATCCATAATAACGCCATTTTAAGAGCGTAAGTCAGGAGAGGGGTCCGCGGTAATATTAAATTCCAAATGTGCTGTATTTTCATTCGCTATCCTCGATATCAAATTATTCCAGTAACAAGAGTTTCGCACAGCCGTTCGAAGAAAAACTTTAAATCTGAGAACCCCAATCCAATAAGTCATTTCACGAGTCTTTATAACCAGGGGTGATGTTTACCAATAAAAGAAAAACACCAGCAAAAACAACGACATCGATAAGTCTCAACAAAAGAGTAAAGTCTACCTCAGAATTTCAATTTCGCCAGTTTTTTAAACCTTCTTTAAAAATCGCCTGGTAAAAAGAAAACCAAGGTTTCGCCGATGCCAACGGTCGCCTGGTAATTTTTTTCTTTTAAAATAGAAAGAATTGAATTACTCTTGACAAAGAAAATGCACCTTATTAACATCGATCATAGAACTCGTGTGGAGAAAAACCGAAATAAAAAAAATTACCCCCCTGAAGGAATTATGGTACAGAAGTTGTACGTTTGTATAAAGTTGGACGAGAAAGTTGCTTTTTCAAGCTTTCATTTTTCATTCATCATCTTAGTTCACATTCTCTGGGACTTCGAAACATTATTCTATTTTATTTTCATTTTTCACTCAGGATTCTGGAAAGAGAAAAAGGTGTAGGAGGAGGTACGGTAAAATATCGGAAACGCATCAAAGTTCTTAAAAATATAAGCTAGGTTGTTTGCTGTTGCCGTTTATGAAAAGACCTATTTACTTGCTTCACTATTTTAAGAAATGTAAACAATAAAATACTGTGTACAGTTGAAATGAATTTCAAATGGAATTCCTAAGGTAAAAAATCACTCTCAGGTGTTCTCAAAATATATTTAAACTGAAATAAATCTTTTACCTAGTTTAATACTAAAGTACACTTTCAGTTAAAATTATGGTCATTATACACTACAATCGTTAGAATCTGTAGTGTATGAGTAATATATTGTAGAATTTAAAAGCTATTTCAAGTTAATGTACATCTTTTGTAGAAGGAACACTTTTTACCTTGATTTTATTTTCGTCCTTCTACATTTTTTTGTAAAAATAGTATAATTGGTTATTTATATTAATATTTTTTTTACTGAGACACTATATACGTGGCCACTTGATATAGTTGTACATTACAAATTCTGATTTTCTCTCCTATATTTTCAACTAGACTTTTATTCAAATAATAAACGCATGTGTAATCTCGCTATCTTACCATTATCAAATGATAGATCAACCATTAAATGAAAAGTATTTAAAACTATAGTATAAATATTTTTATGAGGGTCCTATCTTAAACTTTTTGTTACAATATTGAAAATTCCTAAACTTCTATAGATTTTCTAAGGGGAATTTAAATCAATGGCCAATTACTTATTTTCCAACGTTTTACGCACATTGCTTTTCTTCTTTAAAAAAAATATGCTTTTATTGTTAAAGATTTCAAAATGCTTTCAAAAATGTATGAATGAAATTATTATATGGCTTTTAGGATCTAATCGATGATCTAATTGATTAGATCCTAAATCTTTAGAATTTAATGGATTGAATGACTGTAATAGACGCTCAAGATATTTATTCTGAGTTTGATTCTGTCAGGAACTCATGAATATATCCTGGTAGAAGAGGGGTGAATGCAGTAAAAATACAGTCGTAGCCAATTACAGAGAACTGAGAACTCAACAAAAAGTTTATTTAACATAAGTTACATGCATTTTTAATGAAATTGAAATTAAATGCAGTGTAAATACAGCCATAGCCAAATATAGACAACTTTCTGAGAACTGTATAAAAAGCTTATTATAACTTAAGTTACATGCATTTTTATTCATATTAAAATGAAATTAAATGCAGTATAAATACAGTATAATTACAGTGATAAACAATTATAGAGAACTATCTGAGAACTCAATAAAAAGTTTATAATAACTTAAGGTTGCACGTAGTTTTATTGAAACTAAAATTTCTCAGCATATGAGGTGGATTTTACTTTAATAATCGGGATAAAATACAATTTGCTAAAATGTTTTAACAATTTAATTAGAAAGTTCACCTTCTAAAATAAACGATTGCTAAGTTCACATTTCTCTTTTAAGTTTAATTCATAGATTTTCTTATCGATAATTAAGGAAGTATTCCATAGTTTTCAGTCTATATTTTTAATAGAGAAAAAATATTGTGAATGTTTGCGAGAACTTTCTTTTCAGAGATTAAAAGTGCTGCCATTTTGCCATTTCAACTTCCTAGAGTGAGAAATAAAAATCTTTAAAAGCATCATAGCATTGTTTTGTTTTGTACACGATGTCATCTTTAGTACGATTATATGACGACGCACACCTAATTATTGGAAAGTAGATCATAGTTCACTAAAAGTGAAATTTCTTTGCTCATGAGTTGAATGTGAGCATCTTAAATAGCATTAATACAATTAGAATTAAGGTGGAACTAGTAAAACTCTTCCTTATAACTGTCGATATATGTATGTATGAATGTATATGTATATATATATATATATATATATATATATATATATATATATATATATATATATATATGTATATATATATATATATATATATATATATATATATATATGTGTGTGTGTGTGTGTATATATACAATGACATTGCTTTTTGAAATTACTTTGTCATATTTTATATAAAATTTTTATTTATTTTCTATCAGGACTAAGATCTGAGATTATTTTATGTTAAACGTGTAATGCAATAATTTTTCAGGCATACATAATCTTATATATTCATTTTAAAATTTATTTTCATTTACATTTATTACTTTCTATGACATATTGTAAATCTTTTAAAATTTCAGTTCATTATGATTGGCTAAACTATTGTTGGGTTTTCTGTAATTACTTCCTCTACTAAATAAATTATTATAGATGGCACTTATCGTAAAGCTTTACAACATATTATAAGTGTATATCACTCTTTATACTTTGAACCTTACTTGCATATAGAGCTTCCAATATTACAGTGATTTTCTTTAAGGTACTTAAACATTAGAGGTAGTAAAGTGGAAAGTGAAATAGCACATTATGGATTTGAAAGTTTACAGTTGAAATTTCTAAGGATTTTATGGTATATCATAATACTTTACTTTTAAAATATAGATATACACCTATGTATATGGAGGCAACTGATATAGATGTGTGTGCACACACAAATATATATGCACATACAAATATAAATATGTATATATGTATCAAAAAATAAAAGTAGATATACAGAGCAACAGCCTGAATTACTGTGATAATAAATTCACAAGGTCAGACATCTTTAAAAAAGAAGTTAATAACTTATATGATTTATATTTTTCTTAAAAAAAATTACAACATTTATATATTTTTAAACAGAAAACTTTTCAAGTTTCTTTACAATTCTTTTAACTATATTTTCTTTTATAATAAATAGCTTCATATTACCTTAGTTTTATTAGTTATCATAAAATATACCAATACCTACGTTACCGCTATACGTTACTATATTTTATAGATTTTATAACATAAACAGTTAAATATTAATATATAATATCTAAAATGTTTAATGTGGATATATATATATATATATATATATATATAAATATAACATGACTGAATTCATACATATTAAACAAAAGCATGTAATTTACTACAGGGTTCTTCCTGAATACGTGCAAAATTTTATGGAAACTTTCTATCGAATTTATAAATTAGTTTTTTAATTTGTTTTATAAAATCTTCCACATATTATAATTTTTGTTTCTTTCAACAATTTGCATAATACTATTAGTAAGGCTATTATATTTTTTCTAATTTGCCGAATGACAAAGTCGTTATAGTCTTTGCCAGTTTATATACTGTGAGTTGAAATTTTCTAAAAATGTCCTGTTAAACACTCTAAAAACTTATGCATTTGTAAACGTGCACTAGGTGAAAAGGCTGTAAAATAACAAATCACAATAAAATATTGAAGTAATATATATGTATATATATATATATATATATATATATATATATATATATATATATATATATATATATATATATATATATATATATATATATATATATATATATATATATATATATATATATAT
>CM063504.1:175224657-175244657 GCA_032207245.1 Pardosa pseudoannulata | reverse complement strand
CGCTCAATGCATAAAAGAAAAATCTTGGTTAATACTTCAGTATATTATAAATAAAATAAAATAAAAATTAGCAAAAACTCTTAAATTAGGGTATCACATGCTTACTTTTCTTTACTTATAAACTTGTAATGACATATAACGGGAACAATTTTCTTTGGGGGTGAATCTTATAAATATTAAGTGTTACACACATGTAAAAATGTATGTACATAATTAAGAGAAAATTTTCTAGCTTCAATACTTTTTCTGGTAAAACTTCGAGGAATGAATTTCATTATTAAAACTATGTAATAATAGACAGCGATCAGTTCTAGCTGCATTAAAATAGAAATAAATATTTTGCAAGCAGATATTTAGAATATAGGTAACACATATAATTATTTAATTCGTAAATTAAAATGAAATTTAATGTATAACGAAAATAAATAAAATATTGTTTATTTATATTTTACAGCCTTTTATATTAATTTCAATCTATAATGATATTATAAAATAAATATATGATTTAATTTGTTATTATTACTCTATATAAATACGTATATATAGTTATACGTGAAAATGTGAGGGGCTATAGTTCGTATGCTTAAATGTTTCACAGGGGATCTACTTGTGTGCAGGTCCTATGGAGGGCTCCTGTTTTGGATGAGGCATCAAAACACACTTGATTACTCCCCCTTGCAAGGCAGACATAAATAGCGTTCTTTACCCTCCACTGATAATGGGGACAAAATATACCAACCTTATCTTAGCAATCGAAACTTTCCCTAGCCCTTCATAAGAAATAAGTTCAGCGCGGTTCATATGATATCCCGGCACATCTGGAATCGATACTATAAAAATTAAATACTCGATGAAATTTGTTAACAAAACAAAATTTAGCTCATTATTTTTAATGATCTCAAGCATTTGATTAATCTTCTTTACTCATCCCTTGTCAAGATACTGCACGAGGACAAAACTATTTCAGCTGTAACTTATGAGTAAATAGGAACTATGTGCCGATATGCTCATAGACTGCTATTCACGTGAATAGGAGAAAACGTATAAGCTACATCTCTTCTTCCGCTAGGATTTGACTTAACGAAGTCTTGGGGATTCGAGATGCACCATGTCCACCACTATCAGGTAAAGTGAAAAGACTTCAAACAATAAATAAAATTTCAATAAAATTGTATGTCTATCGATCGCCAGAAAAATCAATTGAAAATTATTGTGTCATAACAAAGACGAAAATCAAAAAAATTCACTAAACGAAATATCAGACTCACAAACACTATCAACAATCCAGCTATAAGAATGAAGATTTATTAACAGTGAATTTTAAAACGAGATGTAATTACAAAACCACTCATTAGTAATGCAAAACCTGCAACTGTAAAAAAAGGTGACGAAGCCATAAAAATTGGACTACAGAGCAATACAAGGCAATCATTTGGATGAGTCTTGTTTCACATTTTTCCAACATCTGTTAAATTTTCAACCTGGTAGGTGGAGACTGAAATATGCTATGTACGCTATACGCTGATAACAAGGCGGTGGTTTGATCCCGGCTTGGTTAGCCATATCATGGTATTCTATGAGTCTCATAAAATATTTGCAAGGTGTCATTTACAGTAATGATTATGCGGCCATTGTTGATCATGAGGTTCCCACGAAAAAATGTTTGTTCAATATTAGAGATGTGGTGTTCTCTGACAAATCTGGCCAAAATGGATTTTGTTTACATAAGGATTATATAACGAATCTCTCCTGAAAAACAGAGTCCCATAATTTGAATACTATTCAGTCTGTGGGGTCTACTTTGAAGATAAATGTGCCTAACTTCTATCCACCTCTTATCACCGCTGTTTGAGATTATGATTACATTGAAGAAAAAATGGACTGATTTTGATGAAATTTTGTGTATGTAATTAAGTTGATTAGACAAGGGTTTAGATTCACGATTTTATTCGACAGAAAAAGTTTTTTTGTAATAAAAATCCAGAATTGTAGGCTTATTGAGATTATTATAATTCAGCTTAAAACTCTTCAATGCCAACTTTTGGCTCCCTAGTTAAAGAACCGGACTTCAGTACGAGAAATCCCAGGATGGAATTCCCGTATAGGCGATGTGGGAATTTTAATTAATCTAATTATGATTGTGATGAATGTACGCGTGGTAGCGTCAAGTATTTTTAAAATATCTTTTCCTTACTTTTCCATCAAAACGGTCCATTCTAATTTATTTAAAACATTTTACAGTTTTTTGGATTTACGACGTTAAAGCAGGACACCGTCTACAGGGTCGTAAATTCATAATATAACTAAACTTTTCATAAAATGAACGATACATAAAAAATCTTTATACAAAATCAAAATATTACATGCAATTACTTTTATTTGAATTTTAAATGGTATATCACATTCCTTATCCCTCATTCGATTAACGAAAGCAAGTTAAAAAATAATTTACAATTAGTAAAAGTATTTTCTTACTTCTCTTTCCCTTATCTGTTGTCAAGATATCGAAAGGAAATGCATCTATTTGGGTCTATAACTTATAAATAAATATTAAGTGTCTGTTCATATACATATAAACATAGATTCATGGGATTAGGAGAAAACCCGACGGCTTCAAATCTTTTTATGGTAGGATGTAGCTTAATGAAGTGAATTATTAAAACGTAAGCGTTAATAAACATCAATTCATGCATTTTTGCCTTATAAAAGGAAATAAATTTGTGGAAACTTGTATTTAGTTTGTTTGTAACTTAGTGATAAATTTGCTTCCAGTTTTAGCTATATTTTTATTAGAGGTAGAGTTTTTAAATTAGGATAAGGAGAAATATATAGAATTTTTTTCGTCTCCAATTCCATTTAATAATTTAAAAGTATAATTATTATGTGCAGTCATACGCTTGTGCGTAATTTAAATAATTTGAACATTAAATAATTACACATTTCGATTATGATTATTGTAAATATAAACTAATGTAATTATATTTACTTATTTCATATTCTTAGGAAGATTTTTTTATACTGACATATCGAATTATTTCTATTTTATTTTTCTCTTCTAAACTGTACTTATATTTGTTTTACTGTCTTTGCTATTCTTATGTATGTATACTTCATCCTACACTTTAATTATTGTGCTTATTATATGAATTTATTATGTGTATAAGTATTATATACACTTATCAGAGGCATTATACATATTAAGTAAAACAATTTATGTGTTAAAGAACAACAATTCACTCTTACTTGACTTAATATTAAAACATGCTGTACAAGAAACTATTCCTCATGTACTTGTTATGGTTATAACATATCATGACTCATAAGTTAAATTATAATTAGTTATAAGAAAAATTTCTATTTTTTCCTCAATTAAATTCAGACGAAAAAATAATAACTATCGTATACATAACATACATGGATTCTCCCTGTTGTTTGTACATATATATATATATATATATATATATATATATATATATATATAATATATATATATATATATATATATATATATATATATATATATATATATATATATATATATATATATATATATATATATATATAATATATATATATATATATATATATATATATATATGATATTTTTATTACTTTGAAACCTTCCGGTTGCATATCTAAAAATAAATTTCTGCCGCTTAAGTTACTTCATCTAGGTGACTAGTTGTGATTGTTAATTGACTGGTGGAAACAATTATAAAAAGAGAATGTACAATGTCTTTGGGCAGTTTCTACATTTCAGTTGGTAGTATCGTTCGTATGAGAAAACATGAAAAAACTATGATTGTTTAAGGTTCCATCTGTCTTTATTTCGCTGCCCTTCACGTAGAAAATTTAGTGTAAAATAACCACTCGGAGTTTTCTTACGATATGAAGCAAAAATTTGATATTATATCTATCTATCTATCTATATCTATCTATCTATCTATCTATCTATCTATCTATCTATCTATCTATATATATATATATATATATATATATATATAAATCCATTTTTTCTTTATGCTAAAATTAAACTCATCATATACTATAATGCGTATGTATTGATAAACAATATTTCATTCATATTTGCCTCTTTAAATGGAATACAAAATGAACGAAGCTATATTTTTCAGTTCATAATATTCTTAAAGATTTCCTTTCTTCATTAATTAAAATTTAATTTAAAGATAAGTAATTTATTTGAAATAATTGGAAGTATCATATAGATGAGTTTCTATTTTATTTTTGTCTTTTAAACTAATTCGACATTTTAATTATTTTTTTATCCTGCATTTCTTATTAAATTGTTAAAGTTCAATTTATAATGCTGATAAAAATATTATTTGCAAAAAATAATGAAAAAACTCTACATTATTCTCCCTACTCAATTAAAAATATCTCTGGTGAATTGAATTTCTGATGAAAATAAATCAAGAAAAAAACATAATTTTCAGACATAAATCAGTTGTTAGAAACGTGTTTCGTGTAGTTTAAACATCTTATTTCTGAAAAAAAATACAGAAACTTTGATTTTCACAAGAGAATATTTTTTTAAATTTTTTTATATACTTATATTCATAATTTTTCTTGATGTCGACATAATATATTGGGCTTAATAGTCTTTTCCCCTGTGAAAAAAAAAATTTTAGGAACTGTAGAAATAGCGTTTTCAGTTAAATAATTATGTAATTCTAAGTTTTTTTATTTTACTGTAATATATAGAAAGTTTAAATATATACTGCTTCTAAGCAATTCAATATCGAAAGTATAACATTTTTATTTTTTGCTTTGAATAACAGACCGGGAACCTGTACTTAAGGTTATTAAATTTTATTCTTGCGCTGCTTATCTAGGAAAACAATTTACATTTTAAGTTGCATTACATTTAACGCTCACTTCAAAATTTTGATTTTCGAAAGAGTAATCAAAGATTATGTAACATTTTAATCGAAGAAAGAAAATACGTGTATGAACATAATAAATAAGTGTATATGCTTTTAACTTGTCATTACTTTTAATATGCTTTAATACTTCATATATGAACAGTTTTAAATAGTATTTATGACAGTTATATATAAATATATATATATATATAAATATATATATATATATATATATATATATATATAATATATATATATATATGCTTTTAACTTGTTATTATACTTTTAATATGTTTTAATACTTAATATATAAACAGTTTTAATAGTATTTATGACACTTATATATATAATATATATATATATATATATATATATATATATATATATATATATATATATATATATATATATATATATATATATATATATATATATATATATATTATATATATATATATATATATATATATATATATATATATATATATATATATATATATATATATATATATATACATATATATATATATATATATATATATATATATATATATATATATATATATATATATATATATATATATATATATATATATATATATATATATATATATATATATATATATATATATATATATATATATATATATATATATATATATAAATATATATATATGTGCATGCGTGATGATATTTTTATATCTTTTGGTTAAGACTCTGTGTTTCCGGTAGTTATTTTCAAGCAACCCTAAAGAAAGTTCTTGAACGTTCCCTATTAGAATTCTTCAGGTATCATATCTAAAAGTAGATATCTTACTGGAGCCTAAAACATTAAAAACAGATGTATGGTAATTGAAAACAATTTCGGAAAAGTTCATGAGTTTGACAATTGAGTTGGCAAGATAAATAAACTACCATATTTTGATTTCCGAGTGCCTGAGGCACGTAAAATATGTTCGTGGACCTAATGTCCTTCATGTTCTCGATGTCGATGACTAGGAGGATAGGAGAGGTAACCAAGATCTTGAAAGAAGAAATTTTATTGAGTCCACAGTTAGAGCTAGGCTGATTCAATCGTCACATAATTTTAATATCCAACTCGGTTAGACCAATGTGTTGAGCCAGTGAGAAAGGGATACGGAGAACGAGATGTTAAGACAATATCCCAACCCACAGATGTTTCACGTACGATACTTATAAGAAAAAACTGAATTGACTAAATTATGACCTGGCACTTTGCATTTACAACATGCTTACAGTTATTTAGAAATAGAATGAGAATTTCGCCAAATCATAGATAAGGTATGTCTAAGATAGAGAAAGTTTAAAAAGTTATTACCCAAAGTAATTGGAATTATATTCGATTTTTTCGGTTAAAATATCATTATACACACACGCACACAAGCACACACCCCACATATATGTATGTGTGTACATGTGTGTGTGTGTGTAAGTATATACGATGGTTGGAACTTCAATAGTGGCAACAATGATGTAATAACCCTACGCCACCAAATCAAAGAATACCGCTTGTACCACACGAGAGTTACTTACCTACCATACCTCTCAGCAAAAAGACTCGCAATTGCTACATTAAGCGCATGTGCTGTGACGCGAAGAACTGATTTTTGTATTCGCTTGAGCTCTAAAGTAAGTGTTGTCAGGATGCTTTAAAAAAACAATGAAGATATAAAATTTAAATGTCGTACAGCAATACAATATTATCTAGGGATTCAAGATTCTTGACGTGAATCTGAATTGCTTTACACAACAATCGCAAGATGGGTAAAAGCCTTTGAAGAAGGTCGCAAAAATGTGCAGACATGCATTTGCCAGGTCATCCTAGTCTCAGCGAAGCAGAAATGTATGCTCTTGCAGTACTAATGGACAGTGATCGATGCCATTTGATGGGCTTTAGCATCCACCATGCTCCTCAGTCTAAGCCCTTGTGACTTTGACTTTATTTCTAAGAGGAAGAAACTATTTCATGGCATTCGCTTCGGAACTGTTCAAGAGATTCTTGCGGAAGTAGACGGGTCCATTCGAACTATCAACCGAACACGTGCTGCTACAGGTGTTCTGCTACTTCTACATCGTTGAAAATGGGTTATATACAATGCTGGCGACTATACTGAATGACTAAAAACATGGTGACATGAATTAATGTTGTATTCCATGTATATAAAAGGCTGCCACTAATAAAATTTCTACCCTCGTAAATATATGTATGTATTCAAGTTAAGAAACTTAATATCATTTGCACAATATAAACAATAAAACATTTACTTTATTTTCTCTAGCACACACTGATTTTGACCTAAGACCTGTAAAAATAAAACGATCTTATTTTTCAGTACTGAAATTTAAATACTGTTGAAAAGCAAACTGAAAGTTGGAATTTCGTAATGGGATCATATCACAGCTCTTTTGAATCATTTTTTAGAGTAGCCAACGATTGCATAAAACTTAAGTTTCCACTTAAAAATCTAAAACTTGAGTCCCAAGTTTACAGTTTTAAAGCGATTGTTATCTCTCTTTACAGTCTTCAGTTGAATGAATGTGAAACAAATACCGTTTTTATATCTAACTGAAAAAGCATTAAAAGATGTAACAAATTTCGTTTCCCAAGAGACAAACAAATTTGTATCTGTATTTTTTGTTAAGATAATTGGTCTTGAACACTAAGATAAAATATGTTGTCAGTAAAAATTTAGAATGCATTCACTTTTTACGTGACGAAAAAACTAGAATTTTTCTATTAAGTGTATATTTTATTGCTATTAGTTGCATTATCCTTTCAAACTCCTGAAATAAAAGTCATCTATTTTGAGTAAATTAAATATCAAATGTGTATTATTAAAATTCCAAGATAACTTTGACATCGTCTCTGGGAATGTTCTTCAAGTTTGAAACTAAATGAATATGAATATTATGTATAAAAATATATACAATGAATGTAAATATATAAAGCATTATATCATTTGTGTATTCATTCAGTCCTTTGGGTTTGAATGGAAAAAATTGAACTAGGAGCGCTATTAGGAGAAAATACATTTAAATTATTATAATTTTTCTTTTTGTTCAATTTTAAACTCATCTTAAAGGAGAGCAAAAATTAGGTTAAAGTAGCACTTGTATGATGAAAAGTCTACTTTGGTTTTTCGTCAATAAAAATGTACATAATTTTTTTTTGAAATTACATTCCCTTTTCTTTATCATAAGTTTTCCCAAGAGGAGGTAATTAAATGACATCAATTTTAATGATCTTCTTGTACATAAATATCGGAGAGCTTGTGATAAGGCTAAAAGTGACATCAAGGAATATCAATTTAAAATAATTAACATGTGCTTGTTGGATTTCTTACAATATATGAACAATAGTACATAGGCCAAGTATATTTTGTATACATGTGTGTGTGTGTTTAGAAATATGAAGATTTAATGATGTATTTGTATAAATTGTAGTAGCGTAACATTATTTCATAAATTAGATATTTTAAAGCTTTTTGGTTAATCATATGGTTGCCTTATTTAACAAGAATTTTTTATAGTAACTATATAAAAATTACTGCAAAAAATATGCATTATTTATACAAAATTTACAGGAGAATATATGTAAAATCTTCAGTAATAGATACACAGTCATGAAAATAGATCTTTTAGAGGAGCTGATGTTAATGTCGATAATTATGAAGAATTCGATCTTTTATTGTATAAAGTCACAAACAGAACACATTGCTAAGTGCTTTCTTTTTCTTTCAGTGGTATCATCACAGCCCGAATTTTTAGAAGTGATTCCAAATGTAACAGTAGCCATTGGGAGAGATGCAATTTTACGATGTGCTGTGGATAATTTGGAGAATTATAAGGTAAAATTTTATTCAATATCATAATCTACTAATGCATTTTATTGTATTTATTTGAAATTCCATTTACCTTCTTATTGATTGCCCTAATATATTATTGTTTCTAATCTCTATTAAAATAATATGACATCGCTTATATTTCTCATCAAACTTTTGTATATCGGAGCCAAAACTCACCAAAAATTGCATACATATAGTTCTTCCCCACATGTATTATCGTTAAAAGTCCCTTTTCTTGATTTTAAAATTTCATATTTAGTAACGAATGATAAAATTTAAGTTTAGGTACCCGGACAGTGAGGGGATCTACATTAGTTATATAAGTTGTTTCTAAAGAAGATATACTATGTCATCTACAATTTCATCTCTATCTTTATGTTATTTCAATTTCTGCATAAATATTGCATACGGTGTGGGTTTAAAAATATGTAACTTTTTTTGCATAAAAATTGTCTTATTTATTTTACGTCATTTAAAGTTTTGCTTTCACCATTAAATTATTCTGTTAGTGGAAATGAACAGTCTCCAATGATACTTCCAGTTCCGGAGAACCTTCTGGGATGCATTGTTTTTGGTATTGTGAACAAGTTTTTTGTCGCAATCACCTGAATGTTTTCAATGATATGTAATGACATTTCTTCTAGATATTTATAATGTTGGTCTTTACCTAACATATTTCTTGATCTATGTTAACCTATGAAAAATATTAAATCCATTCTCATTTTCTTGTATTTTAATTCTCTAAAACCTTTTACCACGTGCCAGAATAGGAAATTTTCTGTGATGCTATTATGTTCTTACTTGCGACATCATAATTACTCACAAGTAATTTAAAATGAAATATATATTTTTCTCGATGTTTTTAAGAGGAAAAAGATAGTATACTACAGGTTTTGATGTTGTATCATGTTGTATAAGCTTTTTAAAGAATTCTTAAAATGCGAGTCAGGCAGTATGAATTTTATCTTTGCCATTTTCATTTTTGACATTTTTTGGAACATTGATGGACAGAAATCCAATATGATTGATACAGACCCAACTTAGGTTTTCGAAACAAAAAAGGTGTCTGTTAGGACTTTATTCAGAGAGTGGGGTGCAAATGAGCAGAAGTCTAACGGTTTCGAAGTCGCTAAGATAAATGAGCAACAACTGAGACAGGGTATAGTCATTCAAGTCGAATTTCTAATTTAGTTTTTATTTGCTGAGAGGAGTGTCCTTCCATGCATGTTTATATTTGATGGTACACATATTTTTTTACCATCTTGTTACGTGATGAAAGTTCATAGTGAAAAATTTTTCTCTAATCTAAATAGCACAACCAATATTACTTACAACAACTAACGCTCTGTACTTATAAAAGCATATTATGTTATTTAACTTAGTGACATTAGAAGATTCGATCCCCCCTCCTTACTCTTGGCTAAGCAGTTGAAATGACACTATAAAGATTTTGCCACGTTTGTAGCAAACTTTTACACACACACGTTGTTCTTCAAGTTCTCTTACAGTGATTCTTCATTTGTAAAAACCTACAGCTAGAAGGGGGAACTACAGTTGATCTACGAAAAATTATTCCTTTTATCATTGAATGGAATATATCAAAATGTTTTGTTTGGGCTAATTCCTTTTATTTCATGTAAATGTCAAGTACAATTCCATGTAATCTATGCATACATTTTGTTACAACATACTTATGTTAACTTACACCCTCGATTGCTTATTTAATTTGTGGATTTATTAGAAGTTTTCTTTTTACTCTACAGCTGAGTTGGGCGAAATTATTCCGACGAAAAGTTTTAGAACTTGCTCACTTGTAGACTGTAGATTGACGATTGGCGGTCATAGTGAAAGTTACGAATGGCAATTTCTTGCTTAACCTATCTCTTGCTTTGCTCAATAGTCGTCACTCTCCCCCTATGCTGGCTGAAACCATATTTTAGAAGTTCGGTCACTTTTTAAATCCCCTTGCACTTTTACTATCTGTGAACGTCTATTTATTATAAACTTTTACGTGTAAACGACAAATTCTTGCAGTCAATTTTTTTAAATTAAAAAGGAATAAAAGCAATTTTAATTAAAATAATTCATTTAAAAGTGTATTCAGTGTATTTATAGAGTATTAAAAATATTTATTTTTAAAATTATGTGACAGATGTTGCAAAATTAATTTTTACGAATATTCACATGAGGAATAATATTCTTTGTGCAGCGTATTATATGCGAATCCCCTGAAAATGATATTTAAGGCATTCACAAAACACAAAAGGTGGAAAGTTACGTTGAGGTGATATATATATATATATATATATATATATATATATATATATATATATATATATATATATATATATATATATATATGTGTGTGTGTGTGTGTGTGTGTGTGTGTAATTTAGGTGAAAATGTATGATACCACTTTATTATTAATAAATTAATAGCATAGTTATTATTATTAATATTATTATCATCTATAAATTAATAAATGAACCGTAAAATTTATAATTGTTCATAAAAACAATAGTAACAATATTATTTAATAACAAAATAATTTTAAGTTTACTATAAGGAAAATTATTTTTTTAAATTGTTTATATCGTTGTTGTTGTTGTTGCCTTATGCCACTTGGTCAAACCAAGCACGATTGAGTCGGAGGCTACAAATTTTAAGGCAATGGGTTGCGCCTTTCGTTTTAACGAGGTCCTCAAGGGTGAAAGTACGACTTTTTTCAAGTGGGATCTCACAATTTTGAAGCAGGGACCTAACAGAAGACCCATAGACTTGCCACCTTTAGAGGTATTGATTGAGAAAATGGAGAACATTGTGACCACGAACACATTTTACGTGCCCCGATAATCTTTAATCCGGTTTTTTTAAAGATCGGCCAAAAAATCATCAAATTTTTATTGTAAAAAAACAATTTAGAACGTTGTCTAGCGAAACAAATTACAAAATTACAAAAATAATCAAAATTTATATTGCAGTTTTCGACTTTGATAACATTGAAGAAAATAGTCTAATATTGTAATATTACAAGCAGATCGACTTTATCTTTCTTTTGAAATTCCCATTTCAGAATAAACATTATTACTAGTAAAAATACTTATTTATATTTTTCAAACATTTATAATAGCAATACTAGAGTTTATATAATTAATCAAAATTTTCTTTTGTGTGATATATTTTGAAACAAGGTGCAGCACATACCCCAACTTTGTAACTATTACACATGTAATGACTCTCTTTTCTTTTCCTTTTTCCTTTGCTATCTCTTTTAGTACAACACAACGCAATATCTACAAAAGTGCAACGTCGTCTCAATTATCACGAGTATGCACAGTTTAGCCAGTTTAAAAGCTCGGGTTAACTCAAGCGTGCAAGTTAAGGGGTTAAAAAAGACGACTGATCTTAGGCCGGCTCTGGTTTTGAACTCAGTTACGATATCGTTGCATTTGCCGACTGAATATTTATATCGTATATTTTGTAACAGGTCATGGTTTCGGCACTCTGCTCTAACCTAATGTATAGGAAAAATGTCAAGCAAGGTTTTAGCAAGTAATCGCAAAAATGTAAAGGATATATATATATATATATATATATATATATATATATATATATATATATATATATATATATATATATATATATATATATATATATATATATATATATATATATATATATATATAATTATGTTTTACCTAATTCGAAATTAGTTTTGAATGTATTAATACGAGCATTTTTAAAGTAGAATGATGAATACAAATTGGAGAAACTCGAATATTAGGATAAACAAGTAAATTAATCTTTCCCTACATGATTCTAACTTGTATTATGTTTAGAAAGATTCCACTAATCAGACTGAACTTATTATATATCTCCCTACATTTTAGCTAAATATTCATAAAATTTAGCCTAAGAAACTCTTTTCAATAATGATATTTAATATTAATAATAGCATTAGAATTAAAAGATACATATATTTTATAGTATATTCAAAATCTTTGGTAAAATATTAAAATAAATATAGGAAGTGGATAAGGGCAAAATATTGAAATAAATGTTTCTACAATTCTAATAGAAATGTAGAAAGAAATTTAAAAAATTATATTTTTGAAAATTGAATTTTGATTAGGTATGTAGTTTAAAACAGTTTTCTATGGGAAAAGATACCTTTATTTCAAAGTAAAAAAATGCAATATGGTAAAATCCAGAATTTTAGGGCAGGCAATTCGAGTTTATCAAGTTCCTCCCTCAGTTTCGTTACTTCCCTAACTCCTACTTGAGACAAATATATAAAAATTAATAACATCAAATTCTTTCTTCTAATGTCAACAACATATAGAAGCATTGACAGCTATTTCGAAAACAAAATACAAGTTCTATGTATTGTGTTTGTGTGTTTATAGGCGATTCTTTGAAATAGTTTTCAGCTAAATTCTATTTAGTTCAGGTACTTCGTATTTCTAGACAGGGAGAACTTTATTTTAAATGCGGAAATGATTCTATAGATTCTTTTTTCAATTTTATATACCGAAATGGATTTCAGAGTACAGGTACTGGCGAGGGAAATATTGATTTCAAAAGTTATATTTCAAAAATTGATATATTTAAATCAAATGATTAAGAAATTCCTTCAATTTATTAAGAAAATACTAAGAATATACGATATGAAATCTAAGTATTTAAATAATGAATGGAGAAATGTGATTACAAAATGAATCGTTTAAAAAAATGCTATATTAAACTATAAAATAGGAGAAAATATCAAATTTTATAAAGCAATCATTTTTATTCTTTAAAAATTGAAAACTCTTATGTCATTCAGTAGAAAGAATCTTTGATTCCAAATGTTCCATGTGAATAAATATCTACTCGAAGTATATTCTATTGAAAAACCAATTATGTACTGCTTAGTAACTGTACTATAACAATCAAATTTACCTATAAATGTTAATTGATGAATACATACATCTCAGCACTACGCCATACGACTACGCGAACAACATCTACCTTACAGTGCTATCGTATTTCCTGCCTTTTGCAGCACATTAATTTGGCGATGAGAAAATCTTGGTTTCCGTATTAAATCTTACATTATTTTCTTTAAATTTTCTTATATGGGATGACATTTAAAATTCAATTGTCTAAGCAGAAGATGATTTACAAGGCATTCAAGATTACTTACATATATACAGTGCAAATAATACATTGCTTGATTTCATGTATCAAACGATATATGGGTTTACACAACAGTCAAGAAACTTTCGTAGAAACAAAGCACATGTATAAATGAATAGTTCATTAATTTAACTAAGCTAATTTCTTTTCTGAAGTAATTTAATAAGTAATGTATAATGAATTTAATAATAAGTAATCTATAAGTAATTTATATGCATACATGCATTCTGACAAATGCAAACAAAACACATGCATTAATGAATAGTTCATTAATTTAAGCTAATTTCTTTTCTGAAGTAATTTAATAAGTAATGTATAGTCAATTTAATAATGAGTAATATATAAGTAATTTATATGCATACATGCATTCTGTGACGTAGGGGAATGATTATATGTAATACTGACGCCTTGAAGTGCTTTTCCAATAATTTACTGCGAGTTATATTTCGGAAGGACATTGCGTAATAACAGGCATATAATATATAAGATGCGACAGTTACCCTTTACACAGTGTTAGCCGAAAACTGCGACTGAATGTTTAGAAACTTGATTGTTTCACCATAAGATATTAAATAGAATAGATGATAGCAAACCCAGAAAATACCTTTCGGAGTAAATCTATCCCCATTTCTACCTGAGACATGAAGACCCGTGGTCTACATTTTCACTATATGAGAGCTAATCGTACCGTGCAGTACTGCTTTAAGCAGATTTCAAATGGTTACTGTAACAGAGAGTTACAGTTCTACAACGAAAGTGATGAGAGTGAACCTCCTTCGACCCCATTGGTGAAGAGGGGTTGCTAACCGAGGTGTAGCCATCTTTGGCCCCGGCAGTGCTGTACAACAAACCTTTTCTGGAGATCTGCAAGCCCTGTCAGAGATATAGTAAGGAAGAATGAGTGTGGAGCTTAATTTCTTCTACACCAATTCGAACACCACTTTCTTTTCAGACCAAGATGTCATGTTTGGCATATCTTCGACCGAATGTGGTCCCTTAGACATGGTCTAATTAGCATTTTTATTTCCTATTTACACGTTTATTTATATAGAAAATAATCAAAATTCAGAAGGAGGGATTAGTTTTTTTTTTCAATTTTATATATTCTCAAGAGTACTCCACTTATAAGTGCGGCAGACCTAGACGATCAGTCGGTCTTCGTATTCACACTTATCAACCTACACGTCAAAAGAATTAAAAAATCTTTGAGTACAAAAACAGTAACTGAAAACTCCAGTATCGAAAATCGACTTAAACGTTCAGCTATGTTTCAGCCAATTTTCAAACATAATTTCATGCATTTAAACTCTGAAATCCTTAATTTGTATCACATATATGTTATTTAATATTTTCTACCCACCAATCCCAATATTATTCGACCATGCTATTTATATACACCTCTAGATTCATCGTTTTCCTACTTTCTTAAAAGGAATATACAAAATAGGATGAAAGTTTATAGAATGTTTCTAAAATGTCACTGGTACGGAAGGTGAAAAGCTTAGTTCACAGACAAATTAACCCGTTTAATTTCCATGCGATGAAATCGAGTAGTTTATTTTGAGATCTATAGAACAATTCTCCGGAAACTTGCAGGGGTGAAATGAATTCACCTGCTTTCTTTGTATTTCCTTCTAAATCTGAAGCAGCTGCTTAACGTTTCCTAAAGTTCTTATTTGATTTTGGTATATCTTGACTATCGGCATTAAAACAAAATGCCATTTAATTATTTATAATATATATGGCTTAAAATATTGAGACAATAACCTATTCTTTAAAACACGCTGTGTTAACTGTCTATCACTAATATAATACACATACATAAGGAAAGTGTATACATATGTAATATATCAAAATTAAATAACTTTAATATTTCCTTAAAAACCTCCTCTCTCCCATTCTAATTAATTAAAATCTTTTTATCTTCCTTTAAATGTCTTAATCAGAGGAGCTATCTCGACTCAAAATTCTTTCGATCCATTTCCCAAAGCTTTATATCCTATACATGTAAATTTTCTGTCTATTCAACTCGTTACCCAGCTGTCGCCGGCCAATGGTTTTTCCTGATCTTACACTTAAATTCGTTGAGTAAGTTGGAAAATTCTTTCTGCCTTCCCTCTTGGGTGCACCTCTGATCAATCTGAGTGATTTTTGTACCTTTCTCGTGTCTGTCGTTGCCTAATGAAGATGTCCGTTTTACCAGGTCTGGAATAAAGTTTTAATTCGACTTGTGCCGCTCTCTTCAATGGCGGCCAACTTCATTTTTATTACATCTAGCTGTTTAGATTTATCCTTGCTCAGTAGCCTGGGTAAGTAAAAGTAATAGGGGCTACGTAATTATTGTGACTAGAGGAAATAATTATTGCATATATAAAAATTATTGTAACTAAAATATCTATTTAAAATATTTCTTAACCCCTCCCCATTCTTTCATACCTAATTTCTCAGCCGTATAATGTCTTATTTAAAAAAGTGTTCACCAATTAAAATGTTTTTACCAGTCTTCCAAAACTTATGTTATAATAAATGCTAACTTTGTGTCCACTGGCCACATCTTTGAGCTTAAATAAATGATATAAGTTAGTTTCTGTCTGTTAATAAAGCTGAGTATGCTGTTGGTCTAATGGGAAAGAATCTGCGTGATCACTCGCTGTTTCTGTAGTAGAAGTGTGTTTTTGTCACCATTTGATGATATGCTGCTTTTATGTAAAGGCGTATATTTTTTTAGTCTAATATAAAGTTAAACTTCCGTCATGGACTTAGTTGTCACTTTTATGGAGCACCTGCAATTTATTTAGGTATTCTCATAGTCCAGCATGTCTGAGGAACTCAAAATATCAGGGACTGCGCGACTGCAATAATGGAACTCTCATGTTACACACGCACACACATATATATGCATGTATCCACATATATATATATATATATATACATACACATACACACACACACACATATATATATATATATATATATATATATATATATATTATATATATATATATATATATATATATATATATATATATATATATATATATATATATATATTATATATATATATATATATATATATATATATATATATATATATATATATATATTATAAAAGAATGAAGATAGTCAGTTGTTTCGTATCTGAAAGAGAGCATTACCAATGAGGTCAAACTCAGGGGGTGTCGTCGAAGCAGACTGGGCGAATATTTAGAAAACCATTGTGTAAAATAAACCATGCGTCGAATAAATCTTACAGAATAAAGAACGAAAACATTTGATCTATACAATTGTTGATCTCTAGCAGGAAAAAATCACATAACGAAAAGTTAAGCAAAAGTGAAATGAATGTGAGAGATGACAGAAAATATGTGAATCATTTCCAAATTTTAGCAAATTGGAGAGTACTAGTAATTTTATCAGACACCAAAGAACACTTTAGTAAAATCTAGAAGAATTGCTGAAGTGAAGAAATGATTAGGTGCGGTTTCTACTTAAGATGTTGATTTCCAGTGTACTTGCTGGCTGCTTTTTGACGCAAAGAAAGTTAATTTTTCAACTATGTTATGATAAATCATATATTTTCTTTTATTTTATGCTTAAAAGAAATGTCCCTTCCATGTGTTTTTATATCTTTTAGAGGATATTACTCTTAATTAAATAAACCATCAAAAGCTAAAATGGTTTACAAGTCCATCACGAAATAAAGAATCATATGGAATATTGCAAATGCTTTTCTAAAATTTATGTGACGAAAGCAACTAATGCGTTTTTACCTTTATTTTGAAAACTTTTAGCATCAATTTGATAGTTGCTGATAGATGGACTAAAAGTACAGAGCTGCTCTTTGTAACCTTAGCTCGCGGGTTTAAAACCCACTGCTGGCATAGATGTTCGTAGCCGGTTGGATTTTTTAATCAGTAGGGCCCTTGTCTTATAAAAACTAGTAAACATAACAGTAAATCGAAACACTCCAAATTAAAGCATTAATTTGATAGTTGCAGTTGTTGTTGTACCATGCCACTTGGTCAAACCAAGCTCGATATGAGAGGGAGGCTACTCGATTTAAGGCCAGGGGATGCTCCTTTCATTTCAACCAGCACGCCAAGTATGAAAGTTCGACTTATGCTCGAGTGGGACCTAATAATTTTGAAGCAGAATTTCCATAGACTTGGACTGCCACCCCAAGAGGTATTGATTGAGAACAGGGGGGACATTGCAACCACGAATATATTTTACGTACCCCAGTCACTAAAGGTTACTGGGGCACGTAAAACATTTTAGACCGACTGGGGTTTCAAACCAGCAACTTCTCATTTACGGGATCGTTGCCTTTGCCAACTTTGCCGCGACTCGTTGATACTTATTTTTATGATAAGGTTTTGACAGGTACTAGTAACTAGTCGTGGATAAGTATGAGTAAAAATTCTTTAAAAAGCCACGATTAGTATATACTCATGTATAAAGAAATGAAAAAGATTAAACTTCTAAGAATACCAAATTGTTCTCGAACAAAACATCTACTAAGAAAATAAAATTTTGCGTTCTTCATGAATATCACACGTTTATAAATACCACCATTTAGGAAGAAAACATCTTAACAAAAATGCTGCATTTGGAAATTGTTTTGAAATTGCAGTTATTCAGGAACATTTTCATGAGTTATTATACTATTATTTTCATTCCAAGTTATACAAGGAAAAGTTATATTCAAGCCATGTATTTTTCTGCAACTTTAAAAGAAAACGTCTCTCCTAGACATTTTATTCGCCCTGACTGGGATATTATTCATAGTTAAACAAACATTTATAAAACCGTTACATATTAAACAGGATATATCTTGAAAAGGGCTATAATTTCTAAACGGAATACAGATTTATGTATCACAAGAAATTTTGCAAATTTTCGATTGTAAAATGTATCTCACGTGGACAACTATTTTGTTTTTTCTTCAAATCTGAAAACTTTTAGATAAGAAATTGAAAAAGGATAGTATCCATAAAAGCATGAAAAGATATTTTTTCATCTCCTTCTATATTTTTTTTCTTCTTTCTTCTCGTTTGCGTTTTACTCCTTCCCCGTGTATTTTTTCCCTCAAACTTTTTCATTTCTCCCTCGTGCATAATAAGATTTGAAATTGGTCATATTGGACCTGTTTTGGTTTTGCAACAGATTTTCAAAAATGCTTTATTCAAAACCTGGAAAACTGATATGCAAAGACTTTCAAAAAACCATGTTTGCAGAAAATACGTTTTGTTTTCCTTCTTTTGTTTGTCCCCGAATTCATTTTAATATATGATATTATTTTAGAACATATGAAAACGATATAAGAATTTTTGGAGAATAATTTATTTTTCAGATATTATTCCAAAGCTTGCAAAAGAAGCATTTTTCTTTTGTTTGTACGTCTTGTTACGTTTATTCTATTTTCTAATGCATATATATTAGATATACGTGAATTGTTCTTTTCTTCTAAGATTTCAGCTAAAAATATAATTATATCGCATTGTCACGTAAACATAATCCGATACGACATCGTACTATTATGTTTAATGCAATTTGTTGTTAAAATATCGACATACTATTTGTTCGAAATAAAAAAAAATATATATATATATATATATATATATATATATATATATATATATATATATATATATATATATTTATATTTATTTATATATATATATATATATATATTCTATAATATATATATATAATATATATATATATATATATATATTTATTACATTACTCTCAATCTATACTAATAGCATACAATTCTGCTTCTCCTCGTTTAAGAGATTTCATAGTATAAAATATTGTTCTACATTTTTTCAGTCAAAAGAACTCTTTGTATAGATAGATATAATTTATTTCTATTCGAATTAAGTGACATTTACTTAACACTTATAATACATATTCTGAATGCTACTAAATAAGTGGCATGGCATTGATTCAATATTGATAAGATATAGTTTCTGAAAGTTAATAAACGATAGTTACATTCATTTGGTATAATTAATTTCCAAGTGTAATTATATAAAATTATCACATAAATATACTCTGATAATACAAC
>CM063504.1:175214657-175219657 GCA_032207245.1 Pardosa pseudoannulata | reverse complement strand
TTTGGTGCAAGATAATTCTCCGCCAAAAAACAAACCATTTTTTTTTGCCTGCCTCATAGTTTACTTTACATTTCTGAAAAATTATAAATTTTACTGATCCCATCATGTGACGAGCTATATGCTAGTTTTAAATAATAATTTTATATTTATAATCGTTTACTAAAATTTATAAGTATATAAAACACCTGATTGGTAGGTGACTTTCGGGACAGTCACTGAATCGACAAATTAGGGACATTTTATTGTTTTTGAAAATAAGAAGAATCAAAGAAGGATACCAGATTTAATATTCATATATATTAGCATATAGCTCGTTATTTGTCATTTATCCTTGGTCTTACGAACCCCAGAAACTTACAACGAGAATACTGTTCTGAAACATCAATTTTTATATTCATTTATATTCCCTGTATTTGTCTAAAACTGTGTAACTTCATGTTATAGCTTGTCTTTAATATTGAAATCTCAATACTATTGGTCCAATTAATATGGGGATTTATTTGACTAAATTATTTTTCTTTACCTGCTGTTGCGTAAAATTTAATAGATTTAAATTTATGTTTGTACGTTAAATTAAACACACACAGATATATATATATATATATATATATATATATATATATATATATATATATATATATATATATATATATATATATATATATATATATATGTATGTATGTATGTATGTTTGTATGTATGTGTGTGTGTAATCCTTAAATTATAAAACTACTGGATAAGGAAAAAGTTAAAGAGCCAGCAGTAATAAAAATTCAGTCAGCCGACATTGAAGAGAACTGTACAAGTCAAATTAAAACTTGATTTCAGAGCTGCTAAAGTGGATATCTTTACTGCACAACAACAGACAAAGGACAAACACAAAAATTCCTCTGCTCGAACAGAGGTGCACCAAAGAGCAAAGGCAGAAAGAAGTTTACTCACTTACTCAGCGAATTTAAGTGCAAGATCAGAAAAAGGATGAGCTATTTGTCGGCGACAGCTGGTAAACGTGTTGAATAGACAGAAAATTTACATCTTTAGGAGAGAAAGATTTGGGAATAATTTTAAATCGAAGACACTCCTTTGATTAAGGCATTTAGATGCTGGGAAAAAGATTTTAAAGAATTAGAATGGGAGAGAGGAGGTTTTTAAGGAAATATTAAAGTTGAGTAATTTTGATATATTACATATATATACACGCATTCTGTCTTTTTCATTATAATTCTATATAAAAGTTTTGATAATGGCCTTATTTGGATTTATTTAAATGGACGACCTGTTGTATTATCCTTCATTTTTCTGGTTAGAGAACACTAAAAAATTCATGGGACTGCAAACTGAGCAACACAAACTTTTTAGCCATTTTCAGGCAGCTATTGAAAATATAGGAAGTATAAATAATAACACGTAATTCAAAACGAAATTTGGATACAACCACACAAATATTCACGCCTGCATAATCTCTCTAAAGATAATATTTAACTAGTGTACCTCAAAAGTTTCCATAAAAATAAATAATGCAGTCTAAACAAAGACTTTGCAAAAGACTAGTATCGCTAGAATAAGCAGAAACGGTAATTTCATACAACGCCGTCAGGTTTGTTCCAACGTTATATAACGAATTTACACAATGTTAGCATTTCGAGCATAAGGAGTGTGTATTAAAATCTTATTTATACCTTAAGGCTTAATGCATGGGATTCATTGTCAACGAAAAATGCAAATAGGTATTATTCAGTCCTGAAATTTTGAATATTTTAGACTGTATAATTTTAATATAATTCGTGCGTGCAAAATCATACATTGTCTAGTCTACGTAATAAACATTCGATTAACTGTATATCCTGTTTGTAAGGTTACGACTTACGTAAAATTTCATTGTCTGATATATATTTCTTTAAATAATCAGAATAACATTTCTCATACTTAATAAATATCTTCAGCAAGTGATTCGATTAATTTTCTAGAATACTGTTTATACATAGAAACAAGATTTTGCAGTAGTTGATGCCATTTGAAATAATAGTAATCATATTGTATTGTATCATGACAAAACAATGATAGATATTCAACAGATGATTATTTATGTCTCATGAAATAACTAGGTATGAGGCATAATTCAGTGATTGGTAATTCTAATAAAGAAGAATAACAGATTGTTTGTTACTATATATTATAAAGTGTAGTAAATCGAAGTTAATAACATCTTAATTATATTGCATTCCGATTAATCTTTTAACTGCAATAAAAATTTGAATTGATAAACATTTAAACATTTTAATACCTATATTATATGTATTTATACATTTAATACATTATGATTTTAATATAATTCGGGATTTCAAAATCATACTTGTTAGCCCTCGTGTTGCAAAAAAGTAGACCGTAGTGCTCCCAACCAACCAACCAACCAAAATCATACTTGTCTAGTCTACGTAATATCCAGTCAATTAACTGTATATCCTTTTTGTAATGTTACGACTTATGTAAGATTTCATTGACTGAAAGACATTTCTTTAAATAGGCAGAATAAAATTTCTCATATGTAATAAATATGTTCAGCAAGTGATGCTCGATTTATTTCCTAGTATACTGCTCACACATAAAAAGAAGATTTTGCAGTAGTCGGTGCCATTTGAACTTCTAGTAATCATATCATATTGTATTGTATCAGGACAAAGTAATGATATATATTCTCTCATTGATGATTTGTATCTCATGAAATAACTAGGTTATGAGGCATAATTCACTGATTAGTAATTCTAATAAAGAAGTATAAACTGGAAACAGATTAGTAGGAAATATATATTATTAAGTGTCTGTCAGTAAATCGAAGTAAATAACACCTTAATTTTATTGCACTCCGATTAATAATTTTACTGGAATTAAAATTAATTGAATCGATAAACAATTTAATATATGTGATATATGATTTTTATACATTTAATACATATAGTTATGATTTTAGTATAATTCATAAGTGCAAAATCATGCATCGTCTAGTCTACGTAATATCCATTCGGTTAACTGTATATGATGTATGTAATGTTACGACTTATGTAAGATTTCACTGGCTGAAATACATTTCTTTAAATGGGCAGAATAACATTTCTCATATGTAATAAATATGTTCAGCAAGTAATTTCCTAGCATACTGCGTATACATAGAAACAAGATTTTGCATTAGTCGATGTCATTTGAACTTATAGTAATCATATCGTATTTTATCATGACAAAACAATGATATATATTCACCAGATGATCCTTTGTATCTCATGAAATAACTAAGTTATGAGGCATAATTCAGTGAGTAGTAATTGTAATAAAGAAGAACAAACTCGAAACAGAAATTTTTGAAATATATATTATAAAGTGTCTGTCAGTAAATAGAAGTTAATAACACCTTAATTATATTGATTTCCGATTAATCTTTTTACTGCAATTAAAATTAATTGAATTTATAAACAATTTAATACATATATTTATAATTTTAATATAATTCGTGAGTGCAAAATCATACATGGTCTAGTCTACGTTATAACCATTCGATTAACTATCTACCCTGTTTGTAATGTTACTACTTATGTAAGGTTTCATTGGCTGATATACATTTCTTTAAATAATCCAGAATAACGTTTATCATATTTAACAAATATGCTCAGAAAGTGATGTTCAGTTAATTTTCTAACATGCTGCGTATACATAGAAACAAGGTTTTGCAGTAGTCGATGCCATTTGAACTTAAAGTAATCATATTATATTGTACTGTATCATGACAAAACAATAATATGTATTCACTCATTGATTATTTTCATCTCATGAAATAACTAGGTTACAAAGCATAATTCAGTGATTCGTAATTGTAGTAAAGAAGAACAAACTGGAAACAGAAATTTTTGAAATATATGTTATAAAGTGTCTGTCAGTAAATCGAAGTTTTTAACGCCTTAATTATATAGCACTCCAATTAATCTTTTCACTGCAATTAAAATGAATTGAATTGATAAGCAATTTAATAAATATAGTATATGAATTTATACTTTTACTATACATATTTATGAATTTAATAAATTTGTACTTGCAAAATCATACATGGTCTAGTCTACTTAATAACCATTCGATTAACATTATATCATGTTTGTAATGTTATGACTTACGGAAGATTTCATTTTTCTGACATACACTTCTTAAAATGGGAAGAATAACATTTCTCATATGTAATAAATATGTTCAGCAAGTGATGCTCGATTACTTTCCTAGCATACTGAGTATACATAGAAACAATATTTTGCAATAGTCGATGTCATTTGAACTTATTGTAATCATATCATATTGTATTGTATCATGACAAGCAATAATTTATATATTCACTCACTGATCATTTACATTTCATGAAATAACTAGCTTATGAGGCATAATACAGTGATTAGTAATTGTAATAAAAAGAACAAACTCGAAACGGAAATTTTTTAAATATATATTATAAAGCATCTGTCAGTAAATCGAAGTTAATGACACCTCAATTATAATAATCTCCGATTAATCTTTTTTACTGCAATTAAAATTAATTGAATTGTTAAGCAATTTAATGCATACAATATATGTATTTATACATTTAATACATATATCTATGATTTTAATATAATTCGTGAGTGCAAAATCATACAGTGTCTAGTCTACGTAATATCCATTCGATTAACTGTATATCCTGTTTGTAATTTTAAGACTTTATGTAAGATTTCATTGGCTGAAATACAGTTCTTTAAATGGGCGTAGTAACATTTATCATATGTAATAAATATGTTCAGCAAGTGATGTTCGATTAATATCCTAGCCTACTGCTTATACATAGAAACAAGATTTTGCAGTAGTCGATGTCATTTGAAATTATTGTAATCATGTCATATTGTATTGTATCATGGCAAACAATAATTTATATATTCACTCATTGATCATATGCATTTCATGAAATAACTGGGTTAAGAGGTTCAGTGATTGGT
>CM063504.1:175194657-175204657 GCA_032207245.1 Pardosa pseudoannulata | reverse complement strand
ATGATTAACCGTTTAAATGCCGAATTAAGAAGTAATAGTCCCCATGACTTGAAATTTGGTTATTATATTGATTAAGAGTATATAAATACAATAAAGTCTTAAAATTAGGTGAAAGCATTTTTGAGGGTGTTTTTAGTATAATGTTAATGAGGCTTTGAGAATTAATGTATTACTGTAGATGTTTTGTCACATATTGACATATCTGTAATAATTCAATGATTAACCGTTTAAATGCCGAATTAAGAAGTAATAGTCCCAATGACTTGAAATTTGGTTATTATATTATTTAAGTGTATATAAATACAATAAAGTTTTAAAATTAGGTGAAAACATTTTTGGAGGATGTTTTTAGCCATGTTTTTAGTATAATGTTAATGAGGCTTTCAGAATTAATGAAGAATGTATTACTGTAGATGTTTTGTCAGGTATTGACATATCTGTAATAATTCAATGATTAACAGTTTAAAAACTGAAATAAGAAAGAATAGTCCCAATGACTGGAAATTTGGTTATTATATTGATTAAGAGTATATAAATACAATAAAGTTTTAAAATTAGGTGAAACCAATTTTGAGGGTGTTTTTAGCAATATTCCATTATGCAAGCTCATGAAAATAATTAATTTAAAGTCTAATAATTATAACATATTCTTAATGTAAACTGCTTTGTTTATTTATCTTTAAATAATATACAATTGATAAATATTATGACACTATAGATATTATGCAATATTGGTACTGCTTTTAATCTTTCAATAATCTACAATTGATAAATAATATGACACTATAGAATTTATGCAATATTGGTACTGACTTTCCTATTTCTGTTGGATTCATTTGAAATACTTAATCTATTTTTTTAAATAACATCAATTATTCCACACACATCCACTGGTGTAACATCATAAAAATTATTTTCATTAAAATCTCTTTCATCTGTTATATCACCAGGTTCATCGTACCCTATCTATATCTTCAAATCATAATACGAAAGAGTTTCTAGAAGGGACTAAACAACTTTTATTAAGGCATATTTCAGACATGGTGTAAAATTTATGAAAACTTTATAAATAAAACACATAGAAAACACACATGCATCTTGTTCACTGTCATCCAGCAAAACTAATGAAAAAATTCTATCTCAAAGAAAACTGATAACTATTTCAGCAAACATATGTAATAACATACGCAAAAACATATTCTTGTATGTGAAATTTACTTGTCTCCAAAGGTCCAGGTGAAAGACTCCCCCCACACATCTTCAGACACCATTTAAAAAAAAGAGTTTCTCTCTATTGTTATAACTTTAGTAAAGTGAACATCAATGTCAGGTGCCAATGTTATAATCGTTTCGAAGTATTGCAGCTTACGTTTGCAGATTTATATATTTATTTTCTTTAGAAAAGTTGCTATTCTTACCTGAATCCAAAATAAAATAATGTTTGCAATATCATACTAGGCTTTGCACATACATGAAAAATGAACCCTTGAAACGCCAATGTTCCAATAATGGAATAGAGACATAAAAAAGTAAATTTTACCTTTACAATTAAAAAATAAAATTTTGCTTTTGTTGTAACCCCGTCGGATATGTTGTCTAATGTACTACGTTTTTTTTCATTTAAACCGGAGTTTTGGTAAATTTAATTGTAAGGAACAGTAAAATTGACAAAATATAGTAAAATTTTAAAAATCGTAAAAAATAGATAATTATCTAAATAAAAAAAAACTTATTGTAAAAAATACTTTACAATGTCGTGTTTATTTGTATGTAAAAGCAATATTGATAAGATTTAGTTTACATATGATTAGTTTTATATAAAAAAACATGTTCCATTATTGGAACATTGGTAGATAAACAGTTAATGAGAGAAAACGAAGAGAGTTAAAAATTTGAACTGGTCAAGAGACTTATGTGTGTTTTGTATCCATTGGGAAAATGAAAGTGTCCCTCTCTTTCTGTTTACACACACACACATCCCCCCATATATATATATAATATATATATATATATATATATATATATATATATATATATATATATATATATATATATATATATATATATATATATATATATATACATATATATATATATATATATATATATATATATATATATATATATATATATATATATATATATATATATATATATATATATATATATATATATATATATATATATATATATATATATATATATATATATATATATATATATATATATATATATATATATATATATATATATATATATATATATATATATATATATATATATATATATATATATATATATATATATATATATATATATATATATATATATATATATATATATATATATATATATATATATATATATATATATATATATATATATATATATATCAATTATTGAGTCTCACATATATTCTTGTCATTTATTTTTTATGTTTTCTATTCAATTGACACTTAATCTTATTTTACACTACGGAGCTTTTTGACAATTGTCTGAGCAGCCAGTAAGCGAGAAAATATGTATTTGTTTATTAAAAATTCACTAATAAGCTCTATTGGATGCCTTAAAATCCTAACATGAATTCCTCAATACCGGTACGACTTTATATCCCCCTCACTATATACCTGAATAATACAATAAAAATTTTCATGCACGTTTTAATACAACTGACGAGAAATAGCATTTACATATTACTGACCCAGCAGTAACATAATTTAACATAATATTTCCTTTTATATCATAAGTATATCGTCACTAGTATAAGTGTATCATAAGTATATCATAAGTATATCGTCGTTCTTTAAAAGTTAGTTCGATGTTCCATACATGTGTTAAACAAAAAAATCTGCAGTCAAAATTTTGTAACAGAGGTGTTAAAACAAGAGATAAGAGAATCTGTGTGTCTGCAAACACAAAAATGGCAAAGATTTATGTAGTCACTTAATTTTTAGATGCATTTTCTTTTCTACTGAAATGTCCCCTACCATGGCCGCTTCCGATGCTTCAGTTTTAAAGGCATGACTTATTTTTTGCACTAGCATCGAAGCTAATTACACAGACATACTGAGATAGCGATTTTAAATTTCTTCTCTTATGTGTAATTTACAAGGTCATTTCTTTTATTTTTAAGGCTCTCAGATTTTATAATCGTTAGCCCTTAATTAATGTCTTGTTGTCAACCCACTCTAATCTTCCTGATACTTGACTGCACATGATGACACTCCTACTTTCGTTCTACTGAACGATGGTCGAATGGTCGAAAGTTGCTCTTCGGTTTGCGTACATGTTCGTACTCGCTCGGAATCGAGTTTAAGCAGTTCGCCTGGGTATCATTATCCTTCATCAGCAAACATTATCCCTCGTGAGCAAAAACAATAAATCGTAGAGTTCATACCAAACCTTTCAGTGTTTTTAACACACAGACACACACACACACACACACACACACACACAGATATATATATATATATATATATATATATATATATATATATATATATATATATATATATATATATATATATATATATATATACATATATATATATATATATATATATATATATATATATATATATATATATATATATATATATATATATATATATATATATATATATATATATATATATATATATATATATATATATATATATATATATATATATATATAATATATATATATATATATATATATATATATATATATATATATATATATATATATATATATATATATATATATATATATATATATATATATATATATATATATATATATATATATATATATATATATATATATATATAATATATATATACATATGTTTCTAATCCATGGAAACGGGTGTGACACATTGAACTATTTTTTATCACAAAGAATTTCATTTCTTCTGTGTGATTAAAAATTATGAATATGCTTTTACAGGTATGATAATTATAACCGTCACACCCGTAACAGCATAAGCAGCAAAATTCCTTCCTTAGGTGTTATAATTGCTTCACAAAAATATATATTTGAAAAACTATATTCTTTACAGAAAAGGTGTTAGAAAGCTGTTCAGTGTGTCACATTCATTCCTATAAAATGGCTGATATGTAATCAAAGTGTAGATTGATCACAAGATCGACAGATATGATTTCAGACGCATATGCTTGTTAAAACTGAGCTGTATATTTTTTAGTGTAACATGCTTCATGATAAATGATTTCTTGTGCCTCATTTATATTCTTCTTGTGTTTCTTCAATTCCCTTGACACCACTTCTCCTTTCACACCACTTAACATTCAGAACATAATCCCAACAAGCGTCGAGCGTGAAAATATGTATTTATTTATCTCAAAAGTCACTAATCAGCTCTATCTGAGGCACTGAAAATCATGTCCTCATTTCCAGGCACTCGTTTAATGACATGCAGTGATACAACAAAATTTATCAAGTGCACTTTAACGCACGTGATAAAGAAGGACATTTACATATCACCGTCCCGGCAATAACATAATTCATTTTAAGCGTCCTGCCGCGTCCCTTAAGTGTTTCGTGACTGGGTCTCATTCTTTAGAAGATAGTTCGAACTTCCGTGCACTCTTTCCCTTCCCGCGGAGGGGGCAGCAGGGATGTAGTGGCATTTTTCCGCAAATAAGGAGAAAACGGTCACGGTCTATACGAGAGAAACGTTTCGTTTAATTTTTCTGATAGAGTTGATGGTAGAAGGCGGGCGGGGAGAATTTAGAGGTGGTAAAAAGGAAAGGAAGGCACAAATAAAAAGAAAAAGAAAAAGGAAAAGAAAAGAAACGAAAAAAATGGATAAAAAAAGAAGTCGAGGTTTTACTTTGATGTTTAATATATTTTTTTTTAATCTGTCTCTGATTCTTTCCGTTTCTGGAGATGAAAAAATAATGAAAAAAAAACGTAATTTTTGGCTCGTGTAAAAGTAGAATGTAATTAAAAGAAAAGACGGTGGTATGTGACATATATCTAATGCATGGTTATTTTAACTATCGATTACTTGTGTTCCAAAAATTTTCTCTTTGAAATAAAGTATTCTAGAGAGTGATTCTTAGAAAAAATTGTGTAGGAATTTATTTTTATGAGCGTTTTCTTTAATGAAAGAAACCATTTTAAAAATAGTGTGCTCTAATATAGTTATCTCTCAGAAATTTTTAAAGAGATTTAATTTATTATAACGTAACATTTGTTAAAATCTCATTTTGTATTATGTAAAACTTATATACGGTAAATATTTATTTTGAAGATTAGCTTCTTATAGAGTAATAGTAAATTTTAAGAGATTTAATTTACTGCAATGTAACATTTGTTAAAGTCAAATTTCATACTATTTAATGAAGTAATATTTCTTGTATACGGTAAATATTTGCTTTTAAAATTAGCTTGATATAGAGTAATGATAAAATAATGTACTTGTAATAATGTAATAAAATAATGTTTATTATATACGATGGTTATTATCTATATTTTTTTAAAATTCACTTTCATAAAACTGTTTAAAACAACCTCCAAAAAAGCAATTGTCAAAAAATCTCCGTATAGTAATAATAATTAAAAACAGGTCATTCTGATTGTTCTTAAATTTTACCCTCTTACAGTCGAAACCGTATGCATATGAATTTATCAGTCATTTATCCTTATTATCAATATTGTTGATGAAAATATAACGGTTGTGAACGGTTTATTAATTGTTATTCTGAATTTCAACAGACTTACATTTTAACTTTACATTGATTTTTTATAATACCAGGCTCAGTTTTTATAATTTTATATATTTTATATATTAATTTTCATTTTCTTAAGAATGAGTTGTATAAAGCATAAAATAAAAGTCGAATGGAACAAGCAATATGTTACGTATTATAATTTTATGTAAATTGTTTATAAATTCCTATTCTAAATTTCAAAAAACTTAAGTTTGTTACTTTATGTTAAAACTATGTAATACCGTAGTAAATTTTTAAACAATATGTAATTTAGTATTTTGATCGGGATTACAAACTTAAGCCAAATATATTTTCTGTCCTAAATTTTGACATTGAGGGGGTTGGCAGATCATGATACCCTAAATATGTTCAAAATATGAGATTCGTTTATTATTAGCTAAACTTTCTACACACTTGTATGAAATTTGAAATCTCTATTTTTTATAATTTAAAAATGATTTACGGATATGATTTCAATTATGGTTTTTTTAACAACGACAGGCTTTGAATACTTTTATTTCATGTTTATTTTCTCTCCAATTTTATATATTAAATTGCTAAATAAAAAGTTTGGGATATAAAACACAAGTTTACATTTTTTATAAGAATGAGATGTATAAAGCATAAAATAAAATTTTAAATAAAATTAACAATATGTTACCCATATTAATTTTATGTAAATGGTTTATAAATTGTGATTCTGAATTTCAACAAACTTACATGTTTAACTTTAAATTTATACTTTATATTACCGTGGTCAATTTTTAAACAATATGCAATTAAGTGTTTTGAACGTGATTACAAACTTAAGTCATACGTATTTTCCGTCATAAATCTTGACATTGAAGGGGTTCACAGATCGTGATACCCTAAATATATTCAAAATATGATATTTGTTTATTATTAGCTAAACTTTCTACACACTTGCGGGAAATTTGAAATATCTATTACCATTAAATTAAAAATCATTTACGGATATAATTTTATTTATGTTTTTTAACAACTACAATCTTTGAATGCTTTTATTCCATATTTATTTTCTCCTCGATTTTATATATTAAATTGCTAAGAAATATTTTGCCATTAAGACACAAGTTTTCATCTTTTATGTATGGGTTGTATAAAACATAAAATAAAACTTTAAATGGAATTAGCAATATGTTACTTATTTTAGTTTTATGTAAAAATAATATAAGAAACAATACAACTGCATTGTTTTCAACCGAATCATAAAAATTTTATTAATACAATTTTAGATAGATTTCAAACTTCCTTCACAGACATGTGCAAGATGATTTAATATATCTGATAAAGATTTAAGAATATTACATGTTAAAAATTTGAAGTAAATAAATGTTCTAACTGTCCTTTATTTCATAAGCATGTTAAAACATAGATTATAAAATAGAACATAATTATAATATGTACTGTAATAATTAAATAAAAATGTTAATATTATCATATTCTCTTAAACTACTTACGTTGTTAGAATGCATCATACAACAATGCTGATTAAGTTAAAAGTGATCCATGGTACATTAGTAGTTATTAAAATTGTTTATATTGTATAAACATTAGTATTTTAGATGTTTACTTAAAAATTACCTTCTATATGCTCTTCTGTATTCATATATCATTTACTATTTTCTATATTAGAAGATTTATAACCACAAGTAACTATGAATTTAATAAACTACTCTGTACTTACAAAATAAAAGGCGTACAATTCAGTTTTTCACCCCACACCATTTCTGTAAACTTTCAAATACTATACAAAGTAAAAATATAATTTTTACACGATAGAAAAAAGGACAATCGCAATCATGTGTTTTATTTCTTCATTTTTTAAAGTAAAATTACATATATGAAAACAGCATACCAAATATTCAACTTACATCCTATAAATATAAGTTTTGAAAGCTTGATGAATCAAACTTTTAAAACTGTACAAGTTGATATAAGCTTTGAAAAGAAAAACATCTTCATACACTTACGAATGCGGCAAGCCAACAGCGGTCACAGAAACTAGCAACTTACACTCTAGAAATATGATGTTTTGAAAGTTTGATGAATCAAACTTTTAAAATCGTGCTAGTTGCTACTAGCTTTGAAAAGAACAACATCTACATATACTTACGAATGCGGGAAGCCAACAGCGGTAACAGAAACTAGCAACTGATAAGAATGAAACTGAGCTAATTTTGTCATACTTACACCCCTAAATAGCAAATAATACTTGAAAGGAAGAAGAGCAGAAATATATTTCTAAAGCAATAGTATTTGAATATTACATTGGATATTGCTGCTACCATGTTCTTACGCATTCGATACATTACATTATGCATTACATTATGCATTAAACACAGTTCAAAACGAATTCATATGATTCATGCTTTGCAATTTTTATTGTAAAAGAACTGCTGTTTATAAAATTAAGCTAGGATCAATACTTGCTATGGCTATGAAAACAAACTTATAATATATTTTTGAAATGTTTTTAAAAGAATCTACACAAGTCAAGTTTTCTGTGGGATCTAAAAGTCCCAAACACCCAGAGAGGTTATTTATATGGGAGGATGTTGTACTGAAACAATCAGCCTATACATATAGCTTTAGATCTTAATATTTAAAGAAGTAATTTGTATAATTCCTGTAAAAAAGTAGCATTCAATAGACCCACACACGTTTTACTCTTAATTTAATTACCGTGCAAAAGGTACGCGAAGGGAACGAGAAAATAATTTCTGCTGAACAATGGAAATGGTAAAGCAGAACTCCTCCAAAACTATTATGATCACATAAAAGGTACTAACTCTCCTAGAATATAAGGTGTTTCAATTGTCATTGGAAAGTTTGGTTAGAACTTCAATCCTGTGCTTGCTTACGGTTATGAGGGTAAAACTGTTAAGAATTCGATTTAAAAAATATACTTCAGCTATACATAAAAATATATAAAGAGATGTAGTTTAAAGTAAAGTTTCAAAACTTGAGATAATCTAGTTCAAATATAATTTCATAAATAAGTCAACTCACGTCAAACACATTATTAAACTGAACGGGCTTGAAAAAATGTGGTATCCTAAATAAATTAAATTACTCTTACTTCTAAATCATTGCATAAAGTGTAATGCGCGTGAGAAAATGTTTCTCGTTGATCAGTTTGTACAAGTTAATACCCGAGCCTTAAATGAAGTTTGTAAATAATATTTTACTAGTCATTACTATTATTTACCTATTTTTACTAGTTATTATTTTTAAGCTATCTTTTAAACAAAAGTAACCAACGCAAGAGTGCATTTAATTCCACATGTATTGGTTGATCTACCAATTCATACTAGTTCTTTCCTAAACAACTTGAAGCTTTTTAGTTTTGTCACAAAACAGTCCTTTCAAAAATACTTAAAGTGTAGGCAAAAATATACACATGTCATGATGCAAAGTATTAAATTAACATTTAATAGTTCATTAAATTAGTTTTGTCACAAACTTTAATTTTGTTAATTTAGTTTTGTAACAAAACACACCTTTCAAAAATACTTAAAGGGTAGGCAAAAATATACACATGTCATGAAGCAAATTATTAAATTCACATTTAATATTTTATTAAATTAGTTTTGCCTAAAAACTTAATTTTGTTAATTTAGTTTTGTCGCACAACACTCCTTTCAGAAATACTTAAAGTGTAGGCAAAAATATACATATGTCATAAAGCAAACTATTAAATAAACATTTAATAGTTTATTAAATTAGTTTTGCACAATACATTCCTTTCAAAAATACTTAAACTGTAGGGAAAAATGTACACATGTCATGAAGAAAACTATTAAATTAACATTTAATTGTTTATTAAATTACTTTTGTCAAAAAACTTAACTTTGTTAATTTAGTTTTGTCACAAAACACTCCTTTTAAAAATACTTAAAGTAGTCAAAAAAATTAAAGTAGTTTTAAAAATACTTAAAGTCCATAAGCAAAAATGTCATAAAGCAAACTATTAAATTAAAATTTAATAGTTTAATGTAACATTAAGTTACATTTAAAATACCATTGCACATGCTTCTTGTACCTATTAAAATGAATTTAAGAGCATTTTCAAATCATACTAAAAAGAGAAAATAATTCTTGCATATCGAATGAAAATTATGTCATCAAACACACACCTGTATAAAAAAATATCATCATGAACAATGCTTTACTTTTTCTAGCTTTTATAAATATAATATAAATATTAATTTTGTGTAGAAATAAAATATATAAGATCTACGTTGTGTGTAACATAAGC